>OY757244.1:49857963-50200463 GCA_963583935.1 Diaperis boleti
AAACATACAAAAAAAAAATCATAAAAATCGGTCGAGCCGTTTCGGAAGAGTTCGACCACAAACACCGTGACACGAGATTTTTATATATTAAATTACATAGGCATAAGAGTACTGAAAGAATTATGTTTTACATTATTTACATTTTACATTATTTACATTTTACATACACTTTGGACCAGATAACGATATTGACGGATTTATATTGTTCACTACCAATACTCTTTTATTATTTAGAGAAGATTTTGTACCTATAGTCCGAGCCGACGTATAGATTTCCAATGGATAAGATACACGAAAATTTAGAATTCGTCATAATGAATAAACATGGACATAAAGAGGTACTTTTCTCTTTATTTTGGCCGCGTCATAAACCTCTAATGTCACTTTCGGTTATGGCGTCCATCAATGAAATTGACGTCAAAATGTAGGTTTGAATGTGGCGACAAAATATTGATTTGAATCTATATATAGGCCCCTAAACGTGGTTTTGACGATATTAAAAAACGCTAAATATAAAGTTGAAAAATTAATGGCAACCAGCGATGCACTCAAAACATTTTGATAGTCGCTGGATTTATTTTGAGCAAAAAACTTACGAGACGAACTATTGTAAACATCTCGAACTAACCTTTTTCGACTGACAAAAACCTCTTGCTTTAAATTGAAAAAGATAAAGACACCTAGGTCAACGTACCATTTATAAAAATTGTTGTAAATGACGACTGCCCTCGTGATCGCCGAAGCCACGACTCTGTTGAACACGTCGCGTAATTATTGCACGGTGTTGATGTGGCCCCACACGAAAAAATCACATTCCGATCCACCTTTCATGTCATTATTTGAAAATAAAGGCATTTTAAAATATGTATTTAGTGCACCGTCAACAGTCCAAGTAAAACTGAAAGTAATTAATTGGCAGTCGTTCACCGGACTCATTCCAGCAAAAAGTCCTTTTTTGTTCAGGCCAAGAGATAAGGATTTATTTACTAATCGTTCTTTAATCATTCCAGGGGTTCTCAATCGGTTTTCGCGTAAATTTTAAAACCATAATTATATCTTGTTTTTTTTTTACAGTTAGAATTTTTATAATTCTAGGTCTCGTCATATTAGGGACTGTCACAGGTTTAACTAACTACTATACTTCGTGAATCACCCTGTATATAAAAGGGAAAGTTTGTCCGGAAAACCAACTTCTACATCAAATTTTGATTTGAAATTTGATATGCTGCTATCGGTTTTGTGGGAAAAGTTCAAAGTTACCATAAGTCATTAGTTTTTTTTTAAGTACCCCTCGACGGTTAATCATTTTTATCAAAAGCTTGAGTCAATCGATTGAATCAAGCATGATTTTACCGTCCATGAACCATCAAACGGGTTCCTAGACGGTCAATCATGCTTGATTCAATCAGCTTTTGATCCAAATGACCGACCGTCTAGGGCAGGTCCTTAAGCTTAAAAATGTTAAGGATGGGGTCCTTGTTGAATAAACCTAACATGCGCCTGTAGATGGCACTTAAATCGGACTTTTAGTCTCTTTAAATTTGTCTCCTCCCCCGGGTACCTGCTAACTACCAAAATTGTAGAAGCCATAAAACTCTCGAACCGTGTTAAAAATTGAAGGGTCTGTCGTGCATAGGAACTTTGTAACTCTAGCAGAAGCTGATGGTAGCATTAGCCGTAGCGGTTTTTAGCAAAATCGGTACTCTGTAACTGCCATCGTTTATGTTCGTCTAATTGTAAGCCGACAGTGAGCCGATCGCACTAGCATTAGCATTAGGACCCTTCTTCTAGCTGCTAATTGTTTGTTCTTTGTCAGACTTACAGTTATGGGCATTTACTTTCTTCGTCTATGGGTAGTACCCATGGAAGTGGCAAACGGTATTCACTAAAATGTAACAGATATTTTTGCGGAGTTGACACAAATTCATGAATGCATAATTTCAGTATAATTAGGACTGACATCCAGGTATAGGAGGTTTGGAGATTTGTATAAAGACAAATAAATAGCAATGACCTCCCCGAATATTAGATTTTCTCGGATGATAGTTTATTTTAGATGGACGTAGATATTTCATATTAAATTTTATGGTAATGACTGATGAGTGAATCATAAACTAATTACTATTGGAATACACGGTCGGCGAAGTAAGTCTTTAAGACTGTTGCCAAATAATTGCGTTTACAATAAAATTGAAATTAATAAATCACTATCACAAATAATTTTTGTTAATGTCTAAAATGTGTATTAAAATACATATAGTCGCGTCAACAAATACATAAAACAGGCAATCTTCGGAAGTCCTCAAAAACAGCTTCGATTTTAATGAATTTTTTTTTGTGAATGTTTGTTTTTATATATTATTCAAAATCAGAAACCTTTTGAAGTGGGGAAATAGTATATTGTGCAACTAGTGCGGCAAGTTGTCGATTGCCCACGAAAGCGAAGTTGAGCGAAGTGAGTGCGCCCATTCGCTTGAGGGGCCAATCGACAACGTCGCACGAGTTGGACATACTATTTTTTATTGCGAATGCGGAATAAATCCCAATATAAAATTGGACTCCAGGGGCAAATTCAGTTTTCACTAGTTTGTTTATCTGAATTTGCGTGTGCAAAGAATAATTTGCGTGCGACAAGTAAACTTTGCGCACCCAAATTAATAAATGGGCAAACCGTTACTTTGCAAAGTTTACTTGTCGCACGCAAATTCAGATAAACAAACTACTGAAAACTGAATTTGCCCCTGGAGTCCAATTTTATATTGGAATTTATTCCGCATTCGCAATAAAAAATAGTATGTCCAACTCGTGCGGCGTTGTCGATTGCCCCCTCAAGCGAATGAGCGCACTCACTTCGTTCGTGCGCTCAACTTCGCTTTCGTGGGCAATCGACAACTTGCCGCACTAGTTGCACAATATACTATTATATTGTTTAAATACTATTTATTATATTTATATAAAAAAAATAGTTTTTCAATACTTATTCTACAAATAATATACGAAAGTAGATTATAAAATTTTCTCGATTTCCATGGGATTCCCTGGTCAGATCCTGATTTTTTGACAATGGAACCACCTCAAGAGTATACCCTTTCAAATAAAAGAAGAATTTTGAAAATCGGCCCACAATTGACGCAGAAATCGGTGAACATACATGAAGTCGGTTAATAAAAGGGAGCGAAAATTTGAGGATTTTTCTCGATTTGCATGGGATTCCCTGATCAGATCCTGACCTTTTGACAATGGAACTACCTCAAGAATATACCCTTTCAAATAAAAGAAGAATTTTGAAAATCGGCCCACAATTGACGAATAAATCGGTGAACATACATGAAGTCGGTTAATAAAAGGGAGCGAAAATTTTAGTATTTTTCTCGATTTGCATGGGATTCCCTGATCAGATCCTGATTTTTTGATAATGGAACCACCTTAAGAGTATAACCTTTCAAATAAAAGAAGAATTTTGAAAATCGGCCCACAATTGACGCAGAAATCGGTGAACATACATGATGAAGTCGGTTAATAAAAGGGAGCGAAAATTTTAGTATTTTTCTCGATTTCCATGGGATTCCCTGGTCAGATCCTGATTTTTTGATAATGGAACCACCTCAAGAGTATACAATTTCAAATAAAATAAGAATTTTGAAAATCGGTCCACAATTGACGAAGATATCGGTGAACATACATGAAGTCGGTTAATAAAAGGGAGCGAAAATTTTGCAGATTAATGTAACAAGAAACCATTTGGAGATTTGCTAATGCCTGGATAGACTGCGGGGGGCCTAGACGTTGGCCCCCCCAGGTCTCCAGATCTTACGCCCTTAGACTTTTTCCTCTGGGGACACTTCAAAAATTTGGTGTATCGAAATATGCCCGAAAATATTAACGTGTTAAGGAACCGTTTACAAGAAGCATTTGGTTCAATAACAGCTGAAATGGTTAGCAATGCTAGGGCAAGTCTATTGAGAAGAGCTGCTCTGTGCATTCATGTGGGAGGAGGAAATTTTGAACACTTACTAAAAACAATTTACCTATTTATTAAAATTTATCAAATTATGAATTCGTATTTTTGTTTATTTTGTTATTATTTTCTGTATTTATTTACTAATTTGTTTTTCAGATTCTCTTAATTTTAACATTGAGTTTATTATTTTTTGGCCTCGTGAACTGTAAACATGAAAATCTACGTGAACTGTAACTATGGAGGTGATGTCTAATACAAATCTTGTGCGTTAACCATTAGTTTTTTTGACAGTTATGACGTCATCTTTTTTTTTTAATGGCAACCTATGTTTTTTATTTTACATTTGAATAGAGTTTTTTATTCTGTTTTCAACGTTATCAAATACTTAATAGGTTAGATAAGGAAAAAATGAATTAAAACGGCGCTAAAGTTCAAATTAGTAAAATTTAAAAAATTTAACAGAACTGTCTAATGTTATCGGAATTTAACAAAAAAACAATAGAGACACCAATGCAATGTTGACAAGTTCTGAATTGGTACAAAATAATTGGATCTGAACTGTTTTTTTCCTATTAAATAATAAATGAACTAAATAATAAAATCTGGTTGCAACACGATGGTGCTCCAACACACTAAGCCCGGTGCGGCGTTATTTGGACGAAGTGTTCCCAAAAAAGATGGAAGAAGAGGTCCAATAGAATGACAAGCTAGGTCTCCAGATCGAACCCCATTAGATTTTTTTCTATGGGGGCACTTAAAAAGCAAGGTGTATCAAAACCGAGCCAACAATTTGGATGATCTTGAAGGAAGAATTCGACATGAGTGCAGTTTAATAACTCGCCAAACCATTCAAAACGTATTTGCTGCTTTTTATTATCGTCTTGGATTTTGTCAGATGATGCAGGGTCATCAGTTTGAACATTTGGTGGAATATCTTTAATTTATAAACTTTAGTACCGTTTTTATTTATTTTTCCCTTATGTAACCTATTGAGTATTTGATAACGTTGAAATCAGAATAATAAACTATGCGAATGTAAAATAAAAAACATAGGTTGCCATTTAAAGAAAATATTGATGACGTCATAACTGTAAAAAAAATGATAAAAAAAGTTACTGAATTTATTCCTTTCTTAATTTCCACACTGTATAGATGAAATGTTGTTCGTTGGTAATCGCATCACTTGAGAACGGCTGGACAGATTGGGATTGTTTTGTAAATTTTCGTAATGACTCATGTTTTTTCCAAAAGAAAGATTGGAAAAGTTGTCTGGAAAACAGTTTTTCCGGAATTTTCCAATTTTCCTGGCAACTTTTCTAATTTTTCTTTCCGTAAGAACCTGACTTGGACTATTACGAATATTATGTGCGCTTACTAACGTACAGCATTTCTTTTATATTATCAGAATTGAATCCCGAGTCTAACGCACCCTACTTGATAACACCTAACTGTCATAGTTTTTGACAGACGTATTTTTTTCTGTAAAAATTAGCACTTGTAGAGCCAGTTTAAAAATTCATATCGAACGGTGAAATATGATTTTGTGGTTGCCATTCGAAAAAATGATTTTTTTATGTTTTTTCATAATTTTTTTAAAATCATAGTAGTCGCTCATATCTTTTCAAATAGCAAATGTCACCTAAAAGTTAGGCATTATCAACCTGCTACGGTAGACACAGAATTTAATACTGGGCTTGCCATTTAAAATAAGAATGATGGTGTCACCGGAAACGCCGTCATGTTGGAAATATTTTACTTATAATCATAATGGTCACTGGGGATACCAAATTTCAAATTCGTAGCATAACAAGAAGTCGAAAATATCCTAATGGGCCCTCTTCGTGAATCACCATGTATTTAATTAATTATTATTAATAATATCAGATTTGTGAATTGAGTGTTTAAGGCCACTGTTTTGTATGAGAGGCTTCTTACGACAATTGCTCTATGGTCAGATATATGTGGTTCGATCACATTCACCTCCACGTCCGCATCGTTGATATGATCATTGAAATTGGTGCATCGCGCTACGCGCTCAACCCCTTAAAGAAACATACTCCAAGAAGGCCATATTTACCTGTACGTGAAACTCGAAATGTGGACAGTATTTCATATTTACCTATAACTGCGCAAATTAACGTATTAAATCGGCCGTTGGAGGTTTTGTTTGTGTGCTCGACGACAATGCATTTCAAACGAATGTCAGAATACGTTCAGGCTGATTTCGGAAAGCCAGTGAGCGAATTTTTTAATAAGTTCCCTGGCAATTGGAAATAGTATATTACATAACGAGCACGGAAAGTGATAAATAACGCACAAGCGGGAAAGTTGTCCACGAGGCGTTAGCCGAGTGCAGGCAATCCGGCGAGTGCGATAGAGACTTTCCTGCGAGTTTTGTACACTATTTTTCCCATGACCATGAACATTTTATTACTAACTCAAACAATAAGAGCTCCGTAGCATAAAATAATGCATCTATAAAGAATTTGGCCTAACCTCCTCAAAGAGTTCTCTGAAATATCCTAACAGGACTTTTTCCGAATAAGAGGACTTCAATCCATGAACTGCTTACCTATATGCTATTTTATATCTCTCGAGATTTTTCTCGGAGTAAGTTTGGTGGCGTGCACTCCAAAGGTATTTACTATTTCGGTTCTTATTTGCTTATTTGTAGCGATAATTGGATATTAACGCAACTTTGCTTAAAAAAGGCCACGAAAGCCATTGTCAGTCAATATTTTAGACTGTCAAAAATCAAACAAACCTACTAAACAGTGAAGTGGAAATTTTAAATCTATAACAAACACGTTTGTTATAATAACGAACAGGTGAATGATATTATCAACTTTCGTGGATACTTGATTGTACGGAAACTGTCACTTTCTTATATGGTCGTGGGAAAAGGTCCATAACGCGTTCTGGTCTACATTAAACGGCCGGAAAGCTATATTTCGGACAATGGCAGTTTGCTGCTGGCCAAAACGCTTTTTGGGTGCATTTTTCGACCATTGGCCAAAATCGGTGTTTGATCCTAACATATTCATAACAACATCTAACCATACGGACCCCAGTTTGACGTTTTGCATATATGTATACTGGGTTATTCACGAAACGGTACGACCCTGAAGAAATTTTCGATGCAACCAACATTGCATTTGCACAGGTTACAAGGATTGAAAAAACAATTTCTTTTAAAACTAAAACATAGTGTGCACATTAATTTATTAGATGACATTAGATACTGTCGGTGTCAACCAGTGGCAACTATTTTGACCTTATTGTTGTTTTGGTGTAATAATGTATTCCAATGACGAAAAAACCGACATGCTTTTACTTTACGGCGAATGCAGAAAAAACGCTTCTCTTGCTGCTAGCGTTTATGCAGAGCGTTACCATGAAACAAGAAGAGCAACATAAAATTTTCAAAAAATTAGAGGCACAGTTGAGACTGAATTGGCCTCCAGTTACTAGGAATAAGGAAAGGACTGCAACTGGGGAACATAATGAAGTAGCCGTTTTAGAGATGGTAACAGAAGATCCCCATATTGGCGAGAAGGAAGTGGCACGAATAGTTGAGATAAGCCAGGCATCAGTATGCCGAATTTTGAGGGCCAATTAATTCCATCCTCACAACATCACCTTGGTTCAAGAACTAAAAGTGACCGATTTTCCCAAAAGGTTAGAGTCCTGCCGTTTCTTCAGGGAAAGATTCCAATTTAACTAAAACTTTTTGCAAAATGTCTTGTTTAGGGATGAAGCTACTTTTGGCAATAACAGGGGTGTGAATAAGCATAATTGTCATTACTATGCTCAAGACAATCCACGTTGGATTCGGGAAGGACACTACGTCTGGTGTGGAATTTTAGAGGTGAAATGTTCTTACAAGTGGAGAAACACCACGGCCCTGAGCGAGGATCTCAAAAAACAAAAAAGTACATTATCGAATTTCATGATGAAGACTTGAATCAAGATCATGATTACTATCACCAAACTCAAGGGCAATTGCACTCTACGGCCAGAAATAAGGCTTTTCTGATGATCTGGACACCAGGACCCCTATTTTCGAGTTCGTAGGAACGGAGTTTCTCCTGAAAAGTGGGGGGCTTTCTCTAGAAAATCAGAAATCGCTATTTTTGAAAACAGGGGAACATTCACTTCTCTCACAAACGGAGAGAATCTCTTCTCTTGAGAATTTTCGTGAGAACTGTCATTGCAAACTGGAAAATTGACGAAATGTCAAAATGGATGACGATGATATAGCGACAACTTTTATGTTGGTAAATAACTTAGAAGTACCTGAAGAAGAGGCTGAAATTATTCCAGTATGACATTTTCGAAAAAGCGAAAGTGCTTTTGTATCGTCCGAAAGACGATTTAGGTATTAAGTATTTTCGAGTTTCAAAATTCTTGGCGCGGCATATAATTGATTCAGTAGCACCATTTCTTCCTCCACCGAAACGGGCCTCAGTTCTGAGTGTTGAAAATAAGATAATATGTAATTAGTATTTATAACATTAAAATTTTTTATAACAATAATAATTATTTAATTATTTTCACAATTTTGTTAACGAAAAATGTTGAAGGTCTTAACAGCACTGCGTTTTTTTTGGATTCGGCAGCTACCAAGAAATAACAGAATCAAATAGATTTACCACCATCAGCCAAAGTTCTGAGTGTAGCCTTAAAAGAAGTTTCAAACGCACTGTGCCATCCGAACATTTAGTGAACAGTTGCTGTGAAAGGTTTTCCCACCGCTGCGCTCGTTTTTTTTTTCTTTTGTAAATTGAACCAGCATCTCTTTTTGGACAGTATTGAGAGGATTTCGCCTTGTTTCCATTTTAAATCGAAATCCGATGCGGATAAACAAGCAAACTCACTCTTTTGACTTTTAGATGTCAATTTACACCCCACTCTAAGAGGTTTAAAACACGGCACTGCCGTATCAACGTTCTCATGAGAATATTCAGTTCCCCACTTTTCAAAAATACTAAAAATTTTAAAGCAACATTCCTAGGAGAACTTTCCATGGGAATCATCCCTGGTGACAATTCGCTTCTCCCGAACTCGAAAATAGGGTTCCAGGAGACAGCATGATTGTGGAGATTAGTAAAACTGAAGCGTGGGTAAAGAACATTAAAGCCATGGAAGTGTTTTATTATACTTATTATACATTTCTGGTGAATTAAATCTACAATAAAACTGTATGTACAAACCTGTAATTACTTATTTACTACTTATACCTAAACATTATTTTTTGTGCAATTTTCTGCTTTATTCATAACAGCAAATGTTGGCTTTGTTGTTACCACTCGTGGAGGCTGCTGTATTCCGGAGGTCCTGGTTCTGCATGTGAAACAACAATCTGCTGAAACCTTTCAATTTCGGCCTCAATTATCTCCTCAGGATCACTAGCTGTTTCTTTTACAATAGGAGCTGTTGGAGATCTCATCCTGCATATAAAATAATTACTTAATTTATTTCATTACACTGAATTCTGTAAATATCCACGTTTTCATTCTTTTTCTCTTCTTCTTTAAGCTCTCAAAGCTAAATTCCTTCCCAATATTATGTTTAAATATTGTAGGACCATTAGCGCTATTCTCATCTTTGAAGTGACAATTACCCACGAGGGAATGATTAATTTGTTGCTTCTCGATCAGCTCGTCTAAAATTTAAATAATGTTCTTTATAGGATGCAATGGGCTCGTCCCCCTCAATTGAATTTGACCAATTCAACTATAGCATCTCATAGACTATGTAACATGAAGCCCTAAAACCTGTTCTGTTGTTTCATAAAGTTGTTTGGTAAGATAGCAGCGCGTATCAAAAATCGCAATTTCGGCTAGCATTTTCAAACGCTGTACTTTTAACGCCTCTTGTGACGTCATTTCGGGGGAGCATTCTCATTGGTTCATGCGCTTCTCATTAGTCGGCACGTCTAGTAACTTGATTTTTGTCTGGTGAATTTTGTTCCGTGTTGACGTCACAAAAAGGCGCGCGTTTCAAATAAGACAAATGTTTCGGATTTTTTTTTTACCTAGTAAACGTGTGATTTAGTATAAATAAAAAAATAGGGGTATAATATTTTTTCGTCTAGTTTCTAGAAAAGCTGTTTTTGAAAATTGTGGGACGACCCCATTCACCGTCAATTCTGGGCTGGACCTATTTTTATGATCTTTGATTTGTTGGATTTGTTTCCGCCCCGAATAGCAGAATAACTATTAAAACATGGACATGGGGCCAGGGGGGTCCTTAGGTTTCATGGGGGAACAGGGGGGGGGGCTGGTTATTGATTCTGAGGCGGTACAAAAGTTTGCCGGGTCAGCTAGTTTTATATTATATATTTTTTAAATTAGTTATAAAACTATATAAACCTATCAGAAATTACCAAGTAAGCCATGAATAGTTGTGAATTAAGTTTATTAAACAATTAATGTTTTGATGAGATTTTTCTTAATATTGTATTCAACATTCCTTGTACTTTGCCTTTCATTTGCGAATATTTAATTCAAACTAGATTTGTGGTTTGCGTAATTGCGTAATAATAGATGATGTAAGACACAAAAATCTTCACTCTTGCACGTTTGTGCATTTTTTTTTTTTTTGTGAACAGAGGTATGTATTATACAATGTGTCCCTGGATGGGGTGCCCATGAGGTGATTATTTCTTGTAAATTGTTTGAAGAAGAATATTTTTCGTCTTGACTGGTTTTGCTTGTCATAAAATTACAAAAAAAGATGTAAAACTGCAAATCTAAGTTGATATGTTTTAATTGGGCGCTTTTTTCTTTGAATAGGATCGAATTTTTGTCTAAGTCCAAATTCAAAACCGAACACTGCCTAGCAACGCCTAAAAAATACCAATGAAACTATTAAACTTCATTGTTGTCAAAAAAAGAGAGTTTTTTTTAATTCAGTATTATGGTCTTGGCGACGCATCATATCGACACCTAATCCGAGAATTTCCTGGAGTTCATTTGAGCCGTAATGGGTTGAACAAACAAATTTGAAAAAAATAATAAAAAGAAGATGTCAGCTGTGACTGCCACTGTGTTCAGGTTTCTCGGCAACTTTACCTTCATTAGTTTATGGACTTCAAAATTAAAGAAAAAGCCGCTTAATTTGAAACAGGTTGATTGTTTTAGTTTTCTACAGTTGTAAGACGAGCAAAACCAGTCTAGGCCAAAAATATTCTTCTCCAAACAACTTACTAGAGAAAATCACCTCATGGGCACCCCATCCAGGGACACACTGTATTATATGAGAATTATATTAAGAAAATAATTACCGGTTGTCCCAACTAAAATTTGTACCCTTCAACAATTCAATGTTGCGCAACGTGTGGGCAGCATTTGAACATCAAAATGTGCGGTTCACAAAACAGTTACGAGTATTTTATGTAGATTTGGAAACTAACCAATTCATCCTTTTTTTCTAGAAACAAATCGATAAAAGTAGGTCTGCAATAATTGCAATTTGAATTTTTAACGGCGTGGCTCCCCTCGTTAAAAGGGTGAAATAGAAAACTTGAAAGTTTCTTCTGAGTGTTTTGTTGGGGGTACAAATTTTAGTTGGGACACCCTGTGTATAGTTTTTTTTTCCACAAGCAACAACCCTCGATAATATATTATTTAGGGCCGATTTCACCAACCTTAGTTAAACTTAATCTATATCTATGCAGTTATTTATCAGTTAAAGTTAACCGATGTTGGTGAAACCGGCCCTTAATAAATAATAAAGTTAGATTAAAATTTAAATATTTCAGTTTCATTGGTGATACAATAGTTGTTAAGGCCTCAGAGGAAATTTTTGAAAATGAAGAAATTTTTAATTGTTATGGAATCGACTATAGAAGCATGGCGAGAGAAGAGCGAAAATATGCTTGCAAAGAGCTTTATAATTTTGAATGTAAATGTATTATATGCTCGAATAAGATAAATGAATTGGTAATGAGCTGAAGTAACAAATAATTATGTCTAAAAGTGTGTTTTTAGGATATGCTTGACACTTACTTGTGCCCAAAATGCAAGGGAATTGTTCCGGAAAATAAGAATAGATTTTTAACTTCTTGCATTACGTGTGGTGAACAATGTGATTTAAAATCATTTAGAACAAAAAACTACGAGGCTCAAAAATATTTAGAAAGTTAGTATGAACATTACTAAGTTACTAATGAAGCTAACACTCTTTTTTAGAATCATCAAATCAGTTAGAATTGCTTTTGAAAAGTCTTAAAATAAGAGAAAAAATTCTTTATAAACATCACAAAAGTTTTGGAGAAGTGTACTATAAACTGTACACTTATTATATTGATTTCGGAGATGCCTCTCTAGTTGGTAGGTATTTCGGTATAGTTGTTTTAAATTCCATCCCTTTTGTCAAAAGGTATGAAATATGCTTAACAAAATTAATTTCTTTTGAGTATACCATACTAATATTGTGCCGCAGCTTTAACCTATATCTATAGTTTCCGATGCAGGACTTAGGGCCGGTTGTACAATGTCGAGTTAAACTGAAGGTTGCAGGTTTACTTCCAGATTCGTCAAAAGACCGGTTGTATAAACACAGTTTATCTCGAAACTAGAGGGTAAAGTCCTAGTAAATGTTACCGATGGATTTCCACTGGTTAAACATAGGTTAAACTCTTGGTTGGAAGTTACCCATGCGCAAATAGCACCGACTCATCAAAGGAATCAGCTGTTCGAATTTGACAACGCGGTAGAAACGTGATTATCCGTTGTACTTGCTGTTTGTTGGGTTTTATTGCAATTAACGCTCATTTAACAAATATGGAGGATGGTTTCGAAATATTTGAAGATATTTTAAATATGTATTTTAATTTTTTGGTCAGAATTTTTTTTGTAGCTTTCTTTAAATTTAAATATTTGTCTTTTAAATTTTTTGTACTTCTACGCGTGGTCCCGCTCATTGAATTGAATTGAATAGCAATTTGTTCCCACGCAGCATTTTTATTCTTCCAGGTGACAGCATCTGTTTTCTTACATTCTACAACTTCTTTAAATTTTTTAACGAAGTCCTACAAAAAGTTTAAACATAACATTCAGATAAAATATCATTTCAGATGTGTGACAAGGTTCAAATATGAAATAACCTTCGGAAATCTTGGAATTTCCAACAAACATGTAGGTAGGTAATAAACAACCCTATTATTTATGAACTAAGAAATTATTCAAATTCTGTGAGCCAACTACCACTGTTACAATCGCCAAATAATAGTGACAATTCTAGTAATTTTTGTGCCTATCAATACCAGTCCAAGTAAGCTTAACCACGGCTAGAAAACTTATTGTAATACTCGTTTTTGTCAACCTGAAGGGTGATGGTTAAGTTATCGGGGAGTTTTACTCGACATTGTACAACCAGCCCTTAGTCAGATGTCTGCTTACCACTTACCACTTACTTTAATGTTGATCCTGAAAATCTTTCAAAATAACACAATGTATATTCTGTTCCACAAGGTGGTATTTTGAGCCCCTTGCTTTTTATTTTGTATACTGCAAACATTTCTGACATGATACAACATTCAAACATTTTTACTTATGCGAATGACACCCAACTAGTGTTTAATTTTAATCCTTCAGATATCTGGGATACAATACTGTTAAATAATGACCTAGAGGCTCTCTCTCTCCTACTCAGTCATAACCTAAAAATTAATTCGGATAAAACTCATGTGATGCTGTTTGCCTTTGTTAAATCAGGAATACCTTACTTAATAATTAAAATTTAAATAAATATAATATTCAAGTCAAACTCCACAAACATTAATAAACGTAAATTATAATAGGCACATGTTTCTGGAGAAAACTACTCCCATCTTCAGCCCTTAAAGAATGTTTAAAATTATGACGTTATTTTGAAAGTATGAATTAAAAAAAAAATGCCATCCAAATATGATAACAAAGGAAGAGAGTGCGCCCTTTACTTAATAACTGTGTTATTTTGTGGTATGGACAAAAAAAGAAACGGTCATTGAAGAAGTAAAATTTGGCAAATTTGGGATGAAAATTCAAAGATTATAGACTTTCACCGTCGAGTAATAATGCCGGAATTAATGGGCAAGTTTTTTACCAAAAAGAAGAGGGCTACATCACCGCCCTTGGCTGCAGTAACAATTGTCTGGATCACTTTTGGTGGTAGATACCTACTTTTTAATCAGATTTTCCTCTAAAACACCAAACAATTTTTTTCTTATTAAAATTACCGACGCACGTTTGCCAACAATGTTGGCATGACTATACTAACCATACACGCTGAATTGAATTGAATTGAAAATACATTTATTTTTCTGTTCTGGTGTTTACAGTGTGTTTGGCTTATGTTAGTTACAACTTATGTGGTGCTGGTGAGGCTTTTTGGCCATACACGCTAATACACCGTTCTATTTATACTGATTAGGACGCTACCCCACCCGTATTGTACAAAAGTGGGAATAGTGCGGAACTGGGGCTCGGTCCTTTATCGCCATTGAAAACACAATTCCTATTCTTATACAGAGTGAACATAAAGTTCTTTCTATTCTCTATTCAACAATAGTAAAAAAGTGATAGCTTGCATATTTTTTTAATTACAAGTTTTACTTCAAAAAATAATTTTTTTATTCCTTGAAAAAAATAAATAAAAAATAACAATAAATTTTGAAAACAAACTACGTTACATTCCGTATTAGATAGCTACACTAGTAATTTGCTCCATTTCAGGATGAATTCTGAACAGGCCTTATGATTTTTGATTGAAACATTATTGAAATATGTCATTTAGTTTAAAATCAACGTATGCGCTGGGTTTTTGTTTCTTTTTTAAGACATTTGATAAAATTTGAATCCGAAACGCTATGTTGGTATAACTCTATGAATGAACCACTCTACGATTTCTAGAGGTCAAAGGTATTTTGAGAATGGTGAATTTAAAAGGACAGCAGATCAAGGTCGTAAAAGGATTACATCCCGAGTTGACGATCGGTTTCTTCTCTTAACATCCTTGAGAAACAGGGCCCGGCCTAGACCGATTTGAGTGGAGGGGTGTTTGTGGACAAAATGCCGACTTATAACGTGCACTCAACAAAAATCGGCGACGAAACAAGCGTTGGAATCTTCAGGTCATGTCTGCATTTAGATGACACGCATGCAATTTTGGTTACGGGTAAACAGTGACATGTCAAATGTCAGATGTAATACGCCATTCGTTTTTTAATCCATGGCTCACTTGACGTCGTTTTTGTTGAACGCACGATGTGAAGTAATAAAAATTGGCCATAAAAAACGAATAGCATTTATAATATAGCAAAAGCATAGTTATCTCCAGATCCACTGAACCGATTGCAATGAAATTTTGCACACTTACTTGTGTTACCATAAAATCTGGAAGAAATCTGGTAAAGCATATTCTATCTAGCCTAAATTAAAATTCAATTAAATTTGTTTTTACTTTTGTGTTTGTTGTTTGTTTCGCGATCTGTCCAAAAACGAATTTCATGAAATTTGGACAGGACGTCTGTCGCGTCAGCTAGTTTCGATATATCTAAATCTTTTAATGAGTGGTGACTTACTGTTGAACACTCGACGATGATTTTATCAGCCATTTAGGTATTGATAGATTATTTTAACTTTGAATTTGTTATTTTGTTAATTGTTATGTCTACCAGCCTACCAACTATATTTTGTTATGCATGTACGATGTACGGCGATTATTATTATGATTATTTATTATTATTTTTTAAATTATTCTGATTTAGTTTTCGATTTATTTTGACTCCGAAATTTTATCGAAATAATTTCGGCGATTAGGAAAGGCTTCCAGATTAAAAGTTTGCAGAATGTCTGGATTTTTTGCCAACGAACTATTTTAGTGGAGGGGTGTCACACCTCTCCATAGTTCGGCCGTATTGAAAAATAGGCATTTAATTGCACCACAGCTCCAGAATGAGCTTCAAAATGCGAGAAATGTAGAAGTGAGTGAGCGAACCATGCGCAGACGACTAGTAGAAAACAATTTAACCAACAGAAGACCGGCAAATGGACCTTTACCTCTCCCACATCACAAAAGAGCGAGATTACAATTTGCTCGCGATCACATTAATTGGAGAACCGTTGATTGGGGAAGGATCCTCTTCACGGATGAGTCTAGGTTTGCTTCAAACTCACCAGATGGTCGTCTGCGGGTATGGAGAAGGCCTGGAGAACGTTATGCGCCGTGTATACTATGGTTTGCAGGGAAAGTTTCGGTGGTGGCAGTGTTATGATCTGGGGAGGCATTAATATGCAGGCCAAAACAGAACTGGTGCTTCTTGCTGGTTGTGTTCTAAATGCACATCGGTACATAACTGAAATAGTGGAACCCCACGTTGTACCATTTGCACCATTTGTAGGTGAAAATTTTATGTTAATGCAGGACAATGCATACCCACACGTTGCCAGAGTGGTAAACAGATTTTTTGAAGAAGTCGAAATTCAAACTCTGGATTGGCCAGCGAGAAGCCCAGACTGTAATCCTATTGAACATCTTTGGGACGCACTTGAGCCAAGAATCAAAGAGCGCGGAAATCGTCCACAAACACTTAATCAACTCGCTGAAGCGCTCAATGTGTAATGGTCCAAGAGCTGATCCAAAGCATGCCACGTAGAATGGCTGCAGTTATTCAAGCAGGAGGAGATTTGGTAGATTTGGTAGAATTGTAAATTTCTAGACATTAACGAAAGTCTATAAATATATAAGAATAGGAATTATTGTGTTTTCAATAGCGATAAAGGACCGATCCCCAGTTGCGCAATATTCCCACTTTTCAACAGTACGGGTGGGGGCGCGCATTAATCAGTATAAATAGAATGATGTGTTAGCGTGTAAGGTTAGTATGGTTAGTATAGTCATCGCCCGGATGATGCCAACATTGTTGGCGAAACGTGCGTCGGTAATTTTAATAAAAAATATTTTTTTAGGGGAAAAACTGATTAAAAAGTAGATGGATGCAGTGTTCAAAAAACCAAGAACTTTTTTGTGTTTGTCGCAAACCTGACGATGGATCTCCCATGATTAACTGTGACAATGCCTTATACAAAATTGAGTGCTTCCATATGAGTTGTGTTTCAATGAATGTAAATAACATTCCATCATGTTGGTATTTGAAATATGTACAGAGAAATTGTAAATAAACGTCAATTTGTACCATAGGTATTGAAAATTTATTCAAAATTAACAACTTATGGGCAGGTGTTTACCAATGCACAACAAACTGCACATTTAGAAGATACATAGGAATAATACGTCTACCTTTTACAAAGTGTCTCCCACAAACACGCTCGTATTCAATTTTGGCTGCGGTTAAGTCCTCCCGTTTGAAGGTCTATCCACTTTTGCGACCGTTTAGGCCTATCTTTGTCATATTTGGATGGGAATCTAAACACGCAAATTCCTCTATTACCTTTCATGCCGCAATTTACCACAGCACAGAAGGTTGGCATTGCTGGCGTATTGTATATATAACGTCCATGGTGGTTATTTATTACTAATAATAACGAGCGTTCAATAAAAAACCTGGTTAGAGTAGGCTTTGAAATTGCGTTTTTGTTTTATTTTTTTACAGTGTAGAGCTTGACTGATTAACACGAAACTCTACATGACAGATAACATAACCTCAAAATTTCAGAGAAGCTGCAATATTATTAATAATTAATATTATTATGCATCTTAAAGAAGTGTTGACAAGTGTGTTTTAGGGTATTAGTTAGCGGTTTTATATAGACCGACACGATTTGGGGGTTTGGGCTGCAATGTCCTGCAGGTATCTCCAAGATTCCTATAACGGTTGGTAAAGAGCTAACGTAAGAGTAAAGTGCATTCAGACCTTTGGGTGTGATGTTAATGGAGTTATTTTTAGATATCGGACACTTTATGATTTGGTGTTACACCTTTATTTCTTTAAAATGCAGAAATTAAAACACTCTTCGAAAGGACCAGCTGACAGTTTCTAACCAAATTTCTACAAATTTTTTAATGTTTATTGAGAATTTTACAATCCCTTAGAAGAACACAAAACAACAAATTAATGGTGAAAATGTTTTCGATATTTCTTGTAGAGAATTGTGCTCGTTTTCTGATCCCATTAAAAACAGTTTGCAAAAAGACTTCAGTTTCATATTTTTCTTTCATCGACTATGGATGCTTGGTACATGGAATTTTTAATATGTGGCCAAAGGAAGAAATCACTTGCAGTTTCGCTTCTTACTTTATCATATTTCACACTCAAACTTGTTCTCTTAAATGCGCAAATCTGAAAAGTATGGTTAAGTAGAAGTTTTAACTCTTGAGTTTCAGAAGCAAAAGACAAACCTTTTCTTTTGCAGCTGTTATTAAATCAGGGTGCGCCTCACTAAGTTTCATTAAGAAAGTGTAGAGCATAATATGTAAGTGTCTTTAGTGATATCTTCTATCCTTCGGACATTCTTTCCTTGATGACATTTTCACCTACCGGTCAGCTTTGGCACAACTCACGCATTTTCTGATATGTTGGGACCGTCTTAAATTCATGTTTTCGTACCATTTCGTACTTGCAAATAAGGTTTAGAAAACAGCTGCTGTAGCGACTGTCAATTTCAATAATAATTTCTTCGAATTTAGTGCTGGTTGCCTAACCTAAACTGAATTAAATGACAAGTTAGTTTTTGTAACAATTGCAATGTACACTCTTATAAAAATGCCCAGCCTCCTCTAACCAGGTTTATTTTTGAACGCTCGTTATAAGTCAAACTCACTTATAAGCTTTAAAATGCAACAAAATCGCGAGAAAAACTAAGCTCTCCAAAGAGTAAATGGACGGTATACCACCATAATATTATACAATGATGTTCCTATCTTAGTCAGAGTAAGGTCACTAGATGAAAAATTCTTTTTCTAAAGGTACCGCCATCAGTTATTTTTCATGGAAATGAAAAAAGATAGATATAGTTTTAATGTGTTAGAAAAAGATACAAGAATCTAGGGATTTTATTGATTCGTTAAGGAATTTAATGACATAATCAGCATTTAAGGTTATGTTTTCAATAGTTGCTGATTATACGAATTTATACCAATACCAACTAATCTTGGAAAAATAGTAAAAACACGATGGGCTGCAAAGCTTTCGCCACTTTGCAGGTTTGAACGTTTAAAACATGCAGCCCTCGATTGAGCCACTTTTTCCAAAATCATCATCAACGACTCGTCAACCGTGTATTTACCAATCTTCAACCTCCGAGTCTTCAACTGACAAACAAAATAACTACATAATAATAACAAGTGGTGTTTTAATGTTATTATTCAAATATTTTTGTCTAAATAATGTTTTGTATTCGCGATTCAAGTTAAGATTCCCGCCACAAACATGGCCGCTAAAGGCGGATGGTAACATAACCTTACTTTTGGTTACATCTTAAATTTACGTTTATAGTAGTTACACCTTCCGATTTCTGTGTTATTAACCAATTTATTAAGCAATAAACAATAAACTGACAAATGTAAGTCCACGCCAACGGGGTAACGATACATTCCCTATAACCAGGTGAACAATTTCCTCCTGTAGATTATTCCAAGTTTGCTGCAGATGACGTCGTAATTCGCTTACTGTGTTAATAGGTGAAGATACAGCCCTAATATCGCGACCATTTATATTCATATAATATAGCTTAAGAGATTTAAATCCGAAAAAAACGCCGGCCAAAAAAATTAAATTATTTGCGACAGAAGTGAAACTTTTTATTGAACAACACTGCACTACATATACTGGCAGCGCGACGGGGTTCATTGGTGTCTGGGTGGTCATTTAGCAGAAGATGTAAAACAGGTCTTAAAATGTCCTCCACGTTTACGTTTAGCCTCCCATGGCAAAAAGTAAGGATGACCTGTATCTGTAACACCAGATAGTGTGCCGCCATGGCCATGAAGAGCGAATTCTAAATTTTCCTTTCTTCCCGGAATCTTCTCACTCTTGTTCATTCATAATTCTGCTACCAACAAAATCGGAACTTATAGCTAGAAAGGATGTGAATCCATTCTTCCACCTGCTGCTGTCGTTGTTGGCACTGTTGAAGACGGGCTTTTCGATGAATTGGAGTGAATGGTGGTCGTCGAATAAAAAAAAAGAATTAATGACAAAGAATGTGATATAGAGATAAACTGTACGGAGGTTCTTTTTTTGTCTTAACTTGACCAACCAGTCACTACTACTACGAGTGTCATTTTTTGACGTTTTAAATTCCCGATGCGCAGCAGAAGTAAGAACCAAAAATGACACGAGTATTGCGTTTTAATCAACTTGAGTATTACAACAGATTGTTTCAGCTGCACGAAAGTAATTAGGTAGGATTATTTCATGAATAAAGTTGTTTAAACTCAAAGAATGTTCCCCAAAACGATTCATGTTGAAATTTGACATAAAAGTAAAAAATGTGACACTAGTATTCAGCGTTGTGCTGGAAATAAAAACATTTGAAAAAGGAAAATAAAGCATTATCGAATTATCATATCGTCGGTGAAATGTGTTAACCTGCTAACTCCATTTGAGAAAATTTTAGACGAGACTATTAAAACTCTTGTATTTCGGAGTTTATATTAAACTATTTGGAGATATCAGGTATTATTCAGACAAAATGTTTTATGTTTTTTCTCAATAATACCTGCTGTCCCCAAATGGTTTAATATAAACTCCGAAATTCAAGCGTTTTAATAGTCTCCTCCAAAATTTTGCCAAATGGAGTTAGCAGGTTAACACATTTCACCGACGATATATAATTTCCTTAGTGCGAGGAAAATTATCAAATAATTTCGAAATGTCAAACACGAGTGCTTGCTGAACCAGTTAAAAGTACGAGTGCACGTAGTGCACGAGTACTTTTTGTATGTTTCAGCAAGCACGAGTGTTTGACATTCCGTAATTATTTGATAATTTTTCGAGAACGAAGGAAATTCGGTTAGAGAATTGCATGAGGATTTTTTTGTTCAAACTAAAAAGTTGGTTTTGTATGCCGTTACTAAGCCACTGACGTTATTTATTTTTCCTATGTCAAATTGAATTTTGCGACGATTTTTCAAGTAAAGATGAATAAGCGATTCAGTGATAAATCCTGATCAGATATTGGACAAAGTATTGCAAGAAGTGTTCCTCTTAATATCAGAAAATCCCATTCTTCAGTGTCTTCAGTGTGGAGCCAGTTTGAAAACACAAGAACAGCCCACATAAGCTGTGAGAAACGTTTTTAACTGTCAATTCCTATTGGAAGAAATCAGGTTCATCGGCGTGATATAAAAACGTACCCGTAGGAATAATTAAATTAACAAATGGACAAGGCTTGCTGCAGAAGACTAGGTACAGACACAAAGAAAATCACAATAACCAACCATAGTACCACATCGAATGTAGTCTCACATCTCGTTACAGCTGGAGTTAGTGAACATCAGCTCATAAAAAATACGGGTCATAACAGGATAACTTCGCTGAAACCTTATCTTAAAGGGAACCAGGACCATTATAAAAAATTGTAGATTGTATGCAGGGTGGCACTGCCACACGGAGTGATATTTTGATAAGCGGAAACTGTTCTTCTTAGGATGCAAGATTGGAAAGTCCGGAGAACGATGATGCAGCTAAAGAAAAAATGCAGTGTACTTTCGACCATACCAATTGCAGCAATGTTCATCTTAGTTAAAATGTATTAAATGTTTCTAAACTTGTAATTTAATGTTTTAGAATTTTAAAATGTCTGCTCTGACAGTTCTGATAATTTAAGCGAGATGCAAATTATCACCTATTAATTTGCTCTTCTAGTTAAAATTACGGTGCCAAAGCAACAAGAACATTAAAATTACCAGGTAATTCAGTACCACGTGATCAAATTTCAGTGTTCTTATTGGATCAAAAACATCAAAATGCAATTCTCAATATAATACCATTAGTGCATAGATTATTTCCGGTAATTTTTTCGAGTGCATTTCAAAAACGTATTAATTAGTCCAAGCGGAACGCGAGGACTAATTAGAAGTTTTTGAAATGCACGAGAAAAAATTTAAAGAAATAATCTATGCACGAATGGTATTCGGGTAGAGAATCCCATGACGCTTCCGAGGGTTTAAGAAGAAGTAAATTACCGGCCACAGTAATGCCCATTCCATACAACCATATTTGCAGATGGATCAGGCACATCACTCGAAAATTATTGAATCGATGCGGAAGGTGAATAATGAATCAGAAATCAATGCTGTTTCTTTTAATTCGAATAGTGTCACAGGATTCATCGTTATTATGTAGAAATAACATTACATATTATACCAACTGTGTGTTTCATATTATAAAATAATTTGTTACTTATTTATTGTAAATTGAAGGTTTTTTAAAATTAAATAATTTTCCGTTCAAATGTAGATTTTAATTGTTGCAAAAATTACCACTTACTAATTTCAGTTAGGTTGGGTAAGGAGAAAAAAATTACCGGAATAATTTCGCGGTTACCACGGAAACGTCTTAAAATCCCATTGTGTTCATTGGTTCATATAAACGTCATGAGATTCTCAATAGAAATTATTAGACAATTTGACATGCACGAGAGGACATTTTGGCAGACTATTTCCTGAGGAAAAATTAAAAGGTACAAATAAACGTAATTCTGTGTTTAAAAATTGGTTTTTCTTTAAAATTTTAAACGGTTGTTGACGGTCATCATATTTGCACTGAATTGGTATCTTAGGTGATTTATTAACAACAGTTTTGTTCTTGAAAAAATAATGTCAAAAATGAGTTCACGTTTGGGGCAGAATTCCGCGCAAGTAATAAACGCCGCAGTGGATAAACTAATTCTGCGTGGAGACCGTTTCAACAATTTTGCGATGAAAGGAAATACACTTTGAACAAGGAAACTTCCGTCTCGCAATTCTAAAAGATTTCGCTTTCAATATGAGGCGCAATGATGGAGAAGAATATAAAGAAGGTGTTCTCAAGACACTTTGGAATACAATAGCGAAGATTTTGCAACAAAAATATTATGAAGAGTTTAACATTATTTTCGATCCATTTAAAGATGTAACGTTTGAATGCGCTAGAACTGCCAGAAATGTCAAAAGAAAACAGTTACAAATGTGTCCTGAAAAAAGAAAAAAAGTGCATCTTGCTTATTAGAACAAGAAATTGATAAAATTTGTGCTATTTGAGACGAGACGACTCCAGATGGACTGCAGCGCAAATTCTTTCATATTGCTTCATATGAACTGGCGTGGAGAGGAAGAGAAGCATGTAATTGTCTTTTGAGTTACTTTGAAGAAGAATTTGACAACTACGGCAACCCAAGGACAGCCCAAGGAGGAAGTCACCGGTTAACAGAGAAAAGATGGTTAGTTCAAAACACCATCGATTCTAATAAATGCCCTATAAGGTACCTATTTAAGCATGATATAAAACAAAATTTCATTATAATTTTACAGGCTTTTCAAAATGTTGAAAGAAAAAAGAGGAAAACCTATTACTGTCGAACGTCTTTTCTTAACTGTAAACCCATCATGGATGAAAGAAACGTCAAAAGGTTTCTCTTTAAAATTGTCCACTAGGATGAAATGAAATTTCAAAGTGGACAAGACAGGCAGCGAAAGCTATAGAAATTGACACAAAAAGAAAAAAAGTGACAAATCCCTCTAACAATGCCGCGGCAGTTACTCAGCTTGTCAAGGTTGGAATTTTAGAAAATAAAATTATGAAGATTACCGGACACTCAAATCAGGCTTCGATAAAGAGTTACCTTCAAGTATTAGTAGATAGTGAGCATCACGAGAAAATTGTACACAAAGTGCGACAGTAGCGAAATAACAATAAGAAGTGATGGAAGCAGCATGGAAACTCCATCATCAACATCCAACAGTTTTATATTCAAATTGTGTTTTCCATAATTGTTCTTTTTCTTAAAATATAAAATTAAAACAAAATGATGTTTTAATTAGTACTAGGCGAAAATTTGGCACTAGTGCAAATTATCGATAATTGCACTAGTGCAGTATTATCGGTGAACTTTGATCGTTATTGGCTAAACATAAAATATTGCAGCTTTTTGGTTGGCTTAATTTTTTTGAAGGAAATAGTCACTATAATTTAAAATATAAAGTTTTACGATTGGTCGAAAACGATGATGAATGAAATAATCTCTTAAATGTTTTAGAAGACGTCGCTTATATGTTTAAATATTTTTATTTGTGGCTGGAAATTGAAAGAGCACATAAGGGAAATAATTCTAGGTCAATTGGTACAAAACTTTATGAGGTTGCTCATGTTATTCTTAATTTTTTAAAAAATGGACAACAAAAAGACTGCGACGGGTAAGTTTTTTATTATACACACATATATATCAATTTTTAACATAAAATTTTAGAAAATTGCTTCAAAATATTGAACACATAATAATGGAAGGCAAAGAAATTCTAAGTTTATATTACCCAACACCCATAATTTACAACCTGTACAAGGAAATTCAATTTACTAAATAAATTTTATGATGACGATGATTTATGATTGTTATTCTCATTCTTTCTTTTTTTTAATATTTCCATAAAGCACTCTATATAATGAAGTTATTATTTTAGATGATAACTTAATGAATAATGTAATAATGTAAAAGAAGAGTATTATTACCCCTGTGGTAAAAGCAATAATGTCAAGAAGCAAATATTGATATAATGGTACATCAATAGACGAGGATCGCAAGTGATCAGCTCCATTTCGAATTACATATTCTGACCACCATATTGCTCGTTCCAACCCCGTATTCATTACATCACTGTATAATTTAGCTGTTTTATTGAGATTTTCTTTAAACCTGAAACATCAGCAAAATTATTATTTACAATTGAGGAGTGTAACTAACTAATTAAGTGCCCTAAGTCTTAAATGGATGCTGTTAAGCAATAGTGAGTTGAAAAAAAATTTGTTAACCAACTTTATGGGTTGTTTTTAAGCTTTTATGTATTTAGCAAAAATTATTCAAGCCATAAATGGAAACCTGTGTCATCTAGGCGATGTATTGTCAAGCCATAAACGCAAACTGCAAGAAATTAATTAATTAAGCGAACTTTAACAGCAATTATCTCAAAATTATAATGATGTCGCTTAAACCATTATTGGTTAACATCATCCAAATGTCATTTCTGTCATTCTCAATGTTGTGGTAAGCATGGTAAGTGCCAGATATTGAGCTAGTTTTAGTAGGCAAGAGAAGTCTTTGATTTTTGAACTTAAACAATTACAGTGAATTATTCCTATCGAAAATGTTTGGCACCTACAATAATTATAAGGAACATTTTTTAATTAGATTTTAAGACGTCAAACCGCCAAACACGTGTTACACTCATGAACATCGAAATAATTATATCAATAAAACTTTGTTCAACCAGCAATGCCCAAAATAAGTTATACGAGGACTGTCCGGCGGAAAGTGAACCTCATCTGGAAGGAACTGAACGAGGAATAACATTTTAGCATAAGAGAAGGCTGTATCAGCGCAATCGCAGGTTTTTCATAAATGGCGACAGTTTAAACAGTAGGGTGAATTGCGATTTTTGCAAGGGAGATTGAGTAGTTTGGCACATATTTAATGCAAATAAATAATAAACCTCCTATCTTGAAATAAAATAAAGTGTATACAATTTTTAACACTGGAGCTGGTTTTGAAATAGATTTTTTCACATATTTTGTGTTTTATGTTTGCGGTGTAGGTGGCGTACGCAACCGACAGCTCGCCGAGTGTGGAGGACCAACATAACCTTGCTTCATAGGATTTCCAGATACATCATTCGTGCAAGCAAAAACGTTAATGTTTGTGCAAAATAATGTCGCGTTTTTGAATGCACCACCAGAATGTTTCTGTCGTCGACAGAAATTTTGTCTGCGCACTCATGTCTGAATTCGCAAGTCTCAACGTGTGGAGGCGAATTCACGTAGTTTTAATTCATCAGCAGCGTCAAAACAATACAAAAGTAAAAACAAATGTAATTTTATTTTAATTTAGCCTGGAATGCGTTTTTTCGATTGTTTTTCAATTGAAAACATTCATTTGAGTTATTTTCCATTCCGGGAGCATAGAGAACAAACAAAAAAAAAAAGAATTACGCATATCAATCGTTCGATTTGTGAGTTATGGCTTGAGTTCATACACAAATCTCAGAAAAAAACACTTTCAATTAGAATTTTCCAATTTTCCGGTCAACTTTTCCAATTTTTCATTCCCTAAATAGTCCAAGCAAATTAGACTTTGAAAGAAATAATTTATAAAGTTTTGAAATTTTGGTTATGAACACCCAGGAGGGACCCAAAGAAAGATCCGAAAGAGTTGAAAAGTTGAAAAACTGTTTAAATGGAAACATGTACTAACCTACCATAATATGCATAATATTGGAGTAGGTTCGTATGTATAGTAGGAGTAAAATCTCTAAGGCGCGCCTGAGGCTATAATGTTTTGTTGTCTTTTTAAAGACCGCAAAAAAACAATGGCACGCTTTCACTAAAGTAGACCAGTTAATTTATGATGGCTTCAGAACTGAAAAACATCTGAATACGAAACTGGTTTTGCGTCTGAAAAAACCTGTCGGTCTTGATCCATGCAGATCCATCGATGCAGGTGTTCATATGGTGCAGGGGCGAAGTCAATTAATTTGCAACCGGGCCGAACAAGTGGATACATTGTTTTTTAAAATTTTATTCTTTTCAGTGCGTCTTAGCGTTAGAATTTTTTTTCATTGTGTCTTTGTGTTTCTCTTGCGTGTTAAGTGTCCACATTAGAGTATTTATTTACGTGATAGTGTTATTTTATTTATTACATTCATCCAACTAGTGGTAACACATAATGAATAATAATAATGATAATAATAACAACAAATGAACAGACCACATAACATCTTTGGTCCTGGTGAGTAGCGCCACCACCTTGCCGAGATAAATGTGCAAATCGGACCGGTAGCTCTTGGTTCACCTGAGAGGTCAAGCCATCTTGACCTCAATACCGGCCGGGGTTCCTTTTGGCTAACAACCAATTGGGACCCTAGACTGTTGTTCCTACCTCAGCAGGGAAAGACCCCCACGACCGGTCCCAGTCGGATAGGGATCAAGGTGAAGGTGGTGGGGTCTCGGAAAACGATTCACCCGTTGACGACTCTGGCAATGCCCATGGACGCTTTGAGTGGACCAACACTCTAAGGAATGACTTGCTCGACTGCTACGAGACAGGCGAGCAGCGGCGAAGGGGTTACATGGCAAGGATGCATGCTCTGTGGGGTGAGAAACACCCAGAGCATCACTTTTTCGCGCCACAAAAACTCCGCGACTATGTGGCCTATCTTTGTCGCATTCAATACGAGAAAGCACCGGAGCAGTTGGTGGAGGTACAGCCGGACGAGCCGGAGATCCGCCACGGAGTTTCGGTAATTTTGGAGATGCCTCCGAACAGAAAGTCTCTCCACAAAATTCCACCACCCAAAGCTAACGATGTAGTTGCAGCGGACGAATCACTCGATAGGAACGAAAGGCGACGAGGCTTTCTTCTTCGGTCCCACGTGGTGAGAGCACTGAGGCTGGGAGGAAATTCGAATGTCGTCTTGAAAAGATAGACAAGAAGATAGAAACCCCTAGGCAGGATATTTCTCAAATTCAGTGTGTGATGGAATTCATCAAAGAGATGAAACCTTTAACACCAAAAATCCGGCGCATCGCGCGTTTTTGTTCGCCGGACCCATCATACACTGAATGCAGCGGTGCTTGCTGTTGAGAAGCCGCACTGCATGGATAGAGTTCGCAGTCTTGTGGCTGCAAGAAAGTCCCTGGTAAGAAGTAGGCGAAGGTTGGTCGAGAACAACAAGTTCAAGACAAATCCTTCGGGGCTCTTCCAGCGGGCAAACTCTATCCCAGAGAAATTGCCGGCGGTGCAGGATGTGGAGGAGGTCTTCTGGAGGGAAATATACGAGGGGTCGAAACCGTTGCGTGAAGACACTCCAGCCCTTGCACAATTTGAGAACTTCGTAAGAAGATCTCAATTAAGACCAGTGGTGTGCAATCCGATAACCCCGGAAGAAATTGGCGAGACCCTTAGGGGAATCAAAAATTTTGCCGCACCAGGCCCGGACGGAATTAATACCTTTTGGTGGAAGAAATTTCGAAGTACGCATAAGCGTCTGGCCAAGGTATTTAATTCCTGGCTTAATGGTGAGCGGGCTGTTCCGGAGTGGGTTGTCGAGGGGCGAACCGTTTTACTACCTAAAACGGGTGACTTGTCTCAGCCTCAGAACTACCGGCCAATAACTTGTCTAAATGCGTGCTACAAGATTTTCACCAGACTCCTGTACTACCGAATATTCCACGCTATTAACCCGGTGTATTCGAAAATTTTTGAACAGCGAGGCTGTAAAAGGGGAGTGGACGGCTGCAAGGAAAACCTGCTGATCGATAGGTGCGTCACGCAGGATGCCGTCCAATATAAGCGCAACCTATGCGCACATCTCACGAGCTGATTATTCACTTGCTCGAATGTCTTGCGATACCCGATACACTGGTGAGATGCATCAGACAACTGATGTCACTCTAGAAGACTCGGTTCTCGATAACATCCCGTCGGGACCGAGTTCAGACAGAGTTGATATCATTCAGAAGAGGAGTATTCCAGGGAGATTCCTTGAGTCCTCTTCTGTTTTGCATCTCACTGTTGCCGTTGTCCGTAGCCTTGCGCGGTGCAAAGGGTTATAGCTGTGGTACACCCGGTAACCGGAAGCATAAGATCACGCACTTGTTTTACATGGATGATTTAAAAGTGTATGCTTCCGGAAAGCAAGAACTGACGCAGGAGTACACACATGCTATTGGCATGGAGTTCGGTTGGGACAAATGTGCTCAGGTTCATCTCAAAAGAGGACGATGCGAGTATTTCGATGAAGATGCTCAACTCATTGACGGAAGCGTTCTGAACGCCGGAGAGACTTACAAGTACTTGGGTGTGGAGCAGTGCCACATTCAAGCGTCACACCAGGTAAAAAAGTCTCTCTGCGGCAAGTACAAAAATCTACTCCGACGAATCTGGTCGTCAGAGCTTTCGGGGAAGAACAAGATTTTTGTCACAAATATGCTTGCCGTTCCGATCCTGCTTTACTCATTTGGAGCAGTTAAATGGTTAGTAGATGAGTTGAGGCAGATTGATCGGGATACTCGAAAAATGATGCATCTACAGCGCAGTTTGCATCCAAAATCGTCTGTTCCGAGGTTATGTCTTCCACGAAACCAGGGAGGCCGAGGACTTTTGAGTTTGGAGTGTCTTCATAACAGGGTAATCTTGGGTATAGCCTGTAAGATCATCCAAAGTTCGGATCCCTTGTTGCTTCTTGTCAGGGATCACGGGAGGCGGGGAGTCGGGGCATTTTTGTTTACGGGCTTGACTTTGACGTTGAGCGAGCTCGGCCACATTCTATTACCGAGCTCAATTTGCTCCGTCTTACAGCCCACGTCAGAATCTCTCAGCAAGATATGCTCATGAGAAGGCATATGGATAAGTCAATGCATAGTGTTTTCTTCAAGAACATTGAAAACCTTGGCTTATCCAAAAGGCATACATTTGCCTTTCTGAGATCAAGTGGACTGAAGTCTGAGACTGAGGGATCCATTTGCGCTGCGCAAAATGGTGTAATTAACACTTTGGTCTATCGCAGCCGCGTGATGGGTCTAGAGGTGCCGATTGTGAGCTGTAGGGCTTGTCACAGGGCCCCTGAACAAACAATGCCTCTTTTAGTTCTGCCAATGTTACCGAGTTCTCCGCGAAGACCGCGTCATTATCTAGCAGTCATAACAGTGACCAATACTTTAATAAATGTGAGTTTCACTTTCATAATATGATTAATTAATAACAAGATGTCTTCATTGTTTTAAAAGTTGTTAGTGATTCAAATCGTGTTTTATAAATATTAAACACCAAGTGAATCAAACATACGTTTATTCACGAAAAGATGTTGAGATCACGAGCACGCAGTGCGAGTGAGATCATTTCTTTGAATGAATAAAATATGTTTGATTCACGAGGCGTTTATATGTTTTTATTCCATTTTGACGGATTTTATGAATAAAATTCAAATTGGAATAAAAAAAAAAAATTCAAACGAGAAATCGTGTAGACTAATTTATTTCATACTGTCCGGTAGATGTTCCATTAAAGGATCAATTTGCGTCCGGTAGGTGAACTATTACAGTATCAGAGCCGGTAAGTGTCGCTAGGCAACACTTACCGGACAGTTTCATCTTTATAAATCAAATCTGACATTTTCAAACGTATTTGTCAGCTACTGATGAAGTTTTACATGTGCAACAAAGGTGATGCGATTTTCACAAAATGTGATTTTTTTATTTTTGAAATGGAATAATGAAGAACAGGTTTACAGTATGAAATAATAGTTATTTAAGTAACAAGGAATGTAAAGGCTTGTTAACATTCAAGGCAAGTGAGTACGAGCCGAGGCGTAAGCCGAGACTTGTCTCTTGCCGAGAATGTTAACAGTCGATACATCATTCCGTGTTACTTATTAAATTTTTCCCGCTGCCGTTGAAAATTTCCTCAAATTTGCATGAAATGTTTGCCTTAGTTTGGACGCTCGTCACTCTCATCTGAGTTGCCTGCATGTATGTTACCCGTTACTAGGGTTACCCGATGTGACAAATTTAAACAAAGCAAAACGTGACAAGAAAAATTCAGAAATGGATATTAATGAAGCTGCAAACATTGCTTCGAAGTGTTTGTTGCCGATAAAATCCAGAGCAAGGTATGAATTCACGTACGAAACTTTTAAAAAGTGGTGTTTGAAGAATAATGTGGTATGTGTGTCGGAAAGGTGATGCTGGCTTATATGCTGGAAAGATCGGAACAACTAAAATCGTCAGCAAGTCTTTGGTCTGAATATTCTATGTTAAAGACAACACTGAACTATAAAGATAATGTGGACATTTCCAAGTCTTTAAAACTAGTGGGTTTTTTGAAGCGGGAACATCAAGGCTATCAACCCAAAAAGTCGCAAGTGTTAACACGAGAGCAAATTACGAAATTCATAGACGAGGCTGCAGATAAAAATTATCTTTTAATCAAGGTAATGCATTTGTTTCTTTCTTTTAATGACATAAAATTTATATCCCAATTTGTTCTAGACTGTTACGATAGAAGGGATGGCAGGAGCGTGCAGAACCGACGAGTTCTGCAGAATGGAAATGGCTGATGTTGCTGATCATGGAAAGGAGGTGTGCATCTTCAACGTTGTCAACTTCTCAAATTGAAGCCGACCCTGTGACTTTAACTACATTAGAAATGTCTACTTCACTTTAAACAGGATTTGCTCAAAGGCACTCGGAAACAATAGAAACCATCACAGCCCAATTTGAGAAGAAATCAAATCAAATTGTTCTTTTGTATTCAATTTTAAGAAATAACTAATAATTGTTAATCTGTTTTGTTCAATCCTGTGATAATAAATCAACTTGATTTACTCGTTTTATTTTCCTAGGAATGTAAATGACAGTATTTACATTCCGTCGTCAAGAAGAAATAATACACGAATGATATTTGCCATTTTCATGTTTTGTATCTAAGCATGTATGAATTACTTTCATTACCGGCAGCGGGAAAAATGCATTACGATACACGTCCGGTAGTCTCCTAACGTCGCCTCGTCCATAATGTCTAACTCGTTACAAGTAACCTACCGGACTTGTAACGTTAAATACTATTTCACACCTTAACAACCAGTTGTTTACATTGTTCTAAAGTTGTGACGTTTTCGGATTTTGTGTGTTTGCGAGACAAAAATGTCTGGAATTTTAGAAGTTCAACACGAAAACGAAGTTATTGTACCTCAGCAGTCTTGGACGAAGTTTTGGAACCTATGAATAAAGTGGTGCTAGCAAAATCCAAGCATTCATATGAAAAGGAGTAAACGAAAAAATTATTTTGGCTTATATTTCGGAACGGTCTAAAAATGCTAAATCTTCATCACTATGGCCGTATTACTCCCAACTGAAGAAAATGTTATCTGTGAAGGAAAATATTGATATAAGCAAGTTTGTGGTATCGCAATGATTATCATTTATGAGGTTTAAACTCTTCATTGTTACAGATTTCATCAAGTGTCAGTTTTCCTAAAACAACAGTCTGTAGGGCACAGGCCAAAGAAATCCAAAGTGTTCACACTCGAAAAAATGATAGTGATAATGCTAGATAATGATAGATAATGCTTCTGATGATGAATATTTATTGCAAAAAGTAATTTTTATCGTGGGAATTTTTGGAGGATGTAGGGCTATATACTGCTATCAAGTAAAAAACAACTTGAAATGCCGAATGTGAGCTGTAGGGCTTGTCACAGGGCCCCTGAAACAGCAATGCATATATTGGCGGCATTCCCGGTGTATGCAGCTTCGGCCTATATCCATCGCCACAATGCGTCGTTGAGAGTGTTATACTTTCATCATAGTGTAGCCCTACAAGTTTTTTTTATTGAATGTGTTTTTTTATATAATTTACTTTCTGTATTTTATTTATATAATTTGTCACAAACGTTTTCGGCCACGTGGGCCATCATCAGGTGACACCTACAAACCGGTTAAAATTACATGTGACAGAAAAATATATAATAAACTAACTTACGTCAAGGTTTTACTATTACAGCATTAAATTGATTAAACATATAAATTGATTGATTAAACATATAAAAGCGATCAGCGAAAATGCGTTAACTTTTGACTGTAATTGTAAAACCTTGATGTAAGTTAGTTTTTTCACTACTAGCTGTAGAATGTACGATTATATAGTTTGTAGAGTAGGTGTGAACTTGTTTTTCTTTCCTAGTAGTTAATAATTTTTTCATTATTGACCAGTAGTTAATAATGGGCAGAGACCGGATTTGATGCAAAATGCATATCGTTTATTATTATTTTATCTACCTACTTAACAACAGCGCCCTTCGATTTTCACAAATTACACCAGTTGCAAATATTAGGCATTAATTAACTGTAATTTATGCGAAGTTAAATTACTACAAAAGCACAGGTATGCATTGTGCAGGTTTTCACGAAAATCCGGTCTCTGACGGAGAAATGTTAGAGAAAAAATACATAACCTTTATTTTTGATAAAAAAGCGTCTAGCGGGTGCCAATCACAGTTGATCCTGTCCAAATTTCGAGTTTCACGTACAAGAAAATATGACCTTCTTGGAGTAGGTTTCTTTAAGGGGTTGAGCGCGAAGCTCGAGCCAAAATTTGCAATGATCCACGGAAAAAACAAATGTTCACAGACGGCAACGTCTATTCAGGATTAACTGTGACCTGGCACCCGCTAGACGATTGTATTTTTGATGCTTTATTTATTTAACGATTTAAGCTGCTAGTAGTGAAAAAAATAATATATAAACCACGGTAGAGAAGCCCTTTCTCAGCTTCGCAACTTAATTCCTCGATGCTTCGCATCTCGGGAATTAATACTGCTTAGCTGAGAAAAATGACTTCTCTACCTTGGTTTATAATATACTATTATTATATATTTTTGTGTTACCACTGTATTTTTCTGTAACCTAGCCCATACCCCAATACTTGACAGTACGTTACGCCGTTTTAGGTTGTAACAGAACCGAAAATGTTAGCTAGATCCGCAACGAAGAGTTTAACATTTGCGTTGATATGAGAATGCTTTGGATGCAATTTGTCATCTCATTGTAACCTGCGATAAAACATAAATTTATCAGTACCATTCAGAATCAAAACAAGAGTCCATTTAATGGATAAATAATTACCTTAAAAAAAGAAACCGACTTCAAAAAATACAAAAGTAACATTTACATTTAAGTTAACTAAAAAGTAAAAAATATTTTTTTATATACTTTAATACTTTGTTTTTCCGTTTAACGTTTAAAACAACATATTATTTGAATAGTAGATAACAATAATACAATTCAAATAACTACCAAAATAATTCGTACACTTCTATCGAGCAATTTTTGGATTAATCATATCGGCTCTAAACGCAATTTGTGTTGATTTCGACGGATATTTTCGCAAAGTATACTCGCACCTTTGTTCCTTATAAATTGTTTGTGATCAGGTAGATTCACACTGAAAATAACAGATGGACTAATTTAATGGGTGTTGAGTCCATTTATGGTGTACCAATGGGATTAATGTTAATGTTGCTTATTACCAAGGTGCCCTCGGGAATTATGAGGCTGTTAATAGCTACCGTTGCCAAGGTATTATAAAGCAATAATGGACAGGTGCAATATAAAGAAGTTTTACTTCGAAAAGTCTTTCTCAGAATAAAATCCCGAATCGAATGAGCTATCGTTCATATTTTTCGGATCCATGTAATTATCTTTGGCAGGATTAAGTCGGCGTATCGAACAAAAAGACAAAGAAAATCTTTGAAGCTGCCGACGCGGGTACTATAATTGACTCTTTTGACAGAAAAACACCAGCAAAAGGTTCCGTTTGTGTATTGGTTACGTATCAAAACTATCTAACTAACTTTGTTATAGTGATGATTTTAACAAAATGCCGCAACAGATTCACGTACTCGAAAAAATTATCGGCAGTTTAACCTGCACTTAGGATATATACGAAATTGTTTTTTGTTTAAACTGACACTCATTCCGCAACTTTCAGGCCTGTGCTGATAATGGCATAACGATGGGATCAAATTTTTTTTCGAACTTTTAAATTTCCATATTTTAGTTATCAGTATTAAAAGTAAATAATAACCTTTTTTCAGACCTACCATTTTTAGTTAAATATATTAGAATGTAGAGTGATTTCCGGTTAGAGAAATTCACACGTTCCCTGTCAAGAGTTTGGTCTCGCTGGGACAGCAGTGTTGACAATTTTTTTTTTTGCTTGCCTGTCGGCGGTATTCTCGTAGAACGATATAGCACTAACGACGAATAGAGCCGATATTTACCGAGTGTGTCCGGGCGCAGGCTAGTTAAAAACGGTATCCTCTCAAGCTTGCGCTACTTCCCGTAAGGACGGAGTCACCTTCTTGGATAAAATACAGCGCCATCCAGAAACTTAGGCTCTAAATTTTGCGTTGCAAGATCTCTATCCTTATCTCTATATAATAACATACTTACGATGCATCCAGAGATACTTTCAAAACAGCAGTCACAATATCTTCTTTTTTCAAATTTTGCGTATCTAATTTAACTCCAAGTTGTTTTTGTTCTAAAATGTCAGCATTATGGCCTTGATCTCCGTAAAAAGGTAATCCTATCATAGGAACATTATAAATAATGGCCTCTTCCATAGATTGAAGACCACACTGTGTGATAAATGCTTTTATATTTTTATGTGCTAAAACAAAGTAATGTTTCTCTTTATTTTAACCTATTCACTTATTATACCTAATACCGTTGTTTGTGGCACCCACTGAACAATTTTTATATTATCTAATTCAATAAAAATACTCGTATCCTCAAACTTCCATAAAACATTAAAAGGTAACTCCGAAAATGCTTGCAAAAGTGCATTTTTGGTGCTATCTAAAAGCGCTGCACTTTTAACATTAGTTCCAAGACTGAAATATATAAAACCTCTTATAGAATTATCTAAGAATTCTTGAATGTCCTAAAATTTATTTCAAATTTAAGAATTATCGTGGTGTGTAAAATAAACTTACTGTCGGTAAAGATTTTAATTCATTTAAATAAAGGCCACCTATTTGAATTGTAGAAGGCCCAAGCGGTCTAATATTATGAAAAACTGGATTAGCGTTGATGAACAGCAGGCTCATGTTCTTTTGTATTTCATTAATTGTAGGTGCATGAATCCCAAAATGCTTTTTTATTGTCACCTCTTCTCTAGGATGGAGTCGATAGTCTGTGTACCATTTCATAAAACATTGAAAAGCAGTACTTGTAAATCTTTCAAAAAATTTTAAATTTTTAGAAAATGGGAGATCATAGTCTGGATATAAAACTGGATGTACTGGGTTACCAACAGCGGAATGAATTCGACCGGGAGCATCCAATGATACAAGTCCAATAAATGGAATCTGGAACCACCAAGACAAAGCCATTTGTGTGGGGAAAATAACTTCAACCATTAATAGATCAAAGTCGTCTTTCTTGTTGTAGATTAAATCTTGAACTTTTGGGTGTGATAACTGTTTGTCAGCTACTTCATGTAAGGCGTCCATGTATTTCTTGTAACGAACTACGATACTTTCATTTGTTAGGGATAACAGTTCATCCGTTTTATGGAACTTCATAATATCGTACGACATGCTCAAATCAATTTCTGTAAGATTTGTTAAGGACGAGTCATTCATAGGGTTGGTTGTCAACACAGTCACTTTGTGACCTCTTAACGAAAGTTCCTTCCAGATAGGTTGAAATGACATTTGATGACTGTACGATGGTGTAAACACAGCCCCCAGAATTTTTGCGGATTCACTAGTAGTTATGAAACTTATTAACAAAAGGTATAGTACTGACACGTACATTTTTAATCAACACTTACATATAACTGACTACTTTGAAATGAATTATTATAGATTAGGTATCACTTTCTTACGAAATACAAGTACTTAGGATTATTAAAAAGCACTCGTGATGATTTACCGATATAAAGATAAAAAGAAAAGAATTCAGATTTAAAGTTGGTTTGTTAGTTTGTTTTAAAAGATAAAAATATGTGACTTATGTAAGAGTCATTGTACACTTTTGTTCTTAAAAAAATCATGATGTGTGTCCATAAGAGTTGTTAACACTACTTATTTCAGTACTGAATTCAGTACTTAAAAATATCGTACTGAAAATTGTATGGGCGCCTCGTTTCAGTACAAGTGAATAAGCTGCGTTCCTGTGTGCCACTATTGGCAATTTTCAATATTTTTTTTAGTGTCAAACTACAACTGACCTTTCCGTCGTTGTCCGGTTATTCTTTATCATAATTCTTTATGTTTTGTGTGCGAATAGGTAAAAATGCGAGTCCCCAATAATATTTTCAAAAGCAATCAATTGTTATATGAGAAGAAAAACACGCACAGAGAAGAAATTGTATTATTAACTAAAACAATTGTGCACGTATATTAAACATTTTGGTTCTGAAATAGTGACAGGGACAATCTGTTCAAAATATTTGAACAACATTGTGCATAACATTGTATTAGGAAACAACACAATTTTGGGTAAAAAAATTAAAGAGTTTATAATCATATTGATTTGTAAAAATTATACTTCATTTCAAATGAATTGGCATCGCAGTAGGCGGTGTTTGTGTAAACTGAGCTTGATCTTATGTCAGTTTGTATTAATGTAGCGTTTACGGGTTCACAAAACTATTTATTTGAACGAACTATGTACAATTTATTTAAACACTAGACTATTTACAGTTATAACAGCACAATTACTTATTTTAACGGGCACACGGATTAAGTAGCTTATTCGCACTTCTTCATCGACGCGATTCGACTAAACTGACTATTTGGACGGCCGCTGTCGCATCGTATTTAAAGTGGGAACCGGCTTTCTAGAATTTGCGGTCGCGATCCGTCGAGACTACGATGGAATCATCACGCCGCGATTCTTCCAGAACGTCACACCGTCCCCTCCTTAAAGATGTTTCGTCCCGAAACGTCAAAACAGTCTCATCGTGGCGGAATCTGCAGTTTGCTCCTTTTCTACATCCAGACGTGCCATAGAAGTAACAATCGACAGTCTGCCAGTTTGTTGGCCTTTTTGGGTTGTAGCAATGCACTAAAATCTCTACCCCCGTGAAGCGAAAGATCACTTCCAACATACTTCTGACTAGTCTCCAATCCAAGCAATCAAATCCACAGGCGATCTTCGGGATTGCTAATTTGGTGATACCCTGGGAGAGGACGATTTCTCTTAACACACATAAATTATCCCAAACATTTTAGTAGGTAGCCCTCTCGAACGTGAATTGTTTCGTGACTAGATAGAAGATGTTCCTTCGTGAATTCTGCCGTGTGCCTGGCAGACATAGTAACCCTCCAACTTGTAGGTTTTGCTTTCGAAGCTCGTCGAGTCTACCAAACTTCCTTTTGAACACAGTGGCGATCCTTCTCGACATGTCCAGATCTTGAGACACACAATGGACTAGTGAATAGTCTGCTGGAGCTTTAAAAATGTCCTGACGTACTTCTTGGGTGACTCCAAACCGGGACTTATAACTTCCAGAATGCAGAGTCATAAACTCTTCGAATGACAGGTCTTCCACTGGCATCAATTGCCGTACCTGATCTTCTTGCTGACGGTCCTCGTTGGTTCCATGGTATGGTGACAGACGGTTAAAGTGGATGATCTTTGGTTTTCCGTTTGACCTCTTTCTTATGCGATAAACGACATTATTAATTCGGATAAGAACTTCGTACGGCCCTTCCCAAGAAGTCTGTAACTTTGAAGACAAACCCCGGCGTCGTCGTGGGTTGTACAACCACACCAAGTCGCCTGGCTGGTATCCACCTCTGTCAGCATTGATGTCGTAGGTATTCCTCATCCGATCGCTAGCACTCTGGATGTTTAAGCGTGTCCGATAGTGAATGTTTTCCATCCTTCTTCGCAGTTCGGTGACATAGTCGTCGCCAGCTAGGTCTTCACCCGGTGGGCACCCAAATCGCAAATAGCAGGGAAGACGTAATTCGCGACCCATCACTATGCTAGCTGGTGTCTGTCGGGTTGACTCATGAACGGATGATCGGTATGCCATGAGGAATAGGTGAAGGTAGCGATTCCAATCTCTTTGATGGTCAGAGACGACTTTGGACAAGTATCGATTTATCGTTCTGTTCATTCGTTCCACCATTCCGTCAGACTGCGGGTGAAGCGGTGTTGTTCTTGTCCTCCGAATATTCAAAGTGCTGCACATCTTCTGGAACAAGGCGGATTGAAAGTTTCTACCTTGGTCGGAGTGTAGTTCCAACGGCACACCAAATCGACAGATAAGCTTTTTCACAATTACATCGGCAACTGTAGCAGCTTCCTGATTCGGTATGGCATATGCTTCTACCCACTTGGTGAAATAGTCCATGACTACAGCAATGTACTTATTTCCGTCATCTGTTTGACGAAACGGACCAGCAATGTCCACAGCAATTCTTTCGAATGGACTACCCACGTTATATTGTCTCATCGGAGCCTTCCTGCGTTTTTGTGGACCGTTACTTGCGGCACAAGTTTCACATTTCTTACACCACTCCTTAACATCCACCTTGCAGTTCACCCAGTAGAACCTTTCCCGCAGCTTCCCAAGGGTATTTGACACTCTCAAGTGTCCACCTGTTACTCCACAATGGAGTTCCTCCAGAACTTCCGGAATTCTGTTTTTGGGGATCAACAGTTGTTTTCTCTCTATTTGACCCTCAGGTTTTTCAAGCACGCGTTTTAAGACTCCATCTTCCACGACAATGGAATTCCACTGAGACCAATACAATTTCACACTGGGTGAAATTGCGCAACTTGTTCCCACGTCGGTCTCCGGTCTTCGTTCTTCCATCCTAGTACCAACAGCAAGTCCGGGTCGTTCTCCTGGTCTTCTCGAATCCTTTCAGGGCTCCAGCGTTCGTTTATAACTTTCGTCCTTCGAACGGAGAGGTCCTTATCCTCAGCACGTCGGCAGTGACTGCAGTTCGCGATAGCGCATCGGCGTTCTGATGGATTATACCAGCACGATGTACCGTATCATAGTCGAACTCTTGCAGTCTCTCGATCCACCTGGCTACTTGTCCTTCGGGATTCTTGAAGTTTAGAAGCCACTTCAACGCTGCATGATCCGTCCTCAACAAGAATTTTCTTCCGTTGAGGTATTTATAGAAGTGCTCTACGGACTTCACGACGGCCAACAGTTCTCGTCTAGTAACGCAATAATTTCGTTCTGGCTTTGACAAGGTTTTGCTGAAGTAACCAATGACACACTCTCGCCCCTCCTGTATTTGGGACAATACAGCGCCTATTCCCACGTTGCTAGCATCTGTGTCTAACACAAACTCTCCTTGTGGCAACGGGTAACTCAAAATCGGTGCATTGATCAGTGCGTTCTTCAGCTGGCCAAACGATTCTTTGCAATCTTCGTCCCACTGGAACCTTCTTTTGCCCTCAGTTAATCTAGTCAACGGTTTAGCAATGTTGGCAAATCCTGGCACATATCGGCGGTAGTAAGTACATAAACCGAGAAAACTGCGTAAGTCGTGCTTGTTTGTAGACGTTGGCCATTCCTTCACGGCCTTGACCTTCTGCTCGTCGACGGCGACACCCTGACTTGAGACTACATGCCCTAGATATTGCACTTCTTTTCTAAACAAGTGGCATTCCTTTGGACTAAGCTTCGGTCCAGAATTTCGAAGGCGTTGAAACACTTCTTCTAGATTCTTCACGTGCTCTTCCGAATGATTTTCCGACCACAATGATGTCATCCAGATCCACTAGGCAAGTTTTCCACGATAATCCTTTCAACACCGTCTCCATTAATCTTTCAAAAGTTGCAGGAGCATTGCAAAGGCCAAACGGCATTACAGTAAACTGCCACAGGCCTGTGCCAACGGTAAATGCTGTTTTCTCTTTGTCTTGAGGTGCCAATTCAACTCGCCAGTAACCACTTTTTAAGTCCAAAGGCGAGAAGATCTTCGAACCCGCCAAGGTATCGAGGGTATCATCAATTCGGGGGAGTGGATAACTGTCCTTTATCGTCACGTTGTTCAGTTGACGATAGTCCACGCAGAATCTAGTTGATCCATCCTTTTTTTTTACTAGAACAACAGGCGAGGCCCATGGACTGCTCGATGGTTCAATCACTCTTTCTTCCTCTATTTCCCGAATGATCTTGTCGGCCTTTTCCTTCTTGGCAAGAGGTAGTCTTCTAGCAAGCTGTCTAACCGGGCACGCATCCCCAGTGTTGATCTGATGCTTGATGACATTGGTTCTGCCTCTTTTGCCCTTTCCGGTATCGAAGATGTCCTGATAACGGCTTACGAGTACTTTAAGCTGCTTCCTTTGGGTGTCATTAAGTTCCCTCGACGATGTCTTGACCAGGTTGACTAGTTCGGGTGCAATCCTCTTCTGTGGCTTTGGCGGCTGATGGATGAAATAGGAGAACAATACCCTAATACAGTGCCTTTCTTCAGGGTCAGAGCGTAGAAGTTTACATTCATCACTCTTATTGGTACTACACCAGACGTATGCAACTAACTTTTGCCCAGTACCAATTCTCGTCCTATCTCATTGTCACTACATCTGGGTTCAAACATCATGATGTTTCTCTCTCCATCTTTGTGATCCACCCGAGCTTCCAGAATCATTTCACTCCGTTCTGGTATTGAAGTGTCTTCAGTCAAAATCACACGAATGGCTTCCTCATTAGTTCGGTGTAGTACAACCTCTTCTCCATTTATTTTCAACGTGCCACGTTCGAAGTCTAATCCGCAGCCCTTACTGCCCAGAATGTCCATTCCAAGTATTACCTCATCCTGGATATTCGCTACCAGTAGGTACCTTGTGATGGAAAGCAGTACTCCCAATTGTGATAATGACGTTGACTTCTCCGTGGGTGGTAGCCGAATCCCCAGTAGCGGTACAAAGTCTCCAATTTGTGGGTAGTACGTCCTTGTCGGTGTGTAAAACGTTGGGCCTTACAATCGTCTTCGTCGCTCCTGTATCCACCAGCAGCGAACATGACTTTCCATACAGAAACCCATCCACGAATGCGCTGTTAGGTTGATGTGTTATAGATACAACGCTTGCTTTTGGGGCATGCTGATGGCAGGTCGACGGTTGCCCCTTTGCCTCGAGCTTATTTAGTTTTCCGACCTCGATGAAGTCGGTAGTCTCCTAGACCTTTCCTGGCACCGGCTCCTGACATGACCTTCTTTTCCACAGTTCCAGCATGTGATGACTCTCTTCTTTTCTTTTGGCACAATATCTTTTAAAACCCTTCTAACTGTTGCTTCTATTTTTTCTTCTAATCCATTCGTAGCTTCTTCTTCAATGGTTCGAACTCGGGCTTGACTTCTCAAACCGGCTTTACTTGTTTCGAACTTCAAAGCCCGAGCTAGAGCATCAGCTAATTTTGCTGGGCGAGCTAATATCAATGCCTGCCTAGTGTCACCATCTCGAATGCCGTCTGTAAAATTTTGCACAGCGATTCTTTCCATCATATCGTCTGGAGCGTCCGGGAAAGCTAGCCGAACCAAGCGTGCTACGAGTATGTCTGCTTCAAACTCCACCTGTAGAGACTCCGTTGGCTTCTGGCAACGATTTCGCAACTGAGAAGTATATATACATGCACAAGGTGTGTCTGTCCATAGCACATCTCCAAGCACTTCACAAGCTGTTCATAGTCTGCCCTTTGTTCTGCTTGGAACTGCAGAATGTAGTTGGACCACTGAGATTTACCATCAAAGCTTGGTGGTTGCATCCGTATTCTGGAAACTTCCATCAAACCACTTGTCGTCTGTTGTTCACGACCTTCAATGTGCCCTAAATTCGCAAACTTACTCTCAAGTTCTCTCTGCTTTTCTTCAATCCTTGTCCATTTATCATCGAAATTATTTTGAATGTCTTGAAGACTTTTCTTAAAACCATCCGATTGTTCCAGAAACTTCTCTTCGATTGAATGGATTTTTTCTTCCAGTTTTTCCGAATTTTCTAGAAGTTCTTGTTTAAGACTGGTAGAATTTTCTAGAAGCCTTTCTTGAATTTTCTGTTCGAGGTTTACAGAATTTTCTAGAAATTCTTGTTTGAGTTCTTGTTTTAAACTGGTAGAATTTTCGAGAAGCTTTTGCTCTAAATTTGTCGAATTTTGCCACTTTAATCTGGCAATTGACACTTTATTCTGTCAATTGCCACTTTATTCTGGCAATTGCAAAGTAAGAGTTTTGAAATCTACCACAGAGGGCGCGGTTCCGTTGTCATTGTTCTCTGACCTGTCTCAGCCTCACTCTCAAGATCAGGGTTCAGGGCAAGTGCAAATAGTGCAATGAGTGCAATCCCAAAACGCAAAAGTTGATGTAGGTGACTAGTGACTGCGCTCACGTGGTCACTGCCTCGGCCCAATGTGTCTGATTCCTTGTTGACCAGACAGCCTAAAAATTCATCCGTTTCCACTGGAGTAGTAAAGGTAATAATTTTGTTATAAATCATGTATGTAGGTACTGTTAGGAATGAAAATAAAAGTCAAAATCGGAAAGCAAGGGCCGAAGCAATATTTAATTAATGGCACATACGCTTTAACAAGAGTCAAATAATACAGACTGCGCGTCAGCATTTCTGCACGATTACGGTGGTGACGGGGAAGTCCATGCGGGGCCTCAAGGGGCAAGGATCTTAACAGTACCTATATATATATATATATATATATATATATATATATATATATATATATATATATATATATATATATATATATATATATATATATATATATATATATATATATATATATATATATATATATATATATATGTCTATATATATATATATATATATAGACATATACGGCGGCAATGTCAAGCCCAAAATGCTATGTTGGAAAGTAATACCAAGCCCGACACCTACTTACGAAGCCCGACTTTGGGCTTCGTAAAATTCACGTGTATATCCGAGTTATTTCTTGTTAATACGACTAAAGCCATCTACTGGCAAAATTTTCATTTGGCGGGTAAAGTCACCATATATCGTAAAATACACACGTTTAGTTTTTGAAGTTCACTGTAGGGGGCGCACGACAGATTTGTATAAAACTGTATATTTACTGCAGATACTTTGTCGATGATGCCCGACCTTAAGATGTTTAATGCATAATAGGAATCCCGTTCATGTGACAACAGCGCATTCACTCGATTATTCATTTAATGTAATATTGGAGATATTTAACGCTACGAGCGAAAAGATGATTTAGCGGTAACAATTCAGAAAGCTGTTATCTGAGAATTTTAAAATTATATTTTAATGTCAAACCACCCTAAAAAAAATTTTTTTCAATTAAATACTCCGTTTTTTGATTACAACCAAATTTTAAAAACGTTTTTTATAGAACAATTTAAAAATTATAAACAGTGTCAGATATTTAAAAACGCCCTTAAAACGGTTTTTGAACCCATCATTCCAGTCACAAAAGGTTTTAGGTGTCCTGCTTAACAAATTTTCTACTAGTTCTGGGTTTTTGATACTTTATGTTTTTTGAGGTGGAATACGAATTGGGTCTAACAGGTCTAACGTACCATATTTTTTTGTCGGGTGAACCGTTTAGGCGCAACAGTGCGTTGAAATGGGATATTATTGCCAGATTTTTATTTTTCCGGAGGCGGATTATGTTAATTTTGTGTTTTTTTTTATTTAAAATGTTGGTACCCTTTTACCCTTTTAAATTATGTTTAATATTTGGTTGTAATAAAAGCAAGGGTGTATTTATGGTTGAAAATAATTGTTTTAGGGGTGTGTTTTACACACACTGTTTTAAATTGTGTTGTGTTTTTAATTTGATTGTAAAGCAAAGGTGTATTTATGGATTAAAAACTTAAAAAAAAGGTGTTTTTTCAATATTTGACACTGTTTATAATTTTTTAATTGTTTTAAACAAGGCCAAATTTTAAAAGCATCCTTAAAACTATTTTTTAACCCTTCAATACACCATTGCTTTAATTACAACTAAATTTTGGAGACATTTTTTATGACAACTTAAAACTTATAAAAAAAGCTCACATCCCGGGAGCAGAACGAACAAAACAAAATTTACAATTTTCCAATTTTTCGGGCAACTTTTACAATTTTTATTTCCGTAGGAACCTTATCTGGACTATGACGAATATGAGGAAAAAATTATTAGCGAAATGGGTTCATCCGTTCTCAAGTGATACGCCTACAAATACACCATTTCAACATTTACGCACGTGCAGTGTATTTCTGTTTTTCCCGAATTTTCGAATTTTCCGGGTAAATTTTCCATTTTTGCTTTTCGTAAAAATCTTATTTGGACTATATTACAAATATTAACAAAGACATTAGCCAATTCTGGCCAGCCATTCTCAAGTGATGCGCTTACCAACGAACAGCATTACATTTTTATAGAGTCACTGGTGGGGGAACCAAAACCTTTCCAAACCTTTCCTTTCCATTTCATGCTTTGAGCATTTGAGGTTATGTAAAAGTGGTTTAAATCAACGTTCATTTTCTGGGTTTAAGAACACATTTTGTAGTCATGGTTAAACGTGGGTTAACCCAGGGAGGTTAAAGCTAACCACACTTGGATGAAACGTAAAGTAAATGAAAACAAAAATTACAGCGAATGACAGTAACCTCACTATTTCCAGCCAGCTGTTGACACGTCACTAGCACGTGCGTTTGTTTTGAGAAGTCCCCACTCTCACTGACGTCACGACTTCTCCAGTCTATTATATAAAAATGAAACGCTATTCGTTGGTAAACGCATCACTTGAGAACAGGTGGACCGATTTGGCAATTTTTTTTTGAGTACCTATTCGTAATAGTCTAGGTAATGTTTTTAAGGAAATAAAGATTTTCCAATTTTCCGGCAAATCTTTCCCAATTTTTATTTCCGTAAGAACCTGACCTGGACCATTACGGGGATTCTAAAAAAAATAGCCAAATTGGTCCAGCCGTTCTCAAGTGTTGCGCTTACCAACGTAGGTACAGCATTTCATTTTTAGGGTTCCGTACCCCAAGAGTGCTATTACTAAGGCTCAGCTGTCCGGCTGTCGGTCCTTCCGTCTGTCACAGGGCTGTATCTTTTGAACCGTAATAGTTAGACACTTGAAATTTTCACAGAATGCGGACAACTATGGCCGCAATAACAACAGATAATAAAAATAATTAAAAAATGTAGTGTTAAATAAGTAGTACCTGGCGACCGAGCTTCTCTCGGTACTTATTTTTTTGGACAATTGTGTTTTTTTCCGAAAAAGTATTGAGATACGTCATAATATACGATACGTCTCATGACTCCGAAGTTTAGGCAACCCTTGAAACCGGAGGGCCCGAGGTAGCTTCCTTGAAACAAGGCGACCGGAGGGGCCCCCCTTGAAACACGGCGTCCCGAGGGCCCCCCGTTTAAACATGGGGGCCCGAGGGCACCTTTGAAACAGGGAAACTCGATCCCCCCCAAAAGAGGAGTCCGAGAGGGGGCCCATCGAAACAGGCGAGCCCGAGTAGCGGCCCCTCGCACCAGGCGGGCCCGAGGGGGCCTCATCGGTTATCAACATAATTATAGAAGTCGAAAGTTGAATTTGTTTAGTTCTAAAATAGGATTTATGTATGAGACAAATTTAATTGACTTGAAATCTTTAGAAAGGAGGGCCCATGCCGTAATACCTCCTACTACGCTAGTCGCAGTCGTTTCATTCACACGCGTTCCCGCTCTCATTCATCACCATCACCAAGGTGTTTGAAATTGTCAGATGATTGTCAGTATGACAGCGGATAAAGGATCTTAAAAAACCGTATTTTTGTGTAAAATTGCGTTTCTACAAGAAATCCAACTACATAGGTAGACTTAAAAAGCAAAACTTTATCTGAATACAAAATTTCATCCAAATCGTTAGAGCCGTTTCCGAGATCCGCGAAATATATAAATAAATTTACAAGAATTGCTCGTTTAAATATATTAGATTAGATAGATTGTACGGTGGTACGAAACCCTTCGTGTGCGAGTCCGACTTGCACTAACACGACTTTTATTATATAGATATGTAAACTACCAAGTCCCTACAAATTTAATGTGGTATAAATAACCATTCTGGGACTGTAATAAACACTGTTGTCAAATGTGCAAATACGTGTCTTTAAAATAAATAAATAATAGAAATTTCAGCCAAACGCTTCAGTTCCGATTTTTTTTCTGTTTCGACAGTTGAGGATTTTTAGTTAAAATATCAATAGTATTTTACTAAATAAATAGCTTAAGTCACAGTAAATTTTCTATAAAACGCTTGTTTGTACTGTTTTCTTTGTACGGACAAAAGCTTGACTTGATTTCCACGCCAATAAGCGCAGGAGAGTTGTTAAGAACATACTCTATTAATTTTAGAATTTAGGGTATTGTTGGAGACATCAAACCATCTTGACTTTTAATTGAGCAATAACATGTAAAAAATGTCTTTGTAAGTATTTTAGCACAATTTGGCTGTAAATAGGCGTTATAAAACGCCGATATTTAAAAATTTTACCGAAACGCTTCAGTTCCGAAATTTTAGCAATAATTTTGTTTTTAAGAGCTTGTTGTCTAAACTTGACTTAGAAAGTAGTTTAAAGTAGTGTTTAGCATAAATCTCAAAATTAAACAAATTATTTTGTTCTTACAGGCCTCACCCGCGCGACAAAGTAACTTGTTTGCACCAAAATTATTCCCTCTTGAAGCCTTTATTGAAGCTTCATTTTACCCTAAATTATCGTAATTATTTTTAATAAATAACAGTTCTTGGACGGTAGTAATAGTATATTTCATACGAGTGCGCTGTCATTACACTTTTCAGGGGCGAGGGCGAATTTTTGCAGCCCGAGGCGAATGCCGGGGGCCGCAATGAGGCCGAGCCCCTGAAAAGTGACAGGGCACGAGTATTGAATAGTGTTTTTTTTTTTGTATTCGTTCCCGCAAAATGAGAAAAAGTACAAATTTACATCAGATTTTGAGGTTAGGTTGACAGCTGCCAAATTAAATACATACGATGCAAAATTTATGTATGTTGCTATGTATTTCATTACGCATTATGTGTTTCACAAAACGAATACAATAGTATATTGTGCAACTAGTGCGGCAAGTTGTCGATTGCCCACGAAAGCGAAGTTGAGCGCACGAACGAAGTGAGTGCGCTCATTCGCTTGAGGGGGCAATCGACAACGCCGCACGAGTTGGACATACTATTTTTTATTGCGAATGCGGAATAAATTCCAATATAAAATTGGACTCCAGGGGCAAATTCAGTTTTCAGTAGTTTGTTTATCTGAATTTGCGTGTGCAAAGGATAATTTGCGTGCGACAAGTAAACTTTGCGCACCCAAATTAATAAATGGGCAAACCGTTACTTTGCAACCGTAACCGAGGTTGCAAAGATACTGTTTGTCTACATGAGCAATAAAATAGTATATTTTATTACAAGGCCAGAAAATGTCATTTTGCAAGTGCGAGTACAGTTTGTGGAGGCGAGGCGTAGCCGAGACTTCACAAGTGCAAGCACTTGCAAAACAGTTTCGGGTCTTGTGATAAACGAAACTTTTTCGGCCGACAAAAGATTTTCATTGTTCACTTTTGTAGGGGGGCCTCATGCCTCATGGGGGCCCACTTGTCGCAAAGAGCCCCCTTGGGCCCCCATATCGCAAGGCCCCCCACAAGTCTAAGGGGGGGCTCATAACGCATGGGGGCCCTCGTGTCTCAAATAGGGCTCCACATGTCAAAAGGACCCCCCCATGTCTTAAAGGGCCCCCTTGGGCCCCCCTGTTGAAGGGGGTTTTGTTATTGTCGTTGTCCTATACCAAGGCCCCCCCCTGTAATTTTTCCGATGTTTTAATGGTAGTTATTCTGGTGACAAATCCAACAAACATAAAAGCTTGCATTGAAAATCCATAGTTTCCATTTTCTAGCCTAGGCAGGCAAATATCGTTTTCCAGCCGATTTGGACGACTGGAAAATAACTAAATTGAGGCGGAGGCCGAAAAAAACACAATATTTGCTATGAAAAATTCGTGAGATGGTATGAGGGGAGGCAGAAATAGAATTCCCTCAAGAACAGCAGAAACAGAAGGGGATGTTGTAAATAATGTAAGAGGCACAAAACTTTGGACTTTAGTAAGTTGTTAGTTTTATAAACAGTACTTTTATAGTTTATAAATGACAAAGGCCTAAATTGTTTACCCAGTTAAATATTATAGCAATAAATAATTTGTACTTGATAGGCCTCACCAGTTGGCTCCTGTTATTCTGCACCTACCTGTGGGACGTCGGGTAAATAAAACAAATTGGAACTACCTTTATGAATAATTTTGCTGTCATTATCATTCATTATTATTATTCATTATCAATATATTGCCAAGAAAATACAGGTGCCCGATTCCAAACAAATAATTTAAGAAAAACTTAAAAAAAATACAATTTTGTTTATTGTATTTGAAGAACACGGAATAATAAGTCAGCATACAATATTAATTTAGTCTACATTTGTGGTGGAAATGCTGGCAACACCGCTTGGCTTCGTATAATACGTGATATACATTTTTTTATACAAACGGGATTGTTATAGTAAGCAGAGCATGTGTGGTTTCGTAAAATCTGAGAAACATAGAATTATTTGTATGTCAACAAAAAGTTACCCCTCTCAGGTTGCGCTGATTAATGTGGTGATATAAAACCTATATATCCAGCAAATATATCTGTAACTATAAAGGAAAGGGCGGGCTTCTGAGTGCCTGTGGTGTTTGTCGGGCTTGGTATGGATAGCTGGGTATGTATATATATGTATATATAGGGTATGTTACCGCCTCCGGTATATGGAAAAGGCGACCTGGCCTCCGGGTCCCCCCGCTATGCCGATCGAAACAAAACATATATTTGGGATGAGGGGGATGTAAGGAATCTGGATCCCTAGAGAGGGGAAAAGATTTGTTATTTTTAAGGGGGTCATATATAAGAACCACAAAGGATACGCTTTAACCTCCGAAAGCTGTATATGAGCGAATACCAAGGAGACGTTGTCACCTCCAACAGTGTTGCCGTACTATCGGAGGTCGTAAAGTCATATCTATATATCCGTGTCCTTAAGAATTGGTTGCTGTAATATGTTTTATTCAATTTCAAACGCAAGCTGAGGTTTTCCAGCTACGCGCACGGACATTCGCGCGATAATTTCAAATTATGTTAAATAAATAAAATTGTCTTCGACCTTCGTACTCATGTCGGCGCTTAATATTAATAATTTTTGTGTAGCGAATATCAATCTAGGTAACATTTTTAATCCTTCCAGAATTCTTATCGTCAATATCGTAATTTTTGCCATTTTGTAAGACGCGAACCGAATGGGGGGGGGGTACAAAGTGGACACCTTAAAGATTACCACTTAATAAAAAATTGATTTCATTGATTGAGAAGAGAAATATCATGTACATATAATCTAAATGTTGCCTATGAATGAAAATGCAACAGGGTTATTAACAAATTATAGCAACATAGGCCAGTCAAATTAGATCCAAAAAAACCGTTTTGAGGAATTAATTCCCAGCAAGCTGGAAATCATTTCAAAACCTTTATTTGGTCCTAAAAAAGCGTAATCTGAGTTTGCACCATCCCAAGAGGTGAGCTTAACTTATGGGAGCCCAAAAAGAATTAAATTTTTGCACTTTTTTCAGCCTTTTGCTTGTAGCTTGAAAATAGTGCGTCGGGCGGAAAATGACACCCTATTCAATATTAAAGTGGGTTAAATTCTACGTAGAATGAGTTGTTTCACTGTAGTTGAGGCCTCAACATGTAACGGTCTGTCACAAATTAAACACTCCGGGTCATTCGTGTCTACGTTATAACACTTTCTTTCACGAATAATAAATTTTCCAAACTTTATTTATCAAACCATAGAGATTAATTTTGAAGAATTTAAGGAAAAACCGATTTTGAATGTATGCAAAATTTAGTCTTTCAGAATGACTGAACCTGAAAATTGATACATATATAACGTGAAACTTTATTCTCTACAACTTCTATTCTATGTTTTTTTTTCAATAGGAGTATTTTTTAAAAATGTAAGTTTGCACTGAAATGAGAAAATTTCCCGGCCTTTTAACTTTTGATTTCGGCTATACTACTGAACCGAATTTGAAGATTTGTCATTCGACGCAGAATTTAGCCTTTAATTTTGAAGAGAATGTCATTTTCCGTCCGACGCACTATTTTCAAGCTACAAGCAAGAAACTGAAAAAAGTGCAAAAATTAAATTCTTCTTGAGTTCCCATAAGTTAAGCTCACCTCCTGGGATGGTGCAAACTCAGATTACGCTTATCTAGAACCAAATGAAGGTAGTGAAACGATCTCCAGTTTGCTGGGAATTAATTCCTCGAAAAATTCTTATTTGACTGGCCTAACAAACAATTTTGTGCTTTTACTTTTAAGGTCGACTGTGGTTTAACTTGTATAAAATCGCCTTCATTATTTTAGATCTTTAATGTTGACATTGACAAAGAGACGTTGAAAGGGCTTTGATGTTTTGTCTTGGCCTTCTTATTCTTTGTTCCAACCGGTTAAAGAATCGTCACATAGAACTTCTTCTACACTGGAATACAAGCTCGCTTCTTCAACTATAGTAGCCCCAAGCTTAAATTGTCACGGGGTTGGCAGGGGAAATGATACACGGCCAAGTTATCTATGAATGTCCTAAACTGATTCTGATATAAACATTCTACAGAGATCGGCTGATCGGCTAAGGTATAAAGAAATGGTGACAGGGCCGTATTCCAAAAACGTAGATTGAGTTGATCACTTGCCGTGTAGCAAATTAATATTTTACTTTTCAACTTTAGAATACATTAAAAGTGCAAGCCTTAAAAAAACATATGCTCACCAAAATAAATAAAAACAAATTGCTCACTTTAGCTAGTAATAATTCATAACAAAATATTAAATACGCGTCTAGAGCCAAGACACGTGCCGGGAAAAACACCCGGTCTTGCAATCTAGTCGACCAGTTGCAACAAGACAATGAACCGGTTAGAATCTATATGGTATCGGTTACAACTTACTTGTCCCGCAATATCTCGATTCCGACAAAAAATACGTGTTAAGCTTGAGGCTACTATATCTGTGTATTTTTCTTAAACCTACATTCTTTACACACGATTTTCTCAGGTTGATTTCTTGTAGGGCGGTAATTGAAGGGCCCCGCTGACTCAAATATTTCTTCAGAAGTTACATGTTTTGCTTCATTCAGAAGTATGAATTACAGAGGGGTATTCTTTAAGGTAAGAACCCCTCTGTAATTCATCAATTGTATCGTTAAGCTCTTGTTAAATTAGGCTGATGATGGCAGTAGTGTTCTGCCGAAACATGTTCCATTTGTAATTTTACACTTATTAAAGTTTGTGGAGTTCGACTTAGATACATTTAAATTTTAATTATTGTTACAATTAATTCCAGTACCTGAGAAAAACATTGCCTTGGTAACTTAAAGGGGTTGTGTACTGGAAAGCAAATAAATAGTAAAAAAAAACCTAAGAACAAATCTTCAAACGGGAGGTTCGTGCGATCAGCAGTTTTTGAAATATTAGAGACCAAAGTTTGGAGAGCGGTGTTTGTGACGTCATACCGACACATCGCCGGCCGACACGTAGAGCGCGCTTGCTGTGTTCTGGATTGTCGGCGACTTGAAAACGATAGCACATTAATTTTTGTGTGTTTACATTATTTCTCAATCTCCATGGCGTACGGTTTTGAACCAAGATGCAGCAAAAATAAATTAAGTGAGTTGAAAAAGAAGCAGGATAATCTGCAGAACGACGAAAACCTTGCAAGATTAAATGATATATCTTGGTGTAGGTGCGGAAATTGTGTACCAATGCCAACACCAAAAGAATGTTTGTGTTGTGTTGAGAACGAACTAGTAAATGTTGTGAGAAATGAAGACACGTGTATTACACACCACGAAGCATTTGACAACATAGTTTTAAGTTTAGACTCTTTAAATTTGTCGCGCCATAATATTATTTTAAAATGTATTTCACAGAAAGAAAAGAAAAGGTATGTATGTACATCTTCATAATATACTGTTTTATTTCTGGAAAATGTATATGGATGAATCTAATAGACTATGGCGACACCTGGCTTATAAAAATTTTATTTCTTGGATCAACAGTTGGACATCAATAATTGGACGCCATAATAGAATTGTAATTCCATCGTGCGTGGTAAATTCAGTTAGAGAGAAGTATCCAGAAATAAACGAAGACTACACCGGATTTAGGGAATATTATGATGAGAATGATAGTTTACCGTAGCGTATTTTTAATTTTTATACCCAACAATGCTTGAATTATTTCTTAAGATTCCATTGAAAAATGTTTTGTTTTTGCTTCTTTTAAATATGGTTTCCAATGTTGGAAATATTTGTTGGTACCTACAAAATATAAAACCATATATTTATTATTATGTTTATCAACAAAAATTCATTTCTCACTTAAGCTAAGATTTCCTTTAAATCTTGAAAAATGTTTTATTTTTACTTCTTCTAAAGATGGAAATATCGGAAATTGGAAATATTTTGTGGGGCCTCCTACAAAATATAAATGTATTTATCAATGTATTACAAAAATTCGGGAAAACTACATCGAAAGTTAATGGTTTCAACAACACCTCATCAGTTTTAAACTTCTTCAGTATCATTTCCAACAGATTTAATTTCCATGTGTTATCCTTAGAAGCATATGTATTTTTGTAATTCCATTACTTTGTTGCCTTTGAGAATTGAATTTTAATCACCGCAAAAAAAACGTAAAAACTGAACGCTAACGAAAGCTAATAAATGCTGCAGAAAGTGCAAATTCATAGCGCTGCAACTAGTAAGTGTGATCACCCGATGTCGGTATGACGTCACGCGCCATCGATGGCTAACTTTGTTGCTTCGCTGTTCAAAAACCAAAGGTCGTAACGACCTGCGGTCTTCATATTTACTCTTAGATATTTTTGAACTATTTTTAGAAATTTTTATGAAATTTTGGTATACAGCCCCTTTAACATGCCAGTACTTTAATTGTTCATTGCAATTTCCTCAGTTGCCAGATTTACTGTAAAAGAAACCTTCAGCCACATGCGAATCTAACACCAATTTTTTTTTAATATTTTTCTATTGCGTACTCTTTGCTTCTGATCACTGTACCATTAGTTTGGTGCGGCAATTTTTAAACACCCTGTATACAGTGTGGAAATTAAGTAAGGAATAAATTCAGTAACTCCGTTAGTACTTGCGCTTGAAATAAAACTTAAAAAGCATGTGGTAGGGCTAATTATATCGCATCCGACTAACGTATACTTTTTTTTTCATCACTTTTTTTTTGACAGTTATGACGTCATCAATATTTTTCTTTAAAGGCAACCTATGTTTTTGATTTTACATTCGCATAGAGTTTTTGATTTCTACGTTATCAAATACTCAATAGGTTAAATAAGGAAAAAATATAAAAAAGGCACTAAATTTCAAATTAGTAAAATTTCAAAAAATTAACAGAGCTGTTTAATTTTATCAGAATTTAAGATAAAAAAAAACATAGAAATCCAAACAAAACTAAGTTCCCAAAAGCAATCAATAATAAAAAATAAGAAAACAACCCTAAATTTCAAAGTAGGCCTAACAAATTAACAAAAATAACAAAGAAATTTAGAAGAGTTATAAATTAAAGATATTACACCAAATCTTCCAACTGATGACCCTGCATTATCTGACAAAATAAAAGATCATAAAAAGCAGCCAATACATTTTGAATGATTTGGGGAGTTATTAAACTGCATTCATGTCGAATGCTTCCTTCAAGATCATTCAAACATTAGACAGTTCTGTTAATTTTTTTGAAATTTTACTAATTTGAAATTTAGCGCCGTTTAAATTCATTTTTTTCTTATCTAACCTATTAAGTATATGACAACGTTGAAAACAGAATAAAAAACTCTATTCAAATGTAAAATAAAAAACATAGGTTGCCATTAAAAAAAATTGATGACGTCATAACTGTAAAAAAAACAAATGAAAAAAGAATAGTATACGTTTCTCAGGTGCGCTATAATTAGCCCTATTATATGCTTTTTAAGTTCTATTTCTAGTGCAAATACTAACGGAGTTACTGAATTTATTCCTTACTTAATTTCCTTACTGTATGTACCACTATTTTGCCCTATACTTTTTCTTTATCAGCAATAAAAATGTTGGTGCACTTAAAGAAACCGTCAGGGATGTAGTGGTATCGAACAAATAAACGAGTGCAAAATAAAAAACCTGCTCTCCGATTTGTACACGTGCTATTCAAAGATCGGACGCCAACAATCAAAGAATGTCGCCGCTTCATTGTCGATGAGCAGGTTTTTTATTTTGCACTCGTTTATTTGTTCTATATCACTATTTCCCTGACCCTTTTTTTACCATCATTATTTTCTTCAGTGTATTCCAAATTCTAGTTCAGCTAGTGACTTCCCCTGGAATTGTACCCTTCTCCATCATGAGTAAAAGCTTAGAAACCTTTGCGGTTTGATATAGAGAGTGATCATAACGTTCAGAAACAGATGACGTCATCAACAAAATTTTTATGTCAAAAGATGGCAATTTAAAAACAAAAATCGCTTTTTTGTTTTTTTTTTCGCAAAAACAGTAAATAACTAAATTATGAATCTTGTGCGGAACTTGATGATCATTCTGTATATCTATAGGTAACCTAATTAAAACTTACAACCAATTAAAAATGTCGTTAAAAAGTTTGGTTTTTATATTATTTTATTATTAAATATTTTATTCAGTACATTGTGATAACCCCCCTTTACATTACCGCCACATTTTGAATTTGAACATGAAATGAAATGTCAATGACGTCATTAAACGTCAAATTTGAAAATTTGAAACAAACCGCGAAATTGAAAAGGTTGGCCAGTGATCGTCAGACAATGAAAGAAAAACAGAACCCTACGTTGTGTGATTTTTTTACAAGACAAGCAATGGCGGGACATTCAAACTTACCCAACAAAACAAACCCCAAATTCTTTGGATACATGGCGAGAGCTAATCAGGAGTGGAGCGCAAATTGATAACACAAAAATTATGGTTTATTCAGTTTGAACAACTTGAAGTGTCTTGAGGTTAGTGATTGCGGACTGTGGTTAACAATTTCTGGTGTTTTCGAATTAAGTTGGTACACATGCGGTTTCATAATGTTAACAATAATGATTCCAAATAATAAATAACAACGGACAATTTTACATGACTTCAACAGAGTAACAATTGGCGACAAATAATAAACAATAATACAATTAAACCATCCTGCGGTACATGATGAGTGTGGTTAGATCAGCTAAATACATTCCACCCTTGAGCTTTGTAGTTTACAGGAATTTACAACTGACTGATACAATGAAACATCTGAGAGGGAAACACAAGAGTATCGAAACGCGTGGAGTTATCAAAGTGGGGTGCCTGTAAGTCGGAGAGTGGTGGACCACAGGTAGATCCAATGGAAAGACTAAAGCGAAGCGAACAAGACAATTGTCTGTCAGTGAAGCCAGATTGTAGAGAGAGTTTACGATCGTGGGGGCAAAACTTGCTCATCCAACGGACCAAGAGAAATGAGTTTATGACGGAATTTTCCTAGACATGGTTACGTTGATCTTTCTGGGAGGCATGTACCAACCAAGTCCAAGTTAACGGCACTTCTCTCAGGGACTATTCTTTTAGTTATTTAGTATTTTAACGATTAGTGAAGTAAGCAATTAGTCAGGAACTCGAAAACAGTACTGCAACTTGGACTTCGTAGGTTCAAGGAATTCGTGGCAACTCCCTTTTTCTAGGCCCCTATGCACCCAAGGGAAATGGGCATAGGTATCCCCGAAAGCAGGTCCACCTAACTCCTTCTCACAGCAGCCTGCAACGCGGACCACGAACTGAACACTATTTGGTCACTCTGTTGTCTCGAAACATGTACGGACAAACAACACAATAAATCAAATATACCGTAACGCAACGCTTGGTTTGGAAGCCATTTTGACACGGATACAATGCGATGACATCAAGGGCGCAATACGGAACGGGGTAACTATGTACTACAACATGCACAAACTACACTAAAAACCGATCTTTGGCTTCCACGATGTCGAATAAGCGCTAGATGTCAGTTAACAGCGAACGACAAGAAATCGCAAGGGGCCGCAAAACAACGATAAGACACCTTTTGGAACCTCCGACATTCGGCGTGGCTTTTTGCCGCTGTTTGCCCTTTATTCGGTATATCGGTTCTTACTCAGTGTTAGTTAATTCAAGTCAACAGAGTACAAAATAGCTTTGTAACAACCGCAAGCTGCTGTCGGCCTCATAGCGAAAGACAGGTAGTTATTAACAAATTTATCTGAGTGGCAATCTAGTTAATTTGAGTTAGGGAATCACTTTGTTTTAAATTGCACGCGCGAGCCCTGTAACTAGAAGTCAACAACACATTGGAACTTTCTGAAATTGACAACAATAACTAAAAACAAATTACAACAACGACTTTAGCAAGTTATTCGGGGTACCGGTGACTCATCAGCTTGGTAATTTATGCTACTGCCAAGAAAAGAAGGGCTGAAGGCAACTGATACGAAATTGGGGGCTCACGGAATACTTCCAGGGACAATTGTGAACATTATTTTAAAGAAAGACTAGCATTCTTTACAAGACATGTAGGTGCAAAGTCGGAACGACTCCATTTTCAAGATGGCGAGTTTTATGACGTCCTAGCGTCCAAAATGGCGGCTAACGGTAAAATTTGAGATGGTTTTCCTTAAGGATTTCCGATATGCACATGGAATAAACGTCGGTCAATTTCCTGGCCTCTCCGGACGGCGATTCGGAAGAAAAATATAGAGCAAATGGTTACCTTATTTCCAGGAATACAATCACCACACTTGGCTTAGGTACGCGACGGTGAAACCTAACTGCCTCGAACTAAACAAAACTGGAACCTCCGCGAGATGGATCTCCCTTTCGAAGTCGAACGAACGCGTACAATTCTTTTACCACAAAAGGAAGCTCAACGGTGGAGATATAACTATGCGTTAACAAAATGGCGAATTTCGTGAACAAAAATAACGTGGTGTCACTTCAACGAAAGCAGAACACCCACTGCCCTTTCAAGCGTGGTTCCTCGTTCGTACACCGAAACTTCCGACAGCTCCCTCTAGCGTATCCATCCCGGGCGGTACCGGTCGCTAAAGGCTAGGCTTCCAGGGCATTTGTCATACTTTGGCGGTGAACGGGTTGCAGCTCTCTTGGATGGTATTAATTTTGAATCGGGATATCTCAACATATTGATTTTTTCCCATTTTGCAGTTACTCGTAAAATTCTTGATAGGTTTTTTCTGTGTGACACCAATTTTAGTGACCCGAGATCAAATCGCAACGTCTCCTTTGCCCCATACACCACTGGTCACTCCACGCATATGATGTGAAATGGAATAAGCGAAACGTTAGAACCTCTTCTTCGACGTTGCCATTTAGCAGAGGTGGTAAAGTAACATATGTGATACAAAAATTAGATTTATATAGTTGGAGGCGGCAAGGTGTTCTCGCTATATATTTTGTGGAACACTAGCGCCAGCGATATATGTTCTGTTCAAAGTGATTTGTTTTATGTTTTGTATGTGTCTTTGACACTTATGTCTTAAAAGGTATGGATTTGGAGTCGTTTTTAATAAGCAGAGGCATCGATGAGCAGACTCGAGCCAAAATGCATTTTGACAAAGTAAGTACGAATACCTACTTATATTATTACTGCAGCCATTTTATGAAAATAAGGAAAGGAATCTCTTACACATCAAAAACAATAATTATTAATTCAATTTAGACTTTGAATGGAAGTCTTGTGTTTCCAAGCCATTTACCTAGTAATTGGTGTCTTTTGCTGAGAATTGTTTTCCTCTTACTGAGTTCCTGGAACAATTATTGCTGAGCCATGTGCAAAATGTGATTGTTTGGGTTATTTGGTTCGGAGTTCTACAGTTCTTATTCATATGTCACCTGTTAATGGCAAAGTGTGAAATTAATCAATCGGCGAAATAATTTATCTTATTTGATGTATTTTATTACCTAGTTAATAGGCAGAGTGCCTAAATTAACAGATAATCCGCGATTGGCTACTTTTTTAAGCATTTCGATAAACTTACTAGCATATATATTGGGCAATCCGTAAAATGTTGCTTAGGCAATCCAAAATTAATAATAGGCACATGGCTCAGCAGTTGTTCCGGGAATTCACAAAGTGGGAAAACAACTTTCGCAAAACAAACATTTTCAATTCACGAAATTTCCGCTTTTAAGTAGAAATTCAGATTTTAATGACTTTGTGAATTAGTGATATACTTACACAGTATAAATCTGATCAATCAAAAAAACAAGACAAAAATATAAAAAACGTGTGACGTAACTCAAATCATTGAACCGATGACAGCCGTAAATGTCATTAGGGATAATGAATTTTTGTGACAACTGCGACATACGTTTTCGATGCTTCATGGTCCTCCTTGATCAGAAATTTTTTGAAACATATGGTACAAACAATGAGCGACAAAAGTTTAGAATAAAATTACGTATTTTGATAAAAACAAATAATTTCAGTAAAGATTCTCGTATACATCAAATTTAATATTCAAAAATATCTATTCTTTTCGTGTAGTGAAGTACCTAATCATCTTTTTTTTAATAGCAACCACCACTAGTCAGTTTTTGTAGACCATATTATTCTAAGTACATTATACCTGTATGAAAATTTTGAAACCTTACATAAGAAAACTAATAAGATGCATGTCCAAAAATTTATGTTTAAAAATCCATTGAAATTGTATAAATGGATAGTTTCTGATACACAGTACGTTCAAATAAATTTGACGTCACGTCTCTTATGGAATATGGAAAACAAAGGAAATGTAAATACAGTGTATCACATTTGAGAGGAATACAGCCTGATATTTTTGTTATTTTTTAGAGTAGATGTTTGAATTTACAGTTGTAAGTTGTAAACTTATAGCCAACTGAGATTTCGCAAATGGAGCCATTTTTCAATATTTTGCTTCACGTTAGAGATATCGAAAAATTACTAGAAAAAGTTGTTCACCATCGACTTTTCATTTTACTTACCGAGTTTGATATTTAAACGAATAATAATTAATCAGCAGTTTTTATGTTTTGCACAAGAATTAATTTCAGAACACAGTATTTGTAGGTAACATTTAATTCATCTTTTTTTTGTTTGTTTCCAACTTCCAAGGTACTTTATTCAAGACGAATATTGAAAGTCGGTCTGTGCCTAATAGAAAAACAAAAAGCATAATTTCGCATTGAAAGGTAAATATGATTAGAATTAAATTCTGAAAACAATAACTTTTGTCAATAACTTCTTCTGATATCTCCCAGGCGAAAAAAATATATTGGAAATTGGTCCTATTCGTGAGGTCGCAGTTGGTTGGGTTTAGAACTTGCAGCTGGATTATTGAGTATCTGCAACTAACTGCAAAAATATAAATTTGCACTTCCAAAAATAACCAAATATCAGTCTGTCTTCATCTTAAATGCGACATACTGTATGAAAGTCGTCGGTCGTCATTTTTCAAAGTGGCAGCCGGAACACAACTTTGTTTTTTTTTGAGACTTTTGGTTAGTCTGGTAGTACGTATAGGTACAGGTATAGGTAGTACGTATACAATTTTTTTGCTCTTATATTCTTTTAACTACTTGCTTTATTTTGAGTTAAATGGACCGTGAGTAAAACATAATTACGGTTAATTACATAAAGTTTGTCAACTAGCACTAAGCTGCGTTTATATTATACCTAACTAATTAAAAAATATGTTAATATTTTACTAAGAAATCTAAATTATTTCAGATTGATTCATCTGTTGTGGCTGTCATGTCCGAGGAGCAGCTAAAGGAATATATTCCCAAATATGGAGATCGACTAGCTGTTCTCAATTTCTGTAAAAATAAAACTAGCAAGAAGCAAAGTCTGCTGGACAAGTTGCGACAGAAGTTACAAGGAAAAAACAATATGACTAGTTTAGATACAGATGACGAGGAGGATTATAGTCGGGATAAGAAAAGAATGAAAACAACGACGAAGAATACACGAATGATTGAAATAGGATGGCTATGTAATTTAGATGGAAATCGGTTTGTTCAGGTTCGAACGAAGCAGGGTGGAGGCACAAGGAAAATAGAAGTAGCCAAGAGTACTAAATGCTGTGATTTAATGGACAGAGCCAAATATTTGTTTTTTCCTAACGGACAATCGTCAAAAGGTCCTCTTGAAGATTTTACGGTTGATTTTTTAGACTTTAAAAGTAATAAATTTGATTTGAATTTAACAGTTGCTGAAATATTTGACATTACTATGTTAACAAGAATTCGATTTTATTTGGCAACGACTAAGAAATTTAGAATAGAAACTGTTACTCGTGCTGCGTCCAACAACATATTGTAACGTAGCCTGAGCCGGGCGGGTTCGAGGATTTAAAGAAATATTCTGGCGCACACCGTATTTACAAACTTTTATTAAAAAGACCACTAAGACTAACTTTTCACAATGTACAGACTCTCACAATATCACGCGCTGATCACTTGTTCACGATGCTTCCAATAGACTGACTGCTCCGTTGTTTGATCCCTTCTTATACCGCTCGCTTCGTTCTCGACTTCTTCTATTCCCGGAATCATGAGATCATATTTCCGACGCAATGGATTATTCGAGAATAATGAGATCAGTCTCTTGTACGAGCGTGGTATAGCATGAGATCACCGCCACAGAGTTTTCTAGACTTATGAGAGCATCCCATGTGAATAATCATTCCCAGACGTTCTCATGTGGACTATTCCAGATTAATTACGTTACCATACGTGGTGAGATCATCATGACATCATCCGCTTCCGGGCCGTCGCGCCGTCGTCTCACTGCCCCCCTTTTAAAGATTGTTCGTCCCGAACAATCTACTTCAATCCTGTTGATTTGTCCCGGAGTAGGGTGCCAAACGATCCAGGTGAACCACCTTCATCTTGGCTCGGGGATTGCGTTGAATCCGGTACACTACGTCGTTGATCCTCTTTACAACCGTGTACGGGCCTTCCCAACTGGGTTGTAACTTTGGGCAGCGACCTTTCTTTCGCCGAGGGTTGAACAACCATACCAAGTCTCCATCACTGAATCCTGCCGAATTCACCCTCAGATCGTAACGCGTCTTCATCCGGTCGCTCGCCACGCAAATGTGACTGCGCGTTAGTTCATGTATACTGGACATGGCTTCCTGTAGTTCGTCTACGTAGTTTCCCACGTCCTTCCGCTCTTGTCCCGGTGATCCGAAAGCCAGATCGCATGGTAGACGCATTTCCCGTCCAAACAGGATCTTCGCCGGTGTCTGGTGGGTCGTCTCGTGAATTGCCGCTCTGTACGCCAGCAAAAACAAAGGTAGACGCCGATCCCAGTCCCGCTGATGTTGATCGACCACCTTGGACAAGTGTTGCTCCATGGTCTTGTTGAAACGCTCGACCATTCCATCTGACTGAGGATGCAGGGGTGTCGTCCTTGTCTTCCGCACGCCCAATAGTTCGCAGACGCCCTGGAACACTCCAGATTCAAAGTTCCGCCCTTGGTCCGAGTGCATTTCCAGTGGAAGTCCGTAGCGGCAAATCCAATTTTCTACCAACGCCCTGGCAACCGTCACAGCTTCTTGATTGGGTAGGGCATAGGCTTCCGGCCACTTGCTAAAATAGTCGATGACCACCATGATGTACTTGTTTCCCGAATCAGTGGTAGGAAACGGTCCTGCTACGTCGAAGGCTATTCTCTCGAATGGTGCCCCAACGTTGTACTGCTTCATGGCTCCTCGACTACGCGTCTGTGGACCGTTGCTCGCCGCACAAGTGTCACATTTTCGACACCAGCTCTCGACATCGTTTCGAACGTTCACCCAATAGAAGCGTTCACGGACTTTACCCATGGTCTTATTCACGCCCAGATGTGCGCCGGACACTCCACCGTGGATTTCTTGCAAGACCTCCTTCACGCGACACTTGGGCAAAACCAGTTGCATCGTCACCGACTTTCCGTCTGCACTCTCCCATGCTCGCTTCAGCAGGCCATTTTCCACCTTCAGTGAATCCCATTGGGCCCATAGTGCTTTGAGAGCAGGACTCTTGTCCGAAATGTCTTGCCATTGTGGTCTCTGATTTCCGTTCTCTTTGCTTTCCAAAATTGCACTAATCTCGCTATCTCCAAGTTGTTCTGCTCTCATCTCCGCCGTTGTCCACCCATCTTGAGGTTGCAGAACCAATCTCTTCACGCCCTCGAATTCTTTGGATGCCTCTGTCCGACTGCAATGTTTGCAGTCACTCCGGCACGGCCTCCTAGAAAGTGCGTCCGCATTCTGGTGTGATCTGCCTGGTCGGTGTTCGATTTCAAAATCATACTGCTGCAGCCTCTCCAACCATCTGGCTGTCTGTCCTTCTGGATCCTTAAGGCTTAACAGCCACCTCAACGCAGCATGATCCGTTCGGATTTTGAAGTGTTGACCGTACAGGTACTTGTGAAAATGTCCTACTGCATTTACGATCGCCAATAACTCCTTCCTCGTAACGCAGTAGTTTCTTTCCGGCTTAGAAAGCACCTTGCTATAGTATTCGACGACTTTTTCTTCGCCTTCCTGTACCTGCGAAAGGACTGCCCCGATACCGTTGTTACTGGCGTCTGCATCCAGGACATACCGCCCCTTTACTCTCGGGTAAGACAGAATAGGACCCGTGCACAGCGAGATCTTCAAAGTTCTAAACGCTGCTTCGCTCTCGTTATTCCAGATAAATGGAGTTTTGTCTTCCGTGAGTCTGTGCAGAGGCTTGGCAATGTCAGCAAACCCTTTGACAAATCTGCGATAGTAGGTACAGAGGACCAAAAAGCTTCTCAGCTGGTGCTTGTCCCTTGGTCGTGGCCACTCGCGGACAGCCGCGATCTTGTCTGGATCTGTTTGTACTCCGCTGGGCGAAACCACATGGCCCAAGAACTTCACTTCTGTCTGGAACAATCGGCATTCCTTGGGATTGAGCTGAAGGTTGGCATTCCGCAGGCGGCTGAAGATCTCTTCCAAATTTTTCAAATGTTCTTCGAAGGTTCTTCCAATTACCATGACGTCATCGAGGTACACCAAGCAGGTTTTCCATGTCAGCCCTCGCAGAACCAGTCCCATCAACCTCTCGAAACTGGCTGGAGCGTTGCAGAGTCGAAATGGCATGACGTTAAACTGGTAGAGACCGCTTCCAGTCGAGAACGCCGTCTTCTCTTTGTCATCGGGATGGATCTCAACTTGCCAGTAGCCGCTTTTCAAGTCCAGGGTTGAAAACCACTGCGATCCCGACAACATGCTTAGGGTGTCATCGATACGTGGCAACGGATAGCTGTCCTTCTTAGTTACATCGTTCAGCCGTCTGTAGTCAACGCAAAAGCGAGTGGAACCATCTTTCTTGGTTACCAATACAACTGGTGACGACCACGGGCTTGAGGAGTCTTCAATTATTCCGTCTGCTTTCATTTTGTCCACCATCTGAGCCACCTCTTGGTGTTTTGCGAACGGAAGTCTTCTTGGCGGTTGTCGGACCGGAGCAACATCTCCTGTGTTGATTCTGTGCTGCACCATGTTGGTTCTGCCGGTGCTTCGGTCTTCTGTAGCAAAGATGTCAGTCTCCTTGCGGATAAATGCCATAGCCTTCTCTAATTGATGGTTCGTAAGGTGTTTCCAGTCTTCTAGGAAGAGCTTCTCTACACTCGTTCGCTGAGCCTCTTTTCTGTTACACCCAACAGGTTGTTCTTCGCAACGGACGACCCGTAGTACAGGATGGTATAGTCCAATCGTTTGCCCTTTCTGTAGTGTAACACGACTTTCGCCTAAATTCGCTACACGGATAGGAATTCGTCCATTAGCCTCAACGAGTGTTCTTGCTACCATGATCTGTGTTTTCTGTGTCACGTCCGGGTTGGTGGTCACGTTCGGTTCTATTATTCCAGTCCGGTATCCCCCAGGGTCTTCTTCCAACTCAGCACAACCTGTTCCGAGTTCTTCTGTACACGGACCGTTTCGGAGACTATCACTTTCACTTCGTCGGCGGATGGTATAGCAGAGTGCAGGGAGATTTCTTCGTTGCCAACTAGCAGCATGCGATTCTTGATGTCCAGCACGAATCCGAACTTCTTCATGATGTCAAGACCCAAGATGAAATCGTCAACTATATCAGCTACAATAACCTTGTGAACGAACTCGAACCTCCCCAACTCGAGTCTTGCTTCAACTTCCCCGAATACTCGTGCTGCTTCTCCCGTTGCTTCTTTGTAACTGCGAGACGGTGATAACCCTAGGGGCCTTTGTGGGACCAGCTAGCACACGCCCCAAAGCGCTAGCTGGACTTAGTTTTCCGACTGCCTCGAGCTTGAAGGGCCGGACTCCGGATTCCTATGGGTCTGCTCCGGCGATCTCCTGAAGCGGCAGTCCCTCCTCAGGTGACCCACTTTCCCACAATTAAAGCATCTGGGCCTGCCTGTCATGCTTCCGTGCCGCATTTCTTCTAACAAAGTTCTCATCATCTCGCTCATCCCTCTCAGTAAGTCGTTTCCGTCCTTCGGGGGTTCCTCTGTGGTTACTGCTCGCAGACGGTGAGCCGCCGGACGACAGGCGTTTTTAGCCGCTTCGAACTCTGTTCTGTCTACCTAACCTCAACATTTGCTGCAGCTCACTGTCGCGGACCCCATCAATAAACGCGCTTGTTCCAAGTTGATGGTGGAACTCGCTAGGGGCGCTTGGGTAGGCCAGATGTACCAGTCTCTCAACGTCCGCCGCAAACTCCTGCAGGCTTTCGCCATTCTTCTGAACTCGTGACTTCAGCTGCGACTGGTACACTTGGTTCAAGTGGAGGTCTCCATACCGCAGCTCGAGAGCGTTGACCACAGCGACGTAGTTCTTTTGTTCCTTCTCCGGGACGGTTTGCAGCAGCTGAAGAGCTTGTCCTCGCAAGGATAACACCAGTGCAGTGGCTTTCTCTTCTTCACCCCAGTTGTTCATTTCGGCCGCTGCCTCGAATTGCCTCCTGTACATAAACCACGAGGTCTGGCCATCAAAAGTCGGAGGTTTTAGCCTTTGTGATGACGGCTCTGTCAGGACCGACTGCCCCGTTGTTATCCTTTTCAGCTTTGTTTCCATTTCCTTGACTTTCTTTTCCAAATCTTCTTTTATCCCTTTTACGTCTTCTTTTATTTCCAGAACTTCTTCTTTTACAACTTCTTGAATTTCTAGAACTTTCTCTTCCACAACTTGAACCTTCTCTTCCACGTCTTTTTAAAAGTGTTTTGTAAAATGTCAAGCTGTTCGAAAATCCTCTGCTGTTACTCTTGTCGTCGATTTTCTTGTTCTTCTTTTTCTGCGTGGAGTTGTTTCAGAAGTTCCATCTGTTCCTGCTTTTCTTCTTGTCGCCTCTTTTCTTGCTCTTCTTTTTCTTCTTGTCGTCGTTTCTCTAGTTGTTCTAAAAGTGCCATTTGTTCTTTCCTTTCTTCTTGTCGTCTCTTTTCTTGTTCTTCTCTTTCTTCTTGTCGTCTTTTTTCTTGTTCTTCTCTTTCTTCTTGTCGTCTCTTTTCTAATTGTTTTAGAAGAGCGGCCATTTGTCCTTGTAGAGCCTCCATGGTTTTACTTCTCGTGACTCTTCCAGAAGGTTGCTTTGACATGCGTCACGTACCGGTTGGTTCGATTTTTCTTCTTTTTTTTACGTCCGCTTCTTTAAATCCCACTTCTGACACCAATGTAACGTAGCCTGAGCCGGGCGGGTTCGAGGATTTAAAGAAATATTCTGGCGCACACCGTATTTACAAACTTTTATTAAAAAGACCACTAAGACTAACTTTTCACAATGTACAGACTCTCACAATATCACGCGCTGATCACTTGTTCACGATGCTTCCAATAGACTGACTGCTCCGTTGTTTGATCCCTTCTTATACCGCTCGCTTCGTTCTCGACTTCTTCTATTCCCGGAATCATGAGATCATGTTTCCGACGCAATGGATTATTCGAGAATAATGAGATTAGTCTCTTGTACGAGCGTGGTATAGCATGAGATCACCGCCACAGAGTTTTCTAGACTTATGAGAGCATCCCATGTGAATAATCATTCCCAGACGTTCTCATGTGGACTATTCCAGATTAATTACGTTACCATACGTGGTGAGATCATCATGACATCATCCGCTTCCGGGCCGTCGCGCCGTCGTCTCAATATCATATGATGATGAATTCGACGGCGATAACTTCGACTTTAGTCCACCGCTTTCATCGAGGTATCAGTGCATAGAAGTAAATGAACTACTTACAGATACTGTTTACTCCCTTGCAAGTGATACTGAGACTGTCACCAGTGCGATAAATCCTATTGTTGTAACTGATCCTGATGAATCAAAAGAAACTCCAATAATTGCTATCGAAATACCGTCTTTGCCACATGATGCACCAATAATGCTCCTCAACTTAAAAAGATCTAAGTGTGTAAATGAAATGATGGAGTTTTATAAAGATACTTCAGTATCAGAAAAACGTTTGTCTGTAAGGTTTGTCGACGAAGAAGGAGTCGATGGTGGAGGTTTAACTAAAGAGGTTTTCAATTTATTTTTTGAGAAACTTGACGGTGTTTATTTTCGCGGCGAAAATTGTATTGTTCCTTACTTGCCCCTGAATAGAATTAGAAAAGAGAAACAAAACTTTATTTATGTGGGTAGAGCTTTACAGCATATGCTGTTAAGTACTGCCACATTACCATAAAAAATTTCAAGAGTTACACTTTTTATGCTCTCGAATCCAGAACGTGAAATGGAAAATGAGACTTTGCTGCAAGATTTTTATCTTTACCTAAGTCCATGTGAAAGCATGATTTTGCAAAAGGCTGTTGACAGTTATTCTAAACTTAACAAAAAGGAACATGACATCCTCATAAACATTTTTACAAGTAATCAATATTTTGACATACCGCGTGAAGATGACATCAAGGAGCAGGTACTTTCTATTGCAAATGATGTTTTAATAGAAAAACCCAAACAATTTGTCACTGAAATGAGAAAAGGAATAGATACGAATAAGTATTCTGAATTTTGGTCTAATTGTGATTTCAATACGTTCATGAATTTGCAAATGCCAACAGTAGATAAAATTGTTAATTGTCTGAAAACCCACGAATATTTAACTAATGAGGAACAAACTATTTTTCACTATTTAGAAATGTACATTAGATATCTAAATGCCGACAGTCTCCGATAATTAATCTTTTTTATTACTGGAGCCTATCAGATGCCGAACAGCATTACAGTGGAATTCAATAATCTTTCAGGAATATCGAAAAGACCTATTGTATCGACTTGTTCTAATACAATTCAGTTGTCTACAAATTACCTATCTTACCAAGACCTAAAAAACGATCTTAATACCTGTATCTTTGACGAAAACACATTAACGTACACTTCTTCTTAATTTATCATGAGTGTTGGTTTATTATTTGTCGTTTCATTTCAGTTTTTTCTTGTATAAATTTATAACATTTTTTGTTTGTTTTTTTTTCTTCCAATAAAATAGTTTGGAATATATTTTACTGTTTTATTTATGTCTTTTTATTAAATATGTCTGTACATTTATAGTTGGGTGTTTTACGTTCGGGTCGATGAAATTTAGTTAAAAAAAAAAAAATATTTGAACCAATATTTAATTTGACTTTTGTTTTAACTCTACATGAAGGACATTACAGAACTAAACTGCATACATGATACCAAGTAAAATCTGATAATAAGCATTTCTATTATTCTAAGCGCACATAACAGGTACTTTGATTTTTCTTTGAAAAAAGTTTTTACTATTTTTTTAATTTTTTTTTTGTACAGGTAAGGATACGAGTATGTCCTGCTTTTTGAGTGAAGCACCGCTAGTATCATGTCATAATAATTAAAGATTCCATATTTTTTGTAAACTTTCAAATATACAGAACGATCCAACAAAATTACATAAGGGGTGACTTTGGAAACAAGTCTCAAGTAGGGCGTGTCCGAACCTTGTTTGATACAACACTCGGTAATTTTAATTCTGATTGTTTTCAGAAAAAATGATGAATAAAAATTTATCCATCAACAGAATTCGTCGAAATTAGAGCTTATTAAAAATTATATCTTTAATTTATATTTTTTACTTTTAAAAAATTAGGGGTCAGTTTATAGAAAGTAAATCAAATTTTTTGTTGAGATTAAAATTTAATAATGAATTTTATTAAAGTCTGATTTTGGATACTTGATTGGTTGAATTTAGTCACGTGACAGTCATTAAAATTTAATTCGAATTAAGAGGGGGGTTCGACGTTTGTCACACGCTAGGTGGCGCCACGGGTAAAAAACAAGGGTCCCGTTTTGTTAAGTTTTACGTAAAAGTATTGATATAAATAGCATTTACTTATTATTAATAAATAGCCGAAAGTTGTCCCTTGGACCTAATGCCATTTTTTTGGCTGGTGATGGTCAATAAACTCGGAAATAAATTATTAAATTCCATTCATTTTTGAAATTTCATAGTAACGAAATTAGATGAAACTCGTTGCAGACTTGGCGGAAGCTTTTAAAAAGTCACTGCTAAACCCAAAAGTGATCAACTTTGCGTTTAAATCGAAATATCTTGACAGAATTGACCGAAAATTTGCCCGCTTATGTCTGACCTATCATAATTTTGCTGCAATAGTTTGACTACTTTCTCAGAGATGGGGCACAAGCCAGACGCAAGAACACAAAATTTAAGAATCCTATGGACCCTGTGACGGTCTTGATTGTGACACTACTTTCTGTGCACGCGAAAGAAGAAGAAAGTTATAGAAACGTATGTCTGTGAGATATCAGACGCAGAGAGGAACCGGCAAATGCGTGGGTACCTATTGTACTCGTCACGTTCACTGTTTTGTACCTGACGAGTTTCGGGTAATTACGGTATATTTCCAGAAAAGAGGGTGCGGATGGTTTTGCCTCTGACGAGATATGCGACTTGTAATCGAACAGTAATAATTATTAACTTAAAAAAATAAGAAATCGACTTTTAGATCATGCAATTACCTACAAAAATTGTTTCCATACTTTTTTCCTACGAATCACACCATTCCTGTGATATGGCGATTCCAAAAGTTGAAGTATTCAGGACTCATTTGATACAAAAAAGCGATCTATTCGTAATGCATACTAATATTGTATGGTTTGGTTGAATTTACCGACAGATGAATTGATAGTTTTGGAATTGATAGTTTTGGTTATTATTTATTATGTAATTATTGTTTTCATTTTATTTTTTCGTTGTATGTTATGTTTTATTGTAGCAAACTATATAATTTGTTTTTATGTTTTACTTAACACCAACTTCAAAATTATAAAACAATTAATAATTACATAATAAATATACTAAAAACTACTAAATTACTAAAAACAAAAATAGCTCATAATAGTCAGGTCAAAACAGACATTTCAATTCCCATTTGGAAATTTTGTTGAATAAGGGAGGGGTCGTCAAAGGACTGTTCTGCCGTAGCTAGCGGCAAGATGGGTTTTATTCGGCCACTTTACTATTTATTTGGGTCTCAGGTAGATTTCGCTGTAAAAGATAGAAAATATTGGAAAATACCCCATCTAGAGTTGAGTAGTTCCATCGAGTGGTAAGTACCGTTACAATATTATTTTGTTGAATGTGAACAATGGGGGCCATCTAGTAGTCAGTTGACGTTTTACATATTTTACCCTGGCTTCTAACCTGAACATGTTGAAGTGGGCGTGGTCGGACCCCGCTCTTAAGTATTTAATTTACTTTCTATAATCTGACCCTAGGTAATTCTAAAATCGTTCAAGAACCATAAAAACATATAAGCTTGGAGGATCGTATTAAAGTTGGGGATGGTTTTTTACAATTACTTTTAGGTAGTTCATCTATAATCGTTTATATATAGTTGAGGGAAGTCAGACTTCGAGTCAGAAAACGAATAATTTTTAAATCTTGTTAGCTGCATTTTAAATAGACAATGACACGTTATAAACAGATATCCCAGTAGTAACAGAAAAGTCATTTTGAAGAAATAATACCTACGTACATACATTTATTTTAAATTATTTGAAATGTTTTTAGTTAGAAGCCTGGACTAGGGTAACTGGCGGCGCATCACCTAGTACATCATTCTAGTTCTTCGTCTACTTCCCCCAACCGGTTTTGAGTGCTTTTTTAAATCTCTTTCAATTTCAGAGGTAGACTCTTTCTGATTTCACTTTTTAAACCATGTTGCTTTTTACAATTTTAAAGAAACCACCTCTAACCTTTGTTTTTCAAGTGAGACAGCCTAAAATTTTACAGTGCAAATTAATAAAACCCATTTTCATTGTGAAAATCTTAATATGCCATTTTTAATATTTTAAGTGCAGAAATCTTCCAAATTTCGGATGCAACGCAAAATACAAAACACATCATTTATAACAGGTGTTCAAATGAAAAGTGCATCAAGTAATCTGAGAATTTTTGATAATAATATTGTGAGGTAGGTTTTCAATTAGAGCATTTATATTATGACATTTACGGTTGGAATCGGTTGGATGATTCGAGTTACGTTCTAGGTTTTTAAAGCTTTAAACACCTGATAGATATTTTGATTTAATCTTTAATAACAAGAAAACAATAATGAATCCAACTTGGTTGAAATTTTAATAAAACGTCAGTGACCCAAAACTAAAGTTAACAACATGTAATTCATTTAACAATTTAAAGTAGATATAGCTTGTTAACGAAATTTTGGGATACTACATACTAATTAATTTAAAAGTTTGTAAATATCGGAATTTTAATTAAGTATGGCACATCACCGATAAAGATGTAGTAAATTAAAGACGATGAAAATGGGAATATTAATATATTTAAACATATTTCACAGTTATATAAATATGTAGGTATTATTCAAAATGTTATTTAATCGTCATTAAGTTCTTTAAAACTTTTAAAAAGTTAGCATATAGATTAATTTGTTGGGGATTAAAATACCCAACAGAAAAGATGTTTTTGTATAAAGGATGTGTGATGATGGGGTAGATTAAAGTATATAAATCCCTTGAGATATCCCGATTCAAAATTAATACCATCCAAGAGAGCTGCAACCCGTTCACCGCCAAAGTATGACAAATGCCCTGGAAGCCTAGCCTTTAGCGACCGTTACCGCCCGAGATGGATACGCTAGAGGGCGCTGTCGGAAGTTTCGGTGGGGAGGAGGAACCACGCTTGAACGGGGGAAGTGGGTGTTCTGCTTTTCGTTGAAGTGACACCACGTCATTTTTGTTCACGAAATTCGCCATTTTGTTAACGCATATTATATCTCCACCGTTGAGCTTCCTTTTGTTGTAAAAGAATTGTACGCGTTCGTTCGACTTCGAAAGGGAGATACATCTCGCGGAAGTTCCAGTTTTGTTTAGTTCGAGGCAGTTAGGTTTCACCGTCCGTACCTAAGCCAAGTGTGGTGATTGTATTCCTGGAAATAAGGTAACCATTTGCTCTATATTTTTCTTCCGACTCGCCGTCCGGAGAGGCCAGGAAATTGACCGACGTTTATTCCATGTGCATATCGGAAATCTTTAGGTAAAACCATCTCAAATTTTACAGTTAGCCCGCCATTTTGGACGCCAGGACGTCATAAAACTCGCCATCTTCAAAATGAAGTCGTTCCTACTTTGTACCTACATTACTTGTAAAGAATGCTAGTCTTTGTTTAAAATAATGTTCACAATTGTCCCTGGAAGTATTCCGTGAGCCCCCTGAATTTCGTATCAGTTGCCTTCAGCCCTTCTTTTCTCTGCATTAGCATAAATTACCACGCTGATGAGTCACAGGCACCCCGAATAACTTGCTAAAATCGTTGTTGTAATTTGTTTTTAGTTATTGTTGTCAATTTCAGAAAGTTCCAATGTGTTGTTGACTTCTAGTTACAGGGCTCGCGCGTGCAATTTAAAACAAAGTGATTCCCTAACTCAAATTAACTAGATTGCCACTCAGATAAATTTGTTAATAACTACCTGTCTTTCGCTATGAGGCCGACAGCAGCTTGCGGTTGTTACAAAGCCATTTTGGACTCTGTTGACTTGAATTAACCAACTCCGTCAGACCTGAAGACTACAGGTAAAAGCTGGCCAAACGTCACACCTGAATGTCGGGGTTCTGAACGGTGTCTTATTGTTGTTTTGCGGCCCCTTGCGATTTCTTGTCGTTCGCTGTTAACTGACATCTAGCGCTTATTCGACATCGTGGAAGCCAAAGATCGGTTTTTAGTGTAGTTTGTGCATGTTGTAGTGTTGTAGTTATATAGTACCCCGTTCCGTATTGCGCCCGCTGATGTCATCGCATTGTATCCGTGTCAAAATGGCTTCCAAACCAAACGTTGCGATACGGTATATTTGATTTATTGTGTTGTTTGTTCGTACATGTTTCGAGACAACAGAGTGACCAAATAGTGTTCAGTTCGTGGTCCGCGTTGCAGGCTGCTGTGAGAAGGAGTTAGGTGGACCTGCTTTCGGGGATACCCATGCCCATTTCCCTTGGGTGCATAGGGGCCTAGAAAAAGGGAGTTGCCACGAATTCCTTGAACCTACGAAGTCCAAGTTGCAGTACTGTTTTCGAGTTCCTGACTAATTGCTTACTTCACTAATCTTTAAAATACTAAATAACTAAAAGAATAGTCCCTGAGAGAAGTGCCGTTAACTTGGACTTGGTTGGTACATGCCTCCCAGAAAGATCAACGTAACCATGTCTAGGAAAATTCCGTCATAAACTCATTTCCCTTGGTCCGTTGGATGTGCAAGTTTTGCCCCCACGATCGTAAACTCTCTCTACAATCTGGCTTCACTGACAGACAATTGTCTTGTTCGCTTCGCTTTAGTCTTTCCATTGGATCTACCTGTGGTCCACCACTCTCCGACTTACAGGCACCCCACTTTGATAACTCCACGCGTTTCGATACTCTTGTGTTTCCCTCTCAGATGTTTCATTGTATCAGTCAGTTGTAAATTCCGGTAAACTACAAAAGCTCAAGGGTGGAATGTATTTAGCTGATCTAACCTCACTCATCATGTACCGCAGGATGGTTTAATTGTATTATTGTTTATTATTTGTCGCAAATTGTTACTCTGTTGAAGTCATGTAAAATTGTCCGTTGTTATTTATTATTTGGAACCATTATTGTTAACATTATGAAACTGCATGTGTACCAACTTAATTCGAAAACACCAGAAATTGTTAACCACAGTACGCAATCACTAACCTCAAGACACTTCAAGTTGTTCAAACTGAATAAACATTTAAAACCATAATTTTTGTGTTATCAATTTGCGCTCCACTCCTGATTAGCTCTCGCCATGTATCCAAAGAATTTGGGGTTTGTTTTGTTGGGTAAGTTTGAATGTCCCGCCATTGCTTGTCTTGTAAAAAAAAAATCACACAACGTAGGGTTCTGCTTTTTGTTCCATTGTCTGACGATCATTGGCCAACCTTTTCAATTTCGCGGTTTGTTTCAAATTTGACGTTTGGTGACGTCATTGACATTTCATTTCATGTTCAAATTCAAAATGTGGCGGTAATGTAAAAACGGGGTTATCACAGAATTGGTGCGTGTGACCAGGATACATGCAGCCGAGAGCGTCTTGTTGGAGCGTAAATTTTTTTGTGTTGAACAATTACTTGTTGGTTATTATTTACAGCAAAATTGTCACCCGATACTTGGAAAAGAAAAAAAACACCAAGGCCTAGACCACAACAAGGAGGAAACGTTTGACGAAGTTGATGAGCATCCATGGAAGGAATTGGGGCCGAGGGAGAATCAATGGAAGGAATTGAAGCCGAGGGAGAACCCATGCAGGAATTGGGGCCGTAGGGGAACCCACGTCAGCTTTGGCAATGCAGGAATTGGGAACCGGAAGAGCAACCAAGTCATATTGGGCACTGCAGAAGGTGGGGCCGACGGAGAACAGGAACCACTTGTTGGCAATAGGAAGTGGGGCCGATAGCGACAACAAATCTAGTGACCTAAGCGGCAACTCAGGAGAGACGAACAACGTTCAATAGGAGAGGCATCGGTCAGCAAAGAACAATGGAACTTTGACTCGAACTACAAAGGCATGTTAAAGGTGCAACAGCGTGACCAGTTGAAAGGGTATAAACATTATGACAAAGATTTTGTGGTTCTGTTTTTTTATTTTTTGTAGGTGCCACCCGGCGAGGTATGGCGGACTAGGCAGTCAAACAACATCCTAGAATGAAGTGTCTCCGATCGTTCTCGCTGGCTTCACTCCGAAAACACTTGGGGCCGTCTGAGATATCCCGATTCAAAATTAATACCATCCAAGAGAGCTGCAACCCGTTCACCGCCAAAGTATGACAAATGCCCTGGAAGCCTAGCCTTTAGCGACCGTTACCGCCCGAGATGGATACGCTAGAGGGCGCTGTCGGAAGTTTCGGTGGGGAGGAGGAACCACGCTTGAACGGGGGAAGTGGGTGTTCTGCTTTTCGTTGAAGTGACACCACGTCATTTTTGTTCACGAAATTCGCCATTTTGTTAACGCATATTATATCTCCACCGTTGAGCTTCCTTTTGTTGTAAAAGAATTGTACGCGTTCGTTCGACTTCGAAAGGGAGATACATCTCGCGGAAGTTCCAGTTTTGTTTAGTTCGAGGCAGTTAGGTTTCACCGTCCGTACCTAAGCCAAGTGTGGTGATTGTATTCCTGGAAATAAGGTAACCATTTGCTCTATATTTTTCTTCCGACTCGCCGTCCGGAGAGGCCAGGAAATTGACCGACGTTTATTCCATGTGCATATCGGAAATCTTTAGGTAAAACCATCTCAAATTTTACAGTTAGCCCGCCATTTTGGACGCCAGGACGTCATAAAACTCGCCATCTTCAAAATGAAGTCGTTCCTACTTTGTACCTACATTACTTGTAAAGAATGCTAGTCTTTGTTTAAAATAATGTTCACAATTGTCCCTGGAAGTATTCCGTGAGCCCCCTGAATTTCGTATCAGTTGCCTTCAGCCCTTCTTTTCTCTGCATTAGCATAAATTACCACGCTGATGAGTCACAGGCACCCCGAATAACTTGCTAAAATCGTTGTTGTAATTTGTTTTTAGTTATTGTTGTCAATTTCAGAAAGTTCCAATGTGTTGTTGACTTCTAGTTACAGGGCTCGCGCGTGCAATTTAAAACAAAGTGATTCCCTAACTCAAATTAACTAGATTGCCACTCAGATAAATTTGTTAATAACTACCTGTCTTTCGCTATGAGGCCGACAGCAGCTTGCGGTTGTTACAAAGCCATTTTGGACTCTGTTGACTTGAATTAACCAACTCCGTCAGACCTGAAGACTACAGGTAAAAGCTGGCCAAACGTCACACCTGAATGTCGGGGTTCTGAACGGTGTCTTATTGTTGTTTTGCGGCCCCTTGCGATTTCTTGTCGTTCGCTGTTAACTGACATCTAGCGCTTATTCGACATCGTGGAAGCCAAAGATCGGTTTTTAGTGTAGTTTGTGCATGTTGTAGTGTTGTAGTTATATAGTACCCCGTTCCGTATTGCGCCCGCTGATGTCATCGCATTGTATCCGTGTCAAAATGGCTTCCAAACCAAACGTTGCGATACGGTATATTTGATTTATTGTGTTGTTTGTTCGTACATGTTTCGAGACAACAGAGTGACCAAATAGTGTTCAGTTCGTGGTCCGCGTTGCAGGCTGCTGTGAGAAGGAGTTAGGTGGACCTGCTTTCGGGGATACCCATGCCCATTTCCCTTGGGTGCATAGGGGCCTAGAAAAAGGGAGTTGCCACGAATTCCTTGAACCTACGAAGTCCAAGTTGCAGTACTGTTTTCGAGTTCCTGACTAATTGCTTACTTCACTAATCTTTAAAATACTAAATAACTAAAAGAATAGTCCCTGAGAGAAGTGCCGTTAACTTGGACTTGGTTGGTACATGCCTCCCAGAAAGATCAACGTAACCATGTCTAGGAAAATTCCGTCATAAACTCATTTCCCTTGGTCCGTTGGATGTGCAAGTTTTGCCCCCACGAGCGTAAACTCTCTCTACAATCTGGCTTCACTGACAGACAATTGTCTTGTTCGCTTCGCTTTAGTCTTTCCATTGGATCTACCTGTGGTCCACCACTCTCCGACTTACAGGCACCCCACTTTGATAACTCCACGCGTTTCGATACTCTTGTGTTTCCCTCTCAGATGTTTCATTGTATCAGTCAGTTGTAAATTCCGGTAAACTACAAAAGCTCAAGGGTGGAATGTATTTAGCTGATCTAACCTCACTCATCATGTACCGCAGGATGGTTTAATTGTATTATTGTTTATTATTTGTCGCAAATTGTTACTCTGTTGAAGTCATGTAAAATTGTCCGTTGTTATTTATTATTTGGAACCATTATTGTTAACATTATGAAACTGCATGTGTACCAACTTAATTCGAAAACACCAGAAATTGTTAACCACAGTACGCAATCACTAACATCAAGACACTTCAAGTTGTTCAAACTGAATAAACATTTAAAACCATAATTTTTGTGTTATCAATTTGCGCTCCACTCCTGATTAGCTCTCGCCATGTATCCAAAGAATTTGGGGTTTGTTTTGTTGGGTAAGTTTGAATGTCCCGCCATTGCTTGTCTTGTAAAAAAAAAATCACACAACGTAGGGTTCTGCTTTTTGTTCCATTGTCTGACGATCATTGGCCAACCTTTTCAATTTCGCGGTTTGTTTCAAATTTGACGTTTGGTGACGTCATTGACATTTCATTTCATGTTCAAATTCAAAATGTGGCGGTAATGTAAAAACGGGGTTATCACACCCTTTTATTTTAAAGTGTGATTTATTCGGAACCGCGCATATCGCGGTTCCAACCAAGACTGTCTTTACATTTACTCCTTATCGAACGTTTACAATATGCTTATTCTATACAATCTAACCTATCGCCTCGACATGACCATATATGGACATGTCGCTGCGGAAATGCCAATCAATCATTTAGAGTATTGCACTATTTCAGGTCAACAAACTGCTGAAGTTGCTACTTCCACAGTTCGCTAACCTGTACCCGTTTTGTAATATCTTAGCCCTATACTACACCTTCCCCGTGAAAGAAAAAAAAAATTTTCTTTACAATATGTAACTATTGTTGGCTTAAATATTTTTTTTTGTTGTTGCCCACTGACTTATCATCTAATACTTAACTTATGTTACCTAAAGTTATTTCATTGTGCTTATTACTAACAAAAACATACAATTAAAATTTAAATTAAATTTATAACACTCTTGTGGTTTAAAAAATACGATGATCTCTTATAGTATGGTTTCACTCCGTTCTTGTGCACTGTCACTTGTTTTCCTTTTATCCTTATAACTACGTTGGGAGACTGGTCTTTAATAACGTCATGAGGCCCTTGGAAGACCTCTTCCATTTTGTTTGTGGTGTTATTTCGGACCATAACAAGATCTCCTGGCTTATACCTAATACTAGCTGTAGTGCGCTGATCGTACTGTTCTTTTCGTTTCATTTTTGAGTTTACTAAATTGTTTCTTGCGTCAGCGCTGGCTTGTTGTAACCTGAACTTCAGCTCTAAAGGATAGTTTTCAAAGGTATAAAGCGGGTCAGTGTCATTGCTGATATTTGAAGGTAGTCTCGCTATACGGCCAAATAATAATTCAAACGGGGTGTACTTAGTTTCGACGTGAACTGTTGTATTATAGGCAAAACACCAAAAGGGTAACCAACTTGTCCATGCGTTTTTGTGATTGGCTACTTGCATGCGCAGGTAAGCGCCTAAATGTTTGTACGAATTTTCTAATGCGCCTAAAGTCTCATGATGATACGCGTTGGAGTTTAACTATTTTACGTTTAGTATTTTGCACGTTTCGTTAAATAGTAAAGCCATGAATTCGGTACCTTTGTCCGTTAGAATTTCTTTTGGAATTCCGTATGTAAGTATGAAATTATTAACAAATGATCGCGCTACTGTCTCTGCTTCTTTATTTGGTATTGCGTAAGCTTCGATGAACTTCGAATCACATTGTATCGTTAGGATATATTTATTGTTGTCTACATCGGGTTCTAAAGGACCGACAAGATCTAAGCAAATTTTTTCAAAAGCTGCTGAGGCTGTGGATGTTAGCGTTAAGGGTTCAATGCAAGGTTTAGAATGTTTGTATCGCTGACATGAGTCGCATCGTCGCGTAAAGTCTACTACATCTTTGTGTAATCCTCTCCAATAGTAATACTTTTTTATATTGTTGTACATTCGAGTTATTCCTGCATGACCTCCAGTAGGTAATAAATGGAAATCGTTTAGGATTAATTGTCTGGATTCAGGTGATGTAATTGGAGAAACGTTTCGTAAAATTGAAATATCTATGCTGTTTTGTCTGAGTAACTTGGATAGTTTGGCAATTTCTTTGATAAAGCTCGGAGCATTTTTCTTATCATTTATTATTATTAATTCATTTATATCATTTTGTGTGCACACTTCTGACAGAACTTGCAACGACGTTCGAAGATACGACGTTGAGGAAGATTCTCGCCATTTAAAATATATCACTTGCAACGTTGCGTTAAAAATAAAATTCTTGCCATAATATACTTCATTTTTGTTACTGCTTTCGATTAATTTGTGAAATTCTTCGAACTCTACCGGTCTGAGTTCTGTTGCGTTTTTGGGTTTTTTCAACAGTTCTACAATTCCAGGGTGATCAGTCCCGTGTTCGTAAAACGTTGGTTCGTTAATGTTTGACTCTTGTTTTAAATGTTTGGTTCGCGAACGCGTTAAAACGTTGAGGGTTGACGTGCTATGTTTAGACATTTCGCGTAATTCTTCGACTGGCACTTCGATTCGAGATAAAGCATTTGCCGTCACGTTAGTTTTTCCTTTTATGTACTGTATTGTGAAATCGTATTCCTCTAAAGTTAGTCTGAATTTTGTAAGACGACTCGATGGATCGGACATGCCGAACAGATATACTAGTGGTCGATGATCTGCCTGGATTAGAAATTTACGTCCAAACAGGTATGGTCTAAAATGTTTTACTGCCCAAACGACGCCTAACAGTTCTTTTTCGATGGTGCAGTATCGTGATTCTGCTTTATTGAGGGTACGACTTGCGTAAGCTACGGGTCTGTCGCTGCTATTACACAAAACAGCTCCGATGGCCACGCCGGACGCATCGGTTTTCAAAATAAATTTGTGGTTTTCATCAAAATTCGGGTACTGTAAAATTGGTGGTGACATTAATTTACTTTTTAGCGTTTGTAAATTTAATTTGTTTAATGGGTTAGCGATGTGAGCGAAGTTCTTTATGAATGAACGATAATAATTCGCGAATGCAACAAATCGCTTCGTTGATTGTGCATCTTGCGGTACGGGGAAATTTTGCAATGCTCGGACTTTTTCAGGGTCAGGTGAAACGCCTTCTTCCGAGATAACATGACCTAGATATAATATTTCTTTGCGGAAAAAATCGCATTTCTTCGGGTTTAATTTTAGATTTACTTGTCGTAATCTATTTAAAACTCTGACTAAATTTCTGTTGTGGTTGGATAGGTTAGTTCCGAAAACGATTAGGTCGTCAAGGTACACAAAACAATTCTCGTAGTTTAGACCTGCCATTGCTATGGTCACAGCTCGAGAAAATACGCTACCACTGGTTCGAAGACCCATTGGAAGTTTGGTCATTTGGTACTGCCCCATGTTGGTGGTAAATGCCGTGTAAGGTCTACTTGACGGTTCTAGTTCTATTTGATAATAACCTTGAAAAAGATCTAGATGAGAAAAATATGTTGCACCCGAGAGAGAATCTAAGATTTCGTTAATGTTTGGTAGGGGAAACTTATCGTCTTTGATTTTTTTGTTAAGCATTCTATAGTCCACAACTACTCTCCACTTCCTTACGCCGTTACTGTCAGGCTTTTTTGGTACTATTAGTAATGGGGATGACCATGCAGACTTTGCTGGTTCCACAATGCCGCTGTGTAGCATTTTGTCAATTTCAGACTGAATGTCTGTTTTCTGAGAGTGTGGGAGGCGGTACTGTTTCACATACGCTGGTGTTATATTTTCTTGTAATTGTATTTGGTGTTTGTAAACATTCGTTACCGTAAGTGGGTCACGATCTAAATGGAAAACGTCGGCCTATTTTGCACAAATTCGTTCTAGTGACTTCCTTTCTTCGTCATTAAGGTGATTCATTTTTATTGAATCAAGTACTTCGTCTACCCGTTCTATTTCTGTTTGGTTAATTTCGTTAAATTGGGCTATTCGGAATTCGTTTATATTGACTAGTTTTGGGGTGTAGTTTTTGATGTTCACTTCGTGTTCTCGTGTATTTAATATGCGAACTGGTATAATGTTATTGATTTCGTTTTTGTCTTCTTGTGGTCTAACTATTGTTCCTGCCACAAAGATTCCTGAACTCAATTCTTCTGGCATTATTACACAATCGTGGGTTTGTACCACGCTAAAATATTTAATTACTTCGCATCTAGGAGGGACACATGTGTCATTATTAATTTTTGATTGTAATGGAGTGGTTATTCTGATATTCTGACTGAGAATGAAAATTTAAAAGTTTCGTAATCTATAAAAGCTGAATATTTTATGAAAAAGTCAGCGCCCAGGACTCCGTCTAAGTCTTTGTCAAACGGATCTGTAATCGCAAATTTGTGGGTTATCTCTATGTCGTCGATCTGTAAAGTGAGGTTTGTAGATCCGTGTGATGTTGTCGAACCGGCAACACCGTTAATTTTGATTTTATCCTGACTGTTTACGTTTTGTAAATTTAAATTTAAGGAACCAATGAAAAAAACGCTGAGTGAAGCTCCTGTGTCCACTAAAAGGCGAACATTTTGATCTCCGTATTTCATCTGGACGAAATTTGAGCTGTTCATATTGAACGTATATGACTGATGAGTGTTAATGAGTTTCGGAGGAGAGACGAAAAAACCGTTGACTTTGCACATTTTGATTGTTTTAATTGTTATTTTGATAGTTTACCTCGATAGTTACCACGATAATTATTTTGATGATTACCTCGACCGTTACCTCTACTCCTACTGTCTCTGTTGTTATCGATTCTGTTAACGAAATTTCGGCTGTTGTTACCGTTGTTACGGTTCCGGTTTCCGTTTTGGCGGTCGTTTCTGTTCGAATTGTTAAATATGCCGCTTCTACCACGTTGGTTATTGCCGTTTCTTCGTATTCATCGCGACTTCGTCTTTGGCTGCGTTGATTGCGTCAGATAATCTTTCGTAATTGCGCGCTTTGATGACTGTACGAACTTCGTTGTCGCGGATACCTCTTGCAAACACGTCTGTAGCTATCCTTTCGTTTTCTGCCCTAAATAGTTCAAATTTTCGCGGATCGTTCCCTGTTTGCGCCAGGGTTAATTCTGACATGAGTTCTTCAATTGACCTACCGTACGCGTCAATGTTTGAATTATTTTGTTTGGTCGCTTGCAATTTAGCTGCTAAAGCCGTTGAGGACTGCTTTGGTAGAAATTGTATTTTTAAATCATTTATCAGGTGTTCCACCGTTAGGTAAGATTGCTTCATTCGTGTTTTATCTCTGTACGATATGCATGCTTTAAGTACGTAATTTATTACCGATTTTTTTCCTTCAGCATCTAACGCGCTTTCATACAAACTGATACCTTCGATTAACTGGTATATGGTATTAACATCATTGTTAGAAATTCTGGGCAACAAGCTCGCCGCGGTTTTGAAATTGAATTTCTCCGTCATTTTGGAGGTTTTAATTTTGATACCTTCAATACGATCAGTGCCTAGCTCTGGACTTTCTCTGGATTTAGTACTCTCTAACTTAACATTGGTCGCGCTTTGGCGTTCGCATAGGACGCTTTCAACATATGCTAACTTATTTTCTATCCTCGCAATAAGATTATTAAATAATTGTACTTTACCTTCTCCTAAATTAACACGTTCTTCACTAATTCGAGTCTGGAGCTGCTCATAATAATTTTTAAATCGTTCTAACTCACTCAACTTGGTGCTTGTGACTGAGGCGTCTTGCCTCCTGGTGGTGTTGTCTTTTCGCAAGTTTTCCTTGAAGTTCCTGAGGTCGTCGTTGAACTTCTCAAGGAACTCCTCGGTTTTCATTACACCCACTTTCCACTGCTCTACACTGCTCTACACTCTACACACCGACTTCTCCATTTGGGCACACAGGTCTTCTTTATGCCTTACTGGATGACGGGTTTCCACGGCCTGCCAAGGTCTCCATCTCCAGGCACGTCCTGCTGATCTCCCGTCGAATTCGGCGTTCGAATCGCTCCGTGCACTTCCGGTATGTCCGGATGGCAATGTATATCAGTACTATCAACAATACCAGGCCAACAAGCGTGACTTCTGTGATGTCCCTTGGGCTCCAACCCGTGAACGCAGCACCCCCTTTATTGCTGTTCCCGGCTTGCTGGAGACTCACGTTTTCTATCACTCTGGAGTTGCACATGATTACACTACATCACTACCTGCAGAAGGGCCAGTTTCGTTTCAGCTTTGCTGAACTGGCAGGGTCGCCATGTGATGATGGGGTAGATTAAAGTATATAAATCCCTTTTATTTTAAAGTGTGATTTATTCGGAACCGCGCATATCGCGGTTCCAACCAAGACTGTCTTTTCATTTACTCCTTATCGAACGTTTACAATATGCTTATTCTATACAATCTAACCTATCGCCTCGACATGACCATATATGGACATGTCGCTGCGGAAATGCCAATCAATCATTTAGGGTTGTGATAACCCCCCTTTTACATTACCGCCACATTTTGAATTTGAACATGAAATGAAATGTCAATGACGTCACCAAACGTCAAATTTGAAACAAACCGCGAAATTGAAAAGGTTGGCCAATGATCGTCAGACAATGGAAGAAAAAGCAGAACCCTACGTTGTGTGATTTTTTTACAAGACAAGCAATGGCGGGACATTCAAACTTACCCAACAAAACAAACCCCAAATTCTTTGGATACATGGCGAGAGCTAATCAGGAGTGGAGCGCAAATTGATAACACAAAAATTATGGTTTTAAATGTTTATTCAGTTTGAACAACTTGAAGTGTCTTGAGTTTAGTGATTGCGTACTGTGGTTAACAATTTCTGGTGTTTTCGAATTAAGTTGGTACACATGCGATTTCATAATGTTAACAATAATGATTCCAATTAATAAATAACAACGGACAATTTTACATGACTTCAACAGAGTAACAATTTAAGAAAAATAATAAACAATAATACAATTGAACAATCCTGCTGTACAGGATGAGTGAGGTTAGATCTGCTAAATACATTCCACCCTTGAGCTTTTGTAGTTTACAGGAATTTACAACTGACTGATACAATGAAACATCTGAGAGGGAAACACAAGAATATCGAAACGTGGGGAGTGATCAAAGTGGGGTGCATGTAAGTCGGAGAGTGGTGGACCACAGGTAGATCCAATGGAAAGACTAAAGCGAAGCGAACAAGATAATTGTCTGTCAGTGAGGCCAGATTGTAGAGAGAGTTTACGATCGTCGGGGCAAAACTGGCACATCCAACGGACCAAGAGAAATGAGCTTATGACGGAATTTTCCTAAACATAGTTACGTTGGTCTTTCTGGGAGGCTTGTACAAACCAAGTCCAAGTTAACGGCACTTCTCTCAGGGACTATTCTTTTAGTTATTTAGTATTTTAAAGATTAGTGAAGTAAGCAATTAGTCAGGAACTCGAAAGCAGTGCTGCAACTTTGACTTCGTTGGTTCAAGGAATTCGTGGCAACTCCCTTTTTCTAGGCCCCTATGCACCCAAGGGACAATGGGCATAGGTATCCCCGAAAGTAGGGCCACCTAACTCCTTCTAACAGCAGCCTGCAACGCGGACCACGAACTGAACACTATTCGGTCACTCTGTTGTCTCGAAACATGTACGAACAAACAACACAATAAATCAAATATACCGTAACGCAACGTTTGGTTTGGAAGCCATTTTGACACGGATACAATGCGATGACATCAGCGGGCGCAATACGGAACGGGGCACAATGTACTACAACATTACAACATGCACAAACTACACTAAAAACCGATCTTTGGCTTCCACGATGTCGAATAAGCGCTAGATGTCAGTTAACAGCAAACGACAAGAAATCGCAAGGGACCGCAAAACAACGATAAGACACCTTTTGGAACTTCCGACATTCGGCGTGGTTTTTGCCGCTGTTTGCCCTTTATTCATCGGTTCCTACTCAGTGTTAGTTAATTCAAGTCAACAGAGTACAAAATAGCTTTATAACAACCGCAAGCTGCTGTCGGCCTCAGAGCGAAAGACAGGTAGTTATTAACAAATTTATCTGAGTGGCAATCTAGTTAATTTGAGTTAGGAAATCACTTTGTTTTAAATTGAACGCGCGAGCCCTGTAACTAGAAGTCAACAACACATTGGAACTTTCTGAAATTGACAACAATAACTAAAAACAAATTACAACAACGATTTTAGCAAGTTATTCGGGGTGCCGGTGACTCATCAGCTTGGTAATTTAGGCTACTGCAGAGAAAAGAAGGGCCGAAGGCAACTGATCTGAAATGGGGGGCTCACGGAATACTTCCAGGGCCAATTGTGAACATTATTTTAAACAAAGACTAGCATTCTTTACAAGACATGTAGGTGCAAAGTAGGAACGACTCCATTTTCAAGATGGCGAGTTTTATGACGTCCTAGCGTCCAAAATGGCGGCTAACGGTAAAATTTGAGATGGTTTTACCTAAAGATTTCCGATATGCACATGGAATAAACGTCGGTCAATTTCCTGGCCTCTCCGAACGGCGAGTCGGAAGAAAAATATAGAGCAAATGGTTACCTTATTTCCAGGAATACAATCATCACACTTGGCTTAGGGACGCGACGGTGGAAATTCAACTGACTCGAACTAAACAAAACTGGAACCTCCGCAAGATGGATCTCCCTTTCGAAGTCGAACGAACGCGTACAATTCTTTTACAACAAAAGGAAGCTCAACGGTGGAGATATAACTATGTTTTAACAAAATGGCGAATTTCGTGAACAAAAATAACGTGGTGTAACCTCAACGGAAGTAGAACACCCACTGCTGCCCTTTCATCAAGCGTGGTTCCTCGTTCCCCCCCGAAACTTCCGACAGCTCCCTCTAGCGTATCCATCTCGGGCGGTAACGGTCGCTAAAGGCTAGGCTTCCAGGGCATTTGTCACACTTTGGCGGTGAACGGGTTGCAGCTCTCTTGGATGGTATTAATTTTGAATCGGGATATCTCAGGGTATTGCACTATTTCAGGTCAACAAACTGCTGAAGTTGCTACTTCCACAGTTCGCTAACCTGTACCCGTTTTGTAATATCTTAGCCCTATACTACAGATGATTATAAATGATTTTCCGTCAAGGAGGCATTAAAAACGTTCTGTCTCTTTTCGTCAGATATTCAATGACACAACCGAAAAGAGACAGAAACATTTTCAATGCCTTCCTGATGGAAAATCATTTACAATCACCTGTACATAGAAATGCTCATAACATATTTAAAATATCACTCCTTAGTTGTACATAGTGAGCCACAGCCTCGTGAGCTGTCTTAGGTTTGTCATAGTCATTTTCTTCTGTCAAAATTTGACAAAGTTCATATATATCCTTATCACAAGGAAATTGTGGAAAAACACTTTCATCTTTACAGTTCAAAATTTCTTCATCAGTAATGTCGACAATATAATTCTGGGTATCATAAATTTCCGGAGTGTAATACATAATTACTGGCTTTCCAACAGGTGCTCTTCGATTCCTCGATGATGAAATTTTGTGACTATTCCATTCTAGAGCTACCTCATCCAATTCTTCCTATTAACAAATTTTTTTACCAAGTAGTAGTTATTAGATTATTAATAAGCTTACCTGTATTAAATGCAAAAAGCAGTATTGAATCAAAGCTTTGTCAAGAATGGTTTCAGTGAATTTACCTTCATTTTTTAAATCTTCAAATATATCCATCCAAAATTGGGCATTGTGTTTCCTTAATATTCTCCACCAGGCTTCTATGCGTTGATTATGTGGGCTAGATCCATATATGAAAGCCGGTAAAACATCCCTGTTTTCCAAATTATTTCTGAGCAATATTTGCATCTGTTCAATATGTCTGTTTTCCGTACCTAGATCTGATCTTACACTTCTAGGACACCCTCCGCATGACTCAACTGCTGATATGTAGTAGCCTGATATAACACGTAGATTGTTGTTTGTGTAACTTGCTTGTAACCAAATTATATAACGAGAAAAGCCATCTATACAGCCACTGATTGCTATTCCGTATGGTTTTAGTTTATCATACCCATCAACGTGCCACAAATAATTTGGGCCTTTATTAAAGTAATCACGTCGTCTAAGGCGTCTGCGTCGTCTTATTAATACTCCAGTAGGGTCAAGAATTTTCAGCAACAATCTCACTGTCTCTTGTTTGATTACGAATCCTTTTTGTAACCATTTGAGATGTAGCCATCTATATCCGTGGAGTCGACCAGATCCTTCTAATATTTCTTCTATGAATACAATTACCTCTTCAAGTTGGGAAAAATGTTTTTTTCTTGTTAATTTGAGTCGTTTCAATATTCTCTTCAGTTGTCTTTCACTCAGTATGATATTATGTTGTATTACCAAAAGGGATAAAATTTCAGAATAATGCAAACCAAGCCTAAAGTAGGATCTGATCAGATTGTCTCTTTCCATGTTTACTTGTATACTGAAATGAAAAATAACTTCATCAGCTAAGTACTACTGCAGCTTACTTCTATAGGTACAACCTCATTAACTCACCTGTAACGCAACGCAGTTGCAAGCACAAGGTAGACACATAAATAAATTATAACCGAACACCGACACCGCCATCTTTTATTTTTAAAATTTTAACTTATGTAGCCAGAATAAAGTGTCAATTGCCAGATTAAAGTGTCAATTGACAGAATAAAGTGGCAATTGCCAGAATAATCTGTCAATTGTCAGATTAAACTCTCAATTGACAGAATAAAGTGTCAATTGCCAGAATAAAGTGTCAATTGCCAGATTAAAGTGGCAATTGCCAGAATAAAGTGTCAATTGCCAGATTAAAGTGTCAATTGCCAGAATAAAGTGTCAATTGACAGATTAAAGTGTCAATTGCCAGAATAAAGTGGCAATTGACAGAATAAAGTGGCAATTGACAGAATAAAGTGGCAATTGACAGAATAAACTGTCAATTGCCAGAATAAAGTGACAATTGACAGATTAAAGTGTCAATTGCCAGAATAATCTGTCAATTGACAGAATAAAGTGTCAATTGACGGAATAAAGTGTCAATTGCTAGATTAAAGTGTCAATTGCCAGATTCAAGTGTCAATTGACAGATAAAGGTGGCAATTGACAGAATAAAGTGTCAATTATAAAATTATTTTCACCATGGCCCTTCTACGCTTTCGTAGCTATAACTGCATCGGATAAATTTATTGTTGGCCGTTATATTATGTCGTTAATTACTGGTGCGGTGGTACGGAACCCTTCGTGCTGCGAGTCCGACGATTTTCAATGCGAACACACAAACAAGTTATGGTGATCTCTAAGAATTAATTGCTACGGAAGTAAATCTGTGTCTTAATTCTTCTGGTTTTTAAATTAATTTTGTCTTCCTTCAGTTCAAGGTTTACGCCTGCGGAACACTTTGCATTTCAATGTGTATTTCCTACCTTTCTGAAACTTGTTTACCTTTTAGGATAAATAATAATCTACTACACCTTTCAATTAATATGTAAGTAGACAATATGTATTTGTATATATAAAATTATATTAATACAAATCTCTGGAAGCATTTTCTCTATACAATTTTCACAAAAAACTTTTTAAATGTCTTTTGGAAGATTATTCATCGCAAAACATCTGCTTGGCATTTAATATTGATTCATATTATAACAAACCAGTAGCAACAATTCGCTTCAATAATACAACATCGTTCTCATTTCTCGGTCGTGTATTACTTATTATTCCATGAGTCTTATTACTTGTCCTTTGTTTTTTGCCTCATTGACACTTGGAAATTTTTTCCGAGAAATTTATGAGTGGCGAGCAGAGTAAGCGTTTTCCTTGGTCATGTAATGATTGTTAAACATTGATTTTGTGTTTTAAACCATTAAAGTCGAATTTTAAATTCCAAGTATTTTTTGCAATTTTTTTGATATTTTTATCTTATTTTGTGACGATATTTCATTAGACAGATCTGTTAATTTTTTAAAATTTTACTAATTGGCCTTTTTTATCAATATTTTCCTTATGTAACCTGTTAAGTATTTGATAACGTTGAAATCAGAATAAAAACTCTATGCGAATGTAAAATAAAAAACATAGGTTGCCATTAAAAAAAATATTGATGACGTCGTAACTGTTATAAAAATCAAAGGAAAAAAAATTATACGTTCCTATAATTAACCCTACCACATGCTTTTTCAGTCTTATTTCTAGTGCAAATACTAACGGAGTTACTGTGTTTATTCGTTACTTAATTTCCACACTGTATATTTGAAATTAGTTTGTCCTGGCCAAAATAATTTTTTAATGTATCAAATTATTGTGTATTTATATTTCTAACAGCCAAGTGATACACCAATAATTATTTTAGTCCATTAAATCATACCTGCACCTGTATTTATTAAATAAAATTTTTTTTTAGTTACAATAAGTACGAGTGCATAAGTATGTAATGAAATAATTAGAAAATAAACTATTAACAGAAACTATACTAATTATTAACATTAATTTGTCGGTATACGGCGCAAATCTTTTATTGGTTTTTTAAAAGGATTCTGTGGCTCAATCATTTCCGGGACATTTTAAAAAAAAGTTTCCAACTTAGCGGCCATATTCTCCATCCAAAATACTTCATCTTTACCTATTCTTTCAACGGTCAACCCTTTGTGGGTCCATTTATAACTAATAAACAATATAAACGGCGAGTTAGGCCTACCGCGCACTAGCGATTTTATTGGGGCAACTTAAAAATTGCCGAAATGAGAAGCATTGATTTAAATAGCCCCACGCGCACCAGCAACTACTTAATCACGGTGACTAAAAAATTACATCTTGACCCAATTTTAAGGCGATTCAATTGTTGCTGGAAATAATGGAACCTACAGGTCCCAATCTGTCGGCGCGCACTGGTGAGTGTTTAGTTGGTATCTGAGTATGTGAGGCATAACAAAATAAAATATGACTCTATACATCGAATTATTTATTAGCGAAATAGAAAAAAAGCTTGCATTATATAACACAAAAATAAAAGAGTATTGGGATAGAAGTTTAAAATAATAGTTATTTACATAAAAGTCAGGAAAATCTTAAATTACTGAAGAGGAGCTAAATTGAAATACGAGGCACTTTGTGCCGAGTATTTTAAAGCTCCGAGTCATAGCAACCGCTTCTTTTGGAGTAAATGATGCTGAATTAGGGGGACATTTAGTCTCCTCCCTCTATTCCATCGTCATTTATAAAACCATCCCGAGATGCTGCTAGATAAGGATGTTCGTAGTCAATACAGAGGCCACAAGGTTGAACTTTTATGTTATTAATTTTCTCCAGTTCTTCTGTAGCTATTATTTTATAATTTTTTTAAATGTTCACTAATTCAAATGCAATATAAAACGTTGTATGCATCGCGGGCATAACTCGATGTTTATAAATCTCGGGCAATTTACAAAATCTCGGGCCGGAGGCCCTCGAATATAAACATCCTCATTATGCCCTTGGTACATAAATAACTATTTTGGTATGAAATCCTGGTCTTTTTGTACTGATTTTTTTATGTATTAGTCGTGGTAACTGTCTAGGACTTTCATTGAATGACGGCTTCTGCTTCCCACCGGGTTTGGTAAGACCGCTTTGTTGAAAAGTTTATCCTTTTAACACCTGTAAATTTTGCTAGAACACAGTTTATAGCATTCTACAGCGTTATTGTCCATATTTAAAATTAAACTTTCCGCATTTCTTGCAACCCGCGTTATAATGCTTAGTAAGTAGGTCATTGTATACTCCGGTCTCCTTCAGGCTCATAATTTTCCTCATTATTGGATCGAGGTCCCGTGCAAAAATATGCAGCGCACTGTGAATGCTGTCCAAAAATATGATTAGGTGCATGTAAATTGTCGTTCAGCTGAATCACTTTCGCCGAATGCGTGGCAGCACTTCGAATAGCATACTGTGTTGCTGATATGATTCCGCTTTTTAGCCGTTTTATGTAATTCCGATTTCTTTGTGTAATAGGTACGATCTCCCCTTTTGAACTTTTTAACTTTTTAGTGGTTAGTTCTCGTAATTTATTGCAAAAATTTTGCAGCAAATGATTGCGGCATTCTATTTTTTGCACCACTCGAGATCCATAGGGCTGCAACAAATTTTTTTTCTAACGCTGCTGTCACCATCACCAACCGGGTATACTTTAAATTATATTAGGGTATCCAATAAGTTATGAGCGTTTTTGTGGTATTCTGTTTCACGATATAAAAAATGTAAAATCAATAATTGTAATAATAATAATCAATAATAATTGCCCATAAACAATTTGACGTTTCTCAATTAAATAATTTTCAATTGGTTACATGCTGGTATTGTTACATTGTTATTCTGGAAAAAAGGACGAAATCGTAATTTAATATTATATGAATTTAAATGTGGACATTCAGCGGCAGCAGCCACAAGAAATATATGCAGAATTGAAGGTGAAGGGACGGTACAAGAGTTTACTTGTCGGCGATGATTTGCGAAATTTCGGAATGGGGAAGAAATGGACGATTTTGTCGGCGAATCATTACATGCGACGAAAAATTGATCATTTTTCAAAACCCAGATCATGCTAATCAATGGATTACACCTGATCAACCTGCTCTACCGTACCAAAAAAAGTCTTTTGGGAAAAGGTTATGTTAAGTGTTTGGTGGAATTCAGAATTGTTCATTTTAAAATGATTCCAAATTGTCGTAGCATAATCGCCGCACTTTATTGTCAACAATTGGACCGAGTTCAAGAATCTCTGCTTCTCACTTATTGTTTAGTGTACATAAGGTACTGGTTGTTTGTTAACTGTCGCCCGCGCCATCTAGGGAGAGAGGACTCAAAAGATGCCTAAAAAGGAGTTGGCGGGGCTCTTGACATTTTTGAATAATTATTAATCTATATCTATATCTATATATATGTATATAAAAATCAATGCCACTTTTTGTTGTAATTTTATAACTCAAGAACGGGCTCACCTATCCAAACCAAATGTTTAGGCTTTGTTCGGACTATTTAGTAGATGGTCTATGTGAAGTTTGCACAAAATCGGTTAAGCGGTTCTTCATTTATCACATTTTTTGTAACAAATGAATTCAATAAATGGCGGATCATTTTGTTAATGGAGATTTTGCTGTCAAATTGAAACTTTTTTAAAATATATAAAAATGAATCGCCGTCACGCTAAAACGGCTTTACCGATTTGGATAATTTTTCTTTTGTTTTGTTTGACATTATCCAGGGATGGTTTAAAAGTATTTTTCACATGGACATGGGGGCCCAGGGGGGGCCCTTGGGCTGAACCGATTTTTCGGCTAGACCGATTCTTATGATTTTTTTTGTATATTTTGTATGTATGAGAATAAGTGGTAAGCTATTTTTTGCATCGACATAGGGGCCCAGGGGGCCCCCTTGGGCTAGGCCGATTTTTCGGGTAGACCGATTCTTATGAAATTTTTTTTGTATATTTGATAGGTATGGGAATAGGTGGTAAACTATTTTTCACATAGACAGGGGGCCCACAGGTCCCCCTTGGACCTGATCGATTTTTCGGCCGGACCGACTTTTAGGATTTTTTTTCGTATATTTGGTAGGCATGAGAATAGGTCGTAAAGTATTTTTCACATGGACATGGGGGCCCAGGGGGCGCTCTTGGCCTGGACCGATTTTTTGGGTAGACCGATTTTTATGAAATTTTTGTTGTTGATTTGATAGGTATGGGAATAGGTCGTAAAGTATTTTTACATGGACATGGAGGCCCAGGGGGGGTCTTTGGGTTTATAACTCAAGAGGGGTTTTTATGATATTTGATTTGTTGGATTTGTCTTCGCCCCGAATAGCAGAATAACTATTGAAACATGGTCAGGGGGCTCAGGGGGAACCCTTGGGTTTATATCTCAAGAACGGCTGGACCGATTTTTATGATTTTCGATTTGTTGGATTGGTCTCCGCCCCTAATAGCAGAATAACTATTAAAACATGGACAGGGGGCTCAGGGGGCTCCCTTGGGTTTTTAACACAAGGGCGGCTCGACCGATTTTTATGATATTTAATTTATTGGATATGCCTACGCCCCGAATAGCAGAATTACTATTAAAAAATTAGAAAAATTATAGGGGGCGGGGAGTTAAGTATAGAGCAACGACAATAACAAAGCCCTCCTGGTACAGGGCAACAGTAACAAATAACGCCGGCCACCAAAATTTGTCTCACCGGGGTTTAAAAATGAAAATCGATTTTTAAGGAGTAAACTAAAAAGTTTCATTTCTGTTGCGCGTGGACTCCACACACATTTTTTTATGATATCTCGAGAATGGATTGACTGACTCGAGGGCGAATAACTATTAAAACATTAGAAAACAAAAAGAAAAAAAATTCTCAAACATTTTGTATGGAATCCGTATATAACGCCATCTTAGATACATGACAGAAACAAACATTAACGTAAAAAAAAAATACGTCAATGTCATAATTTTTTATATTCTTTAAGGGCTGATGATGGCAGAAGTGTTCTGCCGAAACATGTTCCATTAGTAATTTTACAGTTATTAAAGTTTGTGGAGTTCGACTTAGATATATTTAAATTTTAATTTAAATTTACTCCACTTGGATTTAAGAACATTCTTCTTGTTTAAAAATTAACATGGCGTTGTCTGCTGGTTCCGGTAATGCCAGTAGATGGCGTTGTGTGCATTATCCTTTTATAAAAAAAATGAATTTAATTCAGCTAATAAGTTGCCAAAACTTTTATTGATCCTGAGGCGGTACAAAGTTTGCCGGGTCAGCTAGTGTTTTGATATAATTTCTATCATAATTGTTCTCAATATACGAGTTACAAAGCACAGCAGTGCAGTTAATAAGCCAACAGTGCAGAACATGGTCCTTCGACACGAATATTAAACGGCTTATTGGAAATCTACAGAGTGTAAAGGCAAGTACGACCGATTCGTCCCTTTATTTCCGCTGTCCATTTATAAACCTGTATTTGATATTGTCGTCAATTTGTTGTGGTATATAATTAATTATAAAATTTATAAGCAATGCCTAATGAGAATACAATGTGGGCATCGTTGCATAAGCAACGGGGTGCTCTAAAGCGAAAAGTTACGGATTGTTCACACTTTGTAAATGAAATGCTGCCATTGGGGGAAAATGAGAGGTACAGTCACGGCCATGGAATTTTAGCCGTCACTTTAATGTCAATTAAAAGAAAACGGGATGTAGTCAATGCTTTATTGTCATTATGATTGACTTTTTGGAATTGAAATCTAAAAATTTGTCACTGTTAGTGTTTTCATGAGCGAATTAGTCAGTGTCAAAATGACAAGTCTTTGAAATAGCAGAAAGTTAGGTTAAGAATACCTAAGGGTCGCCTTATATCTTATGACATTCAATGATAAGTGACGGCCAAAATTCCGTGGCCGTAACTGTACACGCGATCGCAATTGATAGAATTGCAAACAAGAATTGACAGTGTAACTCCTATTGCTTGATCGTATTGATGAAATACAGGCTAAAATTTATGTGGTTCCAAGTTCAGTTGAAGCCGAAGAATCAGAATGGGTTTCACAATTAGAGACTGATTATTTTGCGGTACTTTCACAGGCAAAGGCAATTGTTGAAAAGGAGTCGAAAGAAGTGGAGAATGTAGTGCAGTCGTTCGCTGTTGAGTCTGTTTCTGGAATTTCTCAAAACGTCTCCAATAATTCGAATGCAACAATAAGACACCTTAAGTTACCGACAATTTCTCTTCCGAAGTTTGATGGGCAATATACAAAGTGGTTGGAGTTTCATGACATTTTTGCGTCATTAATTCATAACAATGAGTCTTTGAGTGACGTACAACGGTTTCACTATTTAAAGGCATCTTTGGAGAAAGAAGCTGCTGATATAATTAAAAGTTTACCAATGTCTGCGGCAAATTATACGATCGCGTGGAAATTAATTTGCGATAGGTACAAAAACACAAAACTTTTAATTCATAATCATCTTCGCGCGTTGTTCCAAGTAAAGGAGTCGTCAAAGGAATGTGCGATTCATTTGCGTGAAATGCTTGACACGGTAACAAGGCATTTAAGGTCCCTGGAATCATTGGGGTTGGCGATTGACGATTATCATTTATTTGGTATCCAGTAAGTTCGATAAGGTAACGGCTGTGATTGGGAACAACAGAAATGTGCGGGGAAGTTGCCTACCCTTGAGGAGCTGAAGATGTTTTTAAGCGAGAAGGCAGATATGTTGGATAATTTAGGTTTGCATGGATCCAAGGAATTAAGGCTGGCAGTATCTAAGCCACAAAAGGTGTTTTCAACCTCAAATTTGTCATGTTATTATTGCAAGGAGTCACATGCGATTTACAATTGTCCTAAATTTCTTGCTATGTCTGTTTCTGAGCGCATTTCGACTGTAAAAAATCTTAAACTGTGCTCAAATTGTTTCCGCAACTCCCGCACTGTTGATAAGTGCAATTCACGATCATATGGTTGTAAAAAGTGTAGGAAAAATCACAATACTTTGCTACACTAGACGAGAGTCAACGACTGTTCCACTGTCAATGAGTCAACCTCACAGCAGGGAGAGACCCAAGTTTCCCTGGCTTCTCAGAGTGCAATTTCGGCTGGCAATGTTTTTTTAGCTACAGCCTTGGTTTTGGTTCGGGATAGTCAGGGCCAGCTTCATAGGTGTAGAGCGGTGTTGGACTCGGCCTCACAGTCCAGTTTCATCACGAGAACGTTGGTCGAAAAACTAAGCCTGAAGGAATCTAAGGTAAATATTTCGATTCAGGGCATCAACCAATATATTTCACCGATAAAGTTTCAGTGTTCAGTTGAGATTCAGTCACGAGTTATGACTTTCAGTGCACGCTTCAATTGCCTGATTCTAAATAACATTAGTGAGAATTTACCTAATTCGTCTGTCAATATACAGTTCTTTCGCCTTCCAGAAAATCTGGAATTAGCCGATCCGCAGTTTGACACACCGGATATGGTTGATATGTTGATAGGGGCACAACTCTTTTGGTCTCTTTTAGTACAAGGTCAGTTCTCTCTTGGAAGAAACTTGCCCGTCTTGCAAAATTCCAAATTGGGGTGGATTTTGTCTGGCCCATTACCAGTGATATCCAATCAACCGTCACAGTGTTTCTTCATGCAAGGTTGCGATTCTCAGTTTCAGTTGCAAAAATTCTGGGAGCTCGAAGAAATTCCCAGTAAGCGATCCCTCTCCCAAGAACAACAGGAAGTTGAAAATCATTTTCTTAACACTATCAATAGGGATGAAAGTGGCCGTTGTATTGTTTCCATTCCGTTTAAGGGTTCCTTGGATCAATTAGGGAATTCCTATGATATTGCTGCGAAAAACGGTTAAGTCAAAATTCCCGTCTAAAGGAATCGTACACGAAATTCATGTCGGAGTACGAATCATTGGGTCACATGACCAAACTAGAGAATCCAGATCACATGCTAGCACATTGCTACCTCCCACATCATGGTGTCATCAATGAGGCTAGTAAAACAACAAAACTACGTGTTGTGTTTGATGGGTCATGTGCCACCACTACAGGGGTCTCAATTAATGATAAACAAATGGTAGGTCCGGTTGTACAAGATTTGCTCTTCAATATACTCATAAGATTTCGGTTTCATTCAGTCGCATTTTCTGCCGATGTTCAAAAGATGTATCGCCAGGTGCAAATTTCTCCAAATGACCGGAGGTTTCAGTGGATCCTGTGGCGCCTCGATCAATCTCAACCTGTACAAACATACGAGCTGAACACAGTAACGTATGGGACCGCGAGTGCCCCATATCTGGCAACACGGTGTCTTGTGTATGTCGCTGATTTTCATGCACAACAGTTCCCAGACGCGTGTAAGATTATAAAAGAGGATTTTTATGTTGACGATTTGCTGTCTGGTGCAGAGACACCAGAAGAGGCTTCAAGTTTGTGTCAACAGATTTCAAATATTCTTCATTCAATCAAGTTTCCATTACATAAGTGGATTTCAAATGAACCCCAGGTTTTGCCAGTAGTAGACGATATGCCCTCTGTTACAAATAATACTGAAATATGTATAGGATCAGGAGACATGACTAAAACCTTAGGGTTGTATTGGTCTCCCACGAGGGATACACTCACATACAAAATTAACCCTTCCTCAAATCGGGAGGCGGTGATCACGAAACGAATGCTGCTATCAGAAATCAGTCAGGTATTTGATCCACTAGGTCTCCTGAGCCCATGCATAATCATTGGCAAAACCATCCTTCAGCAGTTGTGGCAGATTGGTACAGGGTGGGATGATGAGGTTCCACAGTCGATTTCAATTAAGTGGCACACATTTCGTTCAGATCTCATATGTTTAAACAATTCCTGTATTCCTTGTCATGTGACGTGTAAGCAGTTTACTCACCTTGAACTTCACTGTTTTTCTGATGCATCAGAATTAGCCTATGCAGCTTGCATTTATGTCAGATCAACTAACTCAAATGGTCAAGTTTCTGTAAATCTCTTGTGCGCAAAGGCTCCTTTGAAGCAAATTACAATTCCTAGATTAGAGAAAGAAAAAGTCTCATTTTTCTAACGTTATTTATTCAAACCCCTTTCGAGGGATAAATAGAACTGCCTCACAATTGCATTGCATTGCGCTGTTTGTCTGAGGTTTTAGGTCATGTGACCCCTTAACCTCTATCTTAAAGTGATAGGCCCCATTTGCCAACTGTTGCCGCCACCGGTAGGGTGACTTCCCCAGTCAGCGCCCAGGACTCGTTTGACAGTTTTGCTGTTTTCGGACTGACGTCTCGATTGAAGGCAATGGGTGCCGACATAACGAGAACGCCGGATTCCTCTTTTGGGACATCGAATAATGAAAAAACACATAAATGAAAGAAAAAAGGGGTTTTACCTAATCCTGGTTCCTGTAAGAGAGGTTAATACCTGAAGGGTGTTGCGAATGGAAGGGTCAGTGAAGCTGTTACCCTTCTAGCAGCGCCATTCTGGGCCGCTTTCTTCTCGATGGTCCACTCTCGTCGACAGCCTGTCTGACCAGTGGATTTGGGTGTTCTTCGGCCTTTTTGATGGTCCGAACGGCGATCTCGTGGAGGAACTCCTTCAGCAGCGGGAGCCCGGCCTCTCGGTGGAGTTGTTTGTTTCTGAAGAACCATGGAGCGTCGAAAGCTTACACATGTTTGTCTTCGAGGGGGCGTGTGCCCAAGCCGCCGAAGCATATGTTAGAGTCGGACGAACGATTGTGCTGTAAATTAACAATTTGTTCTTTACCGACATCTTACTGCGCCTGCAGACCATCGAGGAGAGCTTGCCTACTGCCATTTTCCCCTTACTCAGCGAGTATTCGAGGTGTTGGCGGAAGTCAAGCTTTTTGTCGATGATGACGGTCGAGTGGGTTGAACTCACATCTTTGGAAGATTTCCCATTAATTGTTTGACGGTGGTTGGTTTAGCTCGAAAACAAATGACGCATTTTTTCAACACATTACTTACTGCATCGCGTCCAGAGACCGGCCAATACTTTTCGCGAATAACTGAAAGTGTCAGTTGCGCACCTGCATGTCTGAGTTTTATATGGGTCTCGTTAATTATAAATTTCGTCAATAAATGTGATTTCGGCAATACGTATTGATATTTTTGAGTCTCAGGTAAATCGGCATTAGCCAATCTTCCACTAACTCTAATTAAACCCTGATTGTCCAAATATGGGTTCAAGGAGATTAATTTGCTACTGTTGCTGACGGAGACTCCCTTAGATAATTGCGTAATTTTAGTCAAAAATGTTCCAACTGAGCAATTTTGACAAGAAGTAACGTTGCGTTGTTAATTTCTTCAAGTGTTAAAGTTCCCAATCGTTTGTTGTTTCGATTATTCTTTTTGACATTATGTGACCATCGTAAGAGAAATGCTACAACTTTTACTAATTTTCGAAAGGATGAAAATCTAGAAAATAGTTGAAAACTTGAAACATTTTGTTGAAGACACACAACTGATTCTCGTTTTTCACGTAATTCAGTAATTTTTATTGGATCCTTGGGCCAAAAAGATTTATCAAATTGTAAAAATTGTGGGCCGTCCCACCATGTTTTTGATTGTATCAACTGGTCCGGGGGCATTCCTCGTGATAAAATGTCACATGGATTTAAATCTCCAGGTATATGTCGCCACTTATATTCGGACGATAAGGTTTGAATGTCGGAAACTCGGTTGGCCACAAAAGTTTTTAGGTTGTTAGGCTCATTGTCAGTTGACAACCAAGCTAGAACAATGGTGGAGTCGCTCCACAAATAGGTTTTCTAAACAGTTAGATTCAAATGGTTCTTGATCTTTCTTATTAACTTTGCTAAAAGTTGAGCACCACATAGCTCTAAACGTGGAATACTGACCACTTTTAAAAGTGCGATGCGCGATTTTCCACATAATAATTTTACTGATATTTTATTTTGACGATTAATAGTTTTCAAGTAGACGCATGCCCCATAGGCTAATTGTGAACATCACAAAAGCAGTGAAGTTCTGCATATACCACTTGTTCGTCAGCAACAACCTGTCGGGGTAAATTGTGATTATTTAATAAATAAAGTTTGTTGTAAATTTTGTACCATTTGCTTAATAATTCCTTTGGAATGGGTGAATCCCACGACAACTTTAATGTCCATAGTTTTTGCATTATTAATTTTGCCAGAACTATTATTGGACTGATAAGTCCCAGTGGATCAAATATACTTGCAATTTGAGCCAATAAGGTTCGCTTCGTTAAAACACGTTAGCTGCCCCTTAAGAAAAAATAATCGGTCCCATTTGCTCCAATTTTTTTTTTTCATATTTTGATAGAGCTTTGTTTACTGATTACGACGGTATAATAAAAAAAAATATGCGGCTTCTTCCGACAGATAACTAAAAAAAACTTTGTGACACATACCTGGTGTCACGACGCAGCAATGGCAAGTTAGTGTCAAACACCATGTGTAATTTTTTAGAAAGATTTGAATAAAGTAACATCGGATTATGCGGGCATGGGTCTCGCTAGTCAGGTAAGGGTTTATGACCCTGGGTTTCCCTAAATAACCGGCACCAATAGATATAATTAGAGTGCGATCAATAATTGCGCTTATCAAAAACAATCATGGATTTTATAATAATAATTGTCAAGGGTAGTATCATCTTATGTCTGATATATTGCAGGCAACTATACAAACGTTGGCAGCTAAGCTAAGACAGCCGCTTTTTATACCATACCATGTCTACCCCTGATAGAGACAATTATTTTTGATCGCACTGTATTGGTTTGCGTTAGTTAACGTGTTGAACATTTCTCTGAACTGGATTTGGTTCACTTCGGCGGTTTTCCTTTACTTTCAAATAAAGTTTTGTTCTGAATTATCAGTCTTATATGTCATAAAATATATTCGATGATGGTCCATAAAAAATAGAAAAAAAAAATACGGAGGGGCATTCGTTTTTCGGCTTCTAAATTTCACGTTAGGTCAGAATAACGCATTAGATATAGCCGCTAAGAACCACAGAATGTGTCACAGAAAAAATTAGATCCTACTGATGTGAGACACAAACCCAGTGTAGTGGGTAACACATGTAGTGTCACGTGGCAGCTAACGTGTTAATGGTACCGGTGCATTTTTGCTTTGATCGTCTGGAAAAGAAAATTTGAAAATAATGTCAGATCTGTTTTCGTCTTCAGGTAATAAAACTTCGCTTTTATTGGAAGTCCATTTACACAATTGAAAACCACCAGATTTTAAAATGTGATTTAATTGATTTCGTAAAGTAATTGCGTTTTCGATGGTGTTTGTTCTTGTGTTACTAAATCATCTACATAAAAATCATATTTAATACAATCAGAAGCAACGGAAAATCGTTTGGAAAATTCGATTGCTAGCAGAAACAAGCGATGAATCATTGGACATAACGGTTACGGAATTATCCGAAATAAAAATTGATACTCTCAATAAAAAAACAAATTCTCTCAGTTAAAGAACAAGATCGCAAAAACAGTTTAAAACTGTTCACAAAGCATGGTGTTGAGGGTCGCTTTATTGTGAAAATACCTAGAAAATCAAATCACATTAATACTAATGAGTCCAGGCAACTAGCCTACAGACAGTTTTTTAACTTCGAAACGAAATTTAACAAAGACGCGGAACCTAAAGCAACTTATTCAGACTTTATTCCGGAATGTTTTGGTCATATGCAGTTAATAAACGATAAACCTAGTCAAAATACTTCGTATCACCCTCAAAACGCGGTTTATAAACAATCAAGGACATCAACAAAATTACGGGTAGTGTTGGACGCGTCGCCGTCGTTAAATAATTCTGACTGGACTAGTCTAAATTTAATAATAATGATCAGCTATTGCGTGGACCAATCAATCAACGAGATTTATTCTCTGTCATTTTAGTTTTCAGAACTTTTCAATGTACATTAAATGCCAACATTACAAAAAGGTATCGCCAAAATTTAGTTGACGAGATAAACGGTAATTACCAATTAATTTCCTGGCAAAATGAACCGAATCAAACTTCACAAACACATAAATTCTTAACGTTAGCGTACGGGACAAAACCGGCTAATTTTTGTTTAACCGAACTGACAGAACCCAAACCTGAAAAATATGCCGAAACCAGTCAGATGATTAGAGATGATAATATAACAGATAATAATATACTAAATCAGGCAAAATTTGGATTAAGTAAATTTCATTTAAATACTATCGGGATGCAACCTAAAATTGTTGCAGATAACAGTAATATTAAAGCGTGCACTTTAAACAAGGACGAGGAGACAAAAATTTCAGATCTCTATTTATTTAAAGAACATTTAAAGACGGTTTTAGGAAATATTCATTGGACGCTAATTGAAATGTATACACTCTTAGTACAGATCGAAAGTTGTATGAAATCTAGCCCTTTAATTCCTTTAATGTCAAACCCAACCCATTTTCAATCCCTGGCCTTGCCCAGCCGCCTTCATCCTGGAAGATCGGATGGAGCTGTCACGTTCATCCTGGAAACGATGGAAACATGGAGGAGTCCAGGAGTCTTCAAAAGGTCCGTACGGATCATGGGTGTTCTACCCGTCGACAAGGAGGGATAGTGAGCGTAGTGAGTTCACCGGTGTTAAAAGGTGGTTAGAAAAGTCACTAGTGCCAGTGTTACAAGTGCCTTGTATTGTGCTGAATCCCAAACAATTTTGGTGTTAGTCATTTAGTCCATTCATTAGTGGTTTTGTTATCATTAATATTAATTGATGTATTATTATAATGTTTAGCTTAAATTTCTTATTAGATTAATGATGTAATTGTTGAAGTGTAACAACTTCAAGGGGGCAGTATGTTAGGTAATGTAAATATGTCGCCGGTTTGTCGGCTCGGTTGGGTTTTATTATGTCTTATGAATGCAAATAGCCGGTTTTTCCGACCATCGGAAACCCCGGCCAATTTGACCATCAGACCAATGGGAAATTCCGACCCCTGTCCTGCGACCACCGGACGCTTATTGTTTTATATTGTATAAAGGATGTAATTTTATTGTTAGGAAATAGTTTTGCACGAGTCTTGTAAGAACTCACAAGTACAACGGCTACGTAACGCCGTTCGTATACAATAATTTAAGTTTCGTTTGTAATTAATCAACAAAATAAACGTAGTTAAAAACAGACTACAAGTTAATCCGTACAACATCAAGAATTCAACAGCATTCAACCCATCAGTGGTTAACACCCTACAGTTGAATTTTGACGTACAGCTTTGAATGTTGTGTGCTCTAAGGCAATTAGTGCACAACTTTAATTTTTGGATTTGATATTGGCGATCTTTGGGTGCTAGCTTTAATAAGACTTCACATTTATACAGAAAATGGTTTCCTTTACAATATTGACAATTTATGCTAATTTGATTTTTGTTCGAGACGTTCACAGACCGATAGTTATGGTTTTGTGAAACATAGTTATGATATTTATATTTCTGTTGCACCTTTGTAGATGATTTATTCGAATCCAGCGATTCCAGCAGTTGGTACCGTTTAGTCAGAAACACTCGCATTTCTGCCAGTGTCGGCAATTCTTTTGTTTTTAATGAACTTTCCCATTCCCTTGTCGTAATAAAATAAATTTTTTTAGTTATTAAATAAATTAATATTGGATCCCAACTTTTGATATCAATTTTGATATCAAGATTCTAACGCTTTTAAGTTGGAATTAAGTTTATCGATAAATATTCTGAGGGTATTTGCTGAATCCTTTGTGACATTTTTTAAATTAAATAAAGCTTTAAAGTGATTTTTAACAATCAATTGCATATTCTCGTATCGATCTTCTAACAGTTCAACGGCTATGGGGTAATTTTCAGAATTTATTGATAGATCGCTTATGATGTGCGCTGCATCTTTTTTGAGAGCTGATTTTAGGCTTAGAGGCTTTTGGATAACATCAAGATTGGTATTAGTATGAATTAACGATTGAAATGTGTTAAAAAAATACGAGTGTGCTTTAGACCACACGACTGAAGTAAAACTTCATTTCGCCATTGTGAAAGTGCTCTTAATTTATGTAAGTTTATAAATGGAGCTAGAGAATCCTGAATTAATACCGTCTGCAGTATTGGATAATGCATGTTTCAGTTTGTCGTCAGCGAAAAGTCGGCAATCATGTGTAGCGATTAAGATAAGTAGCGCAATTGCATACAAAACTGACACAGGCAAATAGCTCTGTGGATTTAAGCCAGAATTCACAACCTAAAGACGCGGGTTCGAATCCCATTAAGGCAAACATTTTTTCTATGAATTAATAATTATTATTATTAAAACTTCCGTTCGCTTCGCCCGATCACACTTTTCGTAACGCTCTCGTCAGGCATTACTCCAAGTCAAGTGTCCGTAATAGTAATTTACGTTATAAGTCTGGAAAATTAATTTTTACAGTAACGAGTCGAAATGTTTACAGACGAGGCGACGAAGGAGCCGAGTCTGGAATTTTGAGACAAGTTACTGTAAAAGTCTCCGGACGTATGTCGTAATGCGTTTTAATTCATGCTACAGATACTAAATCATTGTTTTCATTTTAAAAAATTAAATTGGAATTCAGAATTTAAACATCCATGAATTGAGTATCTATGACAACAGCTTGATTTGTTGGTTGTATTTTTTTTACTGGACTTGTACTGTAAAGTCCCATTTTCCGGACTCAAAACTCTGACGTAAAACTAACAAATATGACACAGTATGAAATAATAGTAATTTACGTTATAAGTCCGGAAAACGCATTTTTACAGTAACGAGTCGAAATGTTTACAGAGGAGGCGACGAAGGAGCCGAGTCTGGAATTTTGAGACAAGTTACTGTAAAAGTTTCCGGACGTATGTCGTAATGCGTTTTATTTCATGCTACAGATACTAAATCATTGTTTTTATTTTAAAAAATTAAATTGGAATTCAGAATTTAAACATCCATGAATTGAGTATCTATGACAACAGCTTGATTTGTTGGTTGTATTTTTTTTACTGGACTTGTACTGTAAAGTCCCATTTTCCGGACTCAAAACTCTGACGTAAAACTAACAAATATGACACAGTATGAAATAATAGTAATTTACGTTATAAGTCCGGAAAACGCATTTTTACAGTAACGAGTCGAAATGTTTACAGAGGAGGCGACGAAGGAGCCGAGTCTGGAATTTTGAGACAAGTTACTGTAAAAGTTTCCGGACGTATGTCGTAATGCGTTTTATTTCATGCTACAGATACTAAATCATTGTTTTTATTTTAAAAAATGAAATTGGAATTCAGAATTTAAACATCCATGAATTGTGTATCTATGACAACAGTTTGATTTGTTGGTTGTATTTTTTTTACAGGACTTGTACTGTAAAGTCCCATTTTCCGGACTCAAAACTCTGACGTAAAATAATTTTCATGTAGTTATTTTTAAAATTTATTTTACACCCTGTATAATGTAAAAAACTCACTTTGTTAAGATTTCTTTGGAATGCCCTTTTAGTTCATAGTAGAGTTCTCAACGCTTGAAAAGTCTTCTAGAAATCAGTTTCGTGTGACCCGCGAGGTTAAAAGCAACGAATTAGCCAGAATGCAAGCTTGTGCCCTTGTGACTCAAAATCCGAAAGCCGTCAAAAATCGTCCTGTGCAGAAGGGCACTAGAAACGAATTGCGAGTTACGCATATAGGGGGAAACTAGATTTTGAATGTGATTTTTTGGTAGTAGTTTCATAAAAAAGTCTGTGCTGGTTATATTTTTTTTAATTCTTTGAAATTTCCAAAACCCCTAAGAGTCTTAGGCGAGCGATAACTTCGGAGGCAAATAACTCGAAATGATACCCGCTAAAAATTCGTTAAATTTGCCGCTATTTTTCGTTTCCACTGGATTATCTCAAAAACAAAAGCCTAACTTAAAAAATTCGTCTCTTGAAAAAAGTTTTCCCCGAGTATGTGGATGCCAACCGTCTTTGTTTCATAATTTTTGAGAGTATGGTAACTGTCCGGCAATTAATAATGTACTTCGATGTCTTATTCCGCCCTACCAAAAAATCACATTCAAAATCTAGTTTCCCCCTATATGCGTAACTCGCAATTCGTTTCTAGTGCCCTTCTGCACAGGACGATTTTTGACGGCTTTCGGATTTTGAGTCAAAAGGGCACAAGCTTGCATTCTGGCTAATTCGTTGCTTTTGACCTCGCGAGTCACACGGGAGTGAAAATAAATGCCCGTGAGCACTCTACTATCATCAATATCGTTGCTTTGCATATCAATCTAAAGCAACAAATTGATACACAATGTTGTAAAAATATTTTTTTACTAGATAGAAAAAAAGAAAAATTTAACATGACGGAAAACCATGTTTAATTTTTTTTAAACATTGTCTAAAACTTTTTTTGCCAATTGCATTTTTTACCTATTTTCATTATAACAACCGTATAGCGACAGGCTACATACTATACAGGCTGTCCCATTTAAAACTCCCCAGTCCAGATTTCTCCGAATTGATTATTGTGATTGAAAAATCCTCGGACAGGTCGATTTTGTTTGCGGGGGGCACATCTTTTCAGATGCTTTTCAAGTTCCGGCGCTTCGCCCTCTTCGCGAGGGGGCTATTAGCCCCAAAATCTTAAATGGCACTATGGGTCGAGTGATGCCTCATTTGAAAGGTATTGAAGGCCTCTCTACAACTAACCACTTACTTTTCAATATCTTGCAGTTTTGACCGTAAAAACAATAATTTCTAATTTTCAAGATAATGCAAATTTTCTCATGCTATGTCCCACAGAAACCACAAAGGCCAACATGTAATTTTGAAATTAAATTTATTGAAATTTTTGGGTCATTAGGTTGTTGATTTTGATTGCTAAATAGCGCGAAGGAGTTAAAACTGAATGTAGAGTATGCGACACGATTATTTTTCAATAAAATGATCTAATTAACGTAATAAATGTTGGATATGGCCACCATTCATTTCCATGCAAAAATACAGACGATTTTCAAAACTGTTCGTGATGCTACAAGTTCAATAAGCCTAATTTCAGCAATTACATGTTTGTCTTTCTGGTTGCTGTGGAACACAGCATCAGAAGATGTGGATTATCTTGAATATTGAAAATTAACGTTTTTTTGCGGTCAAATCACCAAAAGATTGAAAAGTAAGTGGTTAGTTGTAAAGAGGTCTCCAATACCTTTCAAATGAGGTATCACTCGACCCATAGTGCCATTTAAGATTTTGGGGCTAACAGCCCCCTCGTGAAGAGGGCGAAATGCCGGAACTTGAAAGGAACCTGAGAAGATGAGCCCCTGGCAAACAAAATCGACCTGTTCGAGGATTTTTCAATCACAATAATCAATTCGGAGAAATCTGGACTGGGGAGTTTTAAATGGGACAGCCTGTATATGTAATAATAAAAATTTAGGACATTATATTAATTGAGAGTAAAGTATAATACATGTATTGCGCAAATCAATTGATCGCGGTTAATTTCAAAAAGGTTGAGAAAGATTTCAAAGATTTGATTTGAAAATGATTTAATCAAATAATAATTTGATTATATGTATATGTATTGTAACGTAGCCTGAGCCGGGCGGGTTCGAGGATTTAAAGAAATATTCTGGCGCACACCGTATTTACAAACTTTTATTAAAAAGACCACTAAGACTAACTTTTCACAATGTACAGACTTTCACAATATCACGCGCTGATCACTTGTTCACGATGCTTCCAATAGACTGACTTGCTCCGTTGTTTGATCCCTTCTTATACCGCTCCCTTCGTTCTCGAATTCTTCTATTCCCGGAATCATGAGATCATGTTTCCAACGCAAAGAATTATTCCAGAAGAATGAGATCAGTGTCTTGTACGAGCGTGGTATAGCATGAGATCACCGCCACAGTCGAGTCTTCTAGAGCATCCCATGTGAATAATTATTCCCAGACGTTCTCATGTAGACTATTCCAGATTAATTACGTTACCATACGTGGTGAGATCATCATGACATCATCCGCTTCCGGGCCGTCGCGCCGTCGTCTCATTGCCCCCCTTTTAAAGATTGTTCGTCCCGAACAATCTACTTCAATCCTGTTGATTTGTCCCGGAGTAGGGTGCCAAACGATCCAGGTGAACCACCTTCATCTTGGCTCGGGGATTGCGTTGAATCCGGTACACTACGTCGTTAATCCTCTTTACAACCGTGTACGGGCCTTCCCAACTGGGTTGTAACTTTGGGCAGCGACCTTTCTTTCGCCGAGGGTTGAACAACCATACCAAGTCTCCATCACTGAATCCTGCCGAATTCACCCTCAGATCGTAACGCGTCTTCATCCGGTCGCTCGCCACGCGAATGTGACTGCGCGTTAGTTCATGTATACTGGACATGGCTTCCTGTAGTTCGTCTACGTAGTTTCCCACGTCCTTCCGCTCTTGTCCCGGTGATCCGAAAGCCAGATCGCATGGTAGACGCATTTCCCGTCCAAACAGGATCTTTGCCGGTGTCTGGTGGGTCGTCTCGTGAATTGCCGCTCTGTACGCCAGCAAAAACAAAGGTAGACGCCGATCCCAGTCCCGCTGATGTTGATCGACCACCTTGGACAAGTGCTGCTCCATGGTCTTGTTGAAACGCTCGACCATTCCATCTGACTGAGGATGCAGGGGTGTCGTCCTTGTCTTCCGCACGCCCAATAGTTCGCAGACGCCCTGGAACACTCCAGATTCAAAGTTCCGCCCTTGGTCCGAGTGCATTTCCAGTGGAAGTCCGTAGCGGCAAATCCAATTTTCTACCAACGCCTTGGCAACCGTCACAGCTTCTTGATTGGGTAGGGCATAGGCTTCCGGCCACTTGCTAAAATAGTCGATGACCACCATGATGTACTTGTTTCCCGAATCAGTGGTAGGAAACGGTCCTGCTACGTCGAAGGCTATTCTCTCGAATGGTGCCCCAACGTTGTACTGCTTCATGGCTCCTCGACTACGCGTCTGTGGACCGTTGCTCGCCGCACAAGTGTCACATTTTCGACACCAGCTCTCGACATCGTTTCGAACGTTCACCCAATAGAAGCGTTCACGGACTTTACCCATGGTCTTATTCACGCCCAGATGTGCGCCGGACACTCCACCGTGAATTTCTTGCAAGACCTCCTTCACGCGACACTTGGGCAAAACCAGTTGCATCGTCACCGACTTCCCGTCTGTACTCTCCCATGCTCGCTTCAGCAGGCCATTTTCCACTTTCAGTGAATCCCATTGGGCCCATAGTGCTTTGAGAGCAGGACTCTTGTCCGAAATGTCTTGCCATTGTGGTCTCTGATTTCCGTTCTCTTTGCTTTCCAAAATTGCACTAATCTCGCTATCTCCAAGTTGTTCTGCCCTCATTTCCGCCGTCGTCCATCCATCTTGAGGTTGCAGAACCAATCTCTTCACGCCCTCGAATTCTTTGGATGCCTCTCTCCGAGTGCAATGTTTGCAGTCACTCCGGCACGGCCTCCTAGAAAGTGCGTCCGCATTCTGGTGTGATCTGCCTGGTCGGTGTTCGATTTCAAAATCATACTGCTGGAGCCTCTCCAACCATCTGGCTGTCTGTCCTTCTGGATCCTTAAGGCTTAACAGCCACCTCAACGCAGCATGATCCGTTCGGATTTTGAAGTGTTGACCGTACAGGTACTTGTGAAAATGTCCTACTGCATTTACGATTGCCAATAACTCCTTCCTCGTAACGCAGTAGTTTCTTTCCGGCTTAGAAAGCACCTTGCTATAGTATTCGATGACTTTTTCTTCGCCTTCCTGTACCTGCGAAAGGACCGCCCCGATACCGTTGTTACTGGCGTCTGTATCCAGGACATACCGCCCCTTTACTCTCGGGTAAGACAGAATAGGACCTGTGCACAGCGAGATCTTCAAAGTTCTAAACGCTGCTTCACTCTCGTTATTCCAGATAAATGGAGTTTTGTCTTCCGTGAGTCTGTGCAGAGGCTTGGCAATGTCAGCAAACCCTTTGACAAATCTGCGATAGTAGGTACAGAGGCCCAAGAAGCTTCTCAGCTGGTGCTTGTCCCTTGGTCGTGGCCACTCGCGGACGGCCGCGATCTTGTCTGGATCTGTTTGTACTCCGCTGGGTGAAACCACATGGCCCAAGAACTTCACTTCTGTCTGGAACAATTGGCATTTCTTGGGGTTGAGCTGAAGGTTGGCATTCCGCAGGCGGCTGAAGATCTCTTCCAAATTTTTCAAATGTTCTTCGAAGGTTCTTCCAACTACCATGACGTCATCGAGATACACCAAGCAGGTTTTCCATGTCAGCCCTCGCAGAACCAGTTCCATCAACCTCTCAAAAGTGGCTGGAGCGTTGCAGAGTCCAAATGGCATGACGTTAAAATGGTAGAGACCGCTTCCAGTCGAGAACGCCGTCTTCTCTTTGTCATCGGGATGGATCTCAACTTGCCAGTAACCGCTCTTCAAGTCCAAGGTTGAGAACCACTGCGATCCCGACAACATGCTTAGGGTGTCATCGATACGTGGCAACGGATAGCTGTCCTTCTTAGTTACATCGTTCAGCCGTCTGTAGTCAACGCAAAAGCGAGTGGAACCATCTTTCTTCGTTACCAATACAACTGGTGACGACCACGGGCTTGAGGAGTCTTCAATTATCCCGTCTGCTTTCATTTTGTCCACCATCTGAGCCACCTCTTGGTGTTTTGCGAACGGAAGTCTTCTTGGCGGTTGTCGGACCGGAGCAACATCTCTTGTGTTGATTCTGTGCTGCACCATGTTGGTTCTGCCGGTGCTTCGGTCTTCTGTAGCAAAGATGTCAGTCTCCTTGCGTATAAATGCCATGGCCTTCTCTAATTGATGGTTCGTAAGGTGTTTCCAGTCTTCTAGGAAAAGCTTCTCTACACTCGTTCGCTGAGCCTCTTTTCTGTTACACCCAACAGGTTGTTCTTCACAACGGACGACCCGTAGTACAGGATGGTATAGTCCAATCGTCTGCCCTTTCTGTAGTGTAACACGACTTTCGCCTAAAATCGCTACACGGATTGGAATTCGTCCATTAGCCTCAACGAGTGTTCTTGCTACCATGATCTGTGTTTTCTGTGTCACGTCCGGGTTGGTGGTCACGTTCGGTTCTATTATTCCAGTCCGGTATCCCCCAGGGTCTTCTTCCAACTCTGCCAGCACGATCTGTTCCGAGTTCTTCTGTACACGGACCGTTTCGGAGACTATCACTTTCACTTCGTCGGCGGATGGTATAGCAGAGTGCAGGGAGATTTCTTCGTTGCCAACTAGCAGCATGCGATTCTTGATGTCCAGCACGAATCCGAACTTCTTCATGATGTCAAGACCCAAGATGAAATCGTCAACTATATCAGCTACAATAACCTTGTGAACGAACTCGAACCTCCCCAACTCGAGTCTTGCTTCAACTTCCCCGAATACTCGTGCTGCTTCTCCCGTTGCTGTTTTTAACACTAGGTCGCTCTCTGCCAATTGGAAATCTCCCAGCGGTTTGAAGATGTCTGGTCTTCCGATCGAGACGGTCGCTCCGGTGTCGACGGTCATAGAACAGCCAGCTCCGTTGATTCGACCCTCCAGCAACAGACTGTCGTTCCTTCTTCGTAGCTGCGAGACGGAGATGACCCTAGGGGCTTTTGTAGGGCCAGCTAGCACACGCCCCAAAGCGCTAGCTGGACTTAGTTTTCCGACTGCCTTGAAGTTGAAGGGCCGGACTCCGGATTTCTATGGGTCTGCTCCGGCGATCTCCTTGAACGGCAGTCCCTCCTCAGATGACCCACTCTCCCACAATTAAAGCATCTGGGTCTGCCTGTCATGCTTCCGCGCCGCATTTCCTCAAGCAACGTCTTTATTTCTCGCAGCAGGTCGTTTCCGTCTTTCGGGGCTTCCTCCATAGTTACTGCTCGCAGACGTTGAGCCGCCGGACGACAAGCGTTTTTAGCCGCCTCGAACTCCAGGGCGTGCACGAGGGCATCGGCGCATTTTTGATGTCTACCTAGTCTCAACATTTGCTGCAACTCACCGTCACGGACCCCATCAATAAACGCGCTTGTTCCAAGTTGGTGGTGGAAGTCGCTAGGGGCGCTTGGGTAGGCCAGATATACGAGTCTCTCAACGTCCGCCGCAAACTCCTGCAGGCTTTCGCCATTCTTCTGAACTCGTGACTTCAGCTGTGACTGGTACACTTGGTTCAAGTGGAGGTCTCCATACCGCAGCTCGAGAGCGTTGACCACGGCGACGTAGTTCTTTTGTTCCCTCTCCGGGACGGTTTGCAGCAGCTGAAGAGCTTGTCCTCGCAAGGATAACACCAGTGCAGTGGCTTTCTCTTCTTCACCCCAGTTGTTCATTTCGGCCGCTGCCTCGAATTGCCTCCTGTACATAAACCACGAGGTCTGACCATCAAAGGTCGGAGGTTTTAGCCTTTGTGATGACGGTTCTGTCACGACCGACTGCCCCGTTGTTATCCTTTTCAGCTTTGTTTCCATTTCCTTGACTTTCTTTTCCAATTCCTCTTTCATTTCCAGAACTTCTTCTTTTACAACTTCTTCAATTTCCAGAACTTTCCTTTCCACAACTTGAACCTTCTCTTCCACGTCTTTTTTAAAAGTGTTTTGCAAAATGTCCAGCTGATCGAAAATTCTCTTCTGTTCCTCTTGTCGTCGATTTTCTTGTTCTTCATTTTCTTCTTGTCGTCGCTTCTCTAGTTGTTCTAGAAGTGCCATTTGTTCTTTCCTTTCTTCTTGTCGTCTCTTTTCTTGTTCTTCTTTTTCTTCTTGTCGTCTCTTTTCTTGTTCTTCTTTTTCTTCTTGTCGTCTCTTTTCTTGCTCTTCTTTTTCTTCTTGTCGTCGCTTCTCTAGTTGTTCTAGAAGTGCCATTTGTTCTTTCCTTTCTTCCTGTCGTCTCTTTTCTAATTGTTCCAGAAGAACGGCCATTTGTTCTTGTAGAGCCTCCATGGTTTTACTTCTCGTGACTCTTCCAGAAGGTTGCTTTGACATGCGTCACGTACCGGTTGGTTCGATGTTTCTTCTTTTTTTTTACGTCCGCTTCTTTAAATCCCACTTCTGACACCAATGTAACGTAGCCTGAGCCGGGCGGGTTCGAGGATTTAAAGAAATATTCTGGCGCACACCGTATTTACAAACTTTTATTAAAAAGACCACTAAGACTAACTTTTCACAATGTACAGACTTTCACAATATCACGCGCTGATCACTTGTTCACGATGCTTCCAATAGACTGACTTGCTCCGTTGTTTGATCCCTTCTTATACCGCTCCCTTCGTTCTCGAATTCTTCTATTCCCGGAATCATGAGATCATGTTTCCAACGCAAAGAATTATTCCAGAAGAATGAGATCAGTGTCTTGTACGAGCGTGGTATAGCATGAGATCACCGCCACAGTCGAGTCTTCTAGAGCATCCCATGTGAATAATTATTCCCAGACGTTCTCATGTAGACTATTCCAGATTAATTACGTTACCATACGTGGTGAGATCATCATGACATCATCCGCTTCCGGGCCGTCGCGCCGTCGTCTCAGTATTATCAAGTAGAGATGTACTAGGAATATTACTTTTTTATTGCCTAGGTACTGTCAACTGGCAAAAAATTAACATTTGCGCTTACATTTTCTATATCACTGATTGTATCGCTAACCTCATTCATCTCTTGGTCAGTATTTTGATGGAACGCTTCACTTGATGGTACAATCGAACTATTACTAAGTAACTGAAGGAGTAATTGTCTTGTTCGCACTTATTTTCCTAAAATTGGAACATTTTATTTTCATCCGCTATTTACATTATTAACACTATTGTCACCTTTTTAGTTTATTACACATAGCGCTCTTTTTACTTTTTCGATGCGAACTTAGTCTAGGACACTTTTTAAATTTCTATCACTTTTTGCCATTCCCACCACTTTTAAAGTTAATGTCTTTAATTTACCAATACCTATAAAATTAGAGATGATTCACTTCACCCTTGATAATTTTTAAATTATATAAATATTAAAAACAATCATAAACTTGTACCTATTTGCCAAATACAATTCGACTTTGTGTCACCGGTTTTACATCACAATCTAGAAATTTTGTTTCAGACTGAAGTAACGTTTAGAACTTATACGGCAGTTTTTTTTTGTCGGAAACAATCAAAGAAGATAAACAGAAATTGCCGACATCGAGAATCGTGCAGTTAGCCAGATGCACATTGCATATATAAGATAACTTGTGGCTGTGAGCTAGCATCACTTGGACAGATTTTTTCAGTGGATCAGATGTACAATGAACACACAAACACGGTAATGTCAGCATGTTATAATTAGTTGGCCAGATAGAAAATGCAGACAAAGACGAGATATTCAGTTCATTATAGGCAAAACAGAGTTGGAGGAAAATGTTACACGCCCCTTAGTTGACGTGCAAATTTCAATTGGAACGTGATCCGATTGTTTGAGTAGACTGAAAATGCCCTTAAGGCCACCACTCACGGTCCAACGACGCAGTACGACAATTTGATCGTGTGCAGGGACGTCCGACACTATTAATTAGTGATCATTAAGGACCACTCATTTTGATAAATTGTTGAACATACCCTTTTCTTTTCGTGGTTTGTTTACGGGTCGAACTGCATATTCACTAGTTCGTTTTTTTTTTTAATACTGCAAGCTGATAACTTCATTAAGAATAGTTGTTAAAGAGCTTTTATTTAATAATTATTATTATCCGATTTAGAATGTAAACGAGAACTAGTTTTCCATGATTTTCAATGATTTCTACCGCTAATAAATTAATGTTATATTTTTTGTAATTATAAATTGTAAAGTCCGATTTATAGTTCCGTAACTGAACATAATCATAAGCATATACATAGCGTTCACATAACGTATTTAATTTATAGATTAATTATTACGTAATGCGTTATGTTATGATTGTCAATCTGCCAAATTAGTTTTCAAAAATGTTTTACAACGACGAGGATGTTGTGCTGTCGTTTTATACGAATTAGGCAAAACAAAAAGCAATAAATTACAAAAGAAACGCATTGCAAACACGAGATTGATAAATCAACATAGAACTATCAAAGGGTTCTATATCGACATTCTTAGTAATGAAGGCGTATGACAAAGACCATTTTTTTAAGTACACGCGAATGTCGGTGCCGTTGTTTAATAAATTTGTAAATCTTTTTAAAACGCACATGCTGATCCACAAGAGACATCTGCTAGATAGTATAGACATCGAATAACGAATAGCAATTACTTTACAGTAAGTTACATCAGAAACAAATAGTTTATCTTCAACTATTTTCAATTATAGTTTTCTCTCTCAAGGATCTTCAATGCAAACTACAGCCTGGAAATATCAAGTTGGACTAACTACTGTACACTGTATAATAAAAGATGTGTGTGTGGCGCATATGGATCACAAAGTGATGGAGGTGTTTTCAGTCAATCTGTTTTTGGAAAAGCGTTAGATAACAATGAATGGAATGTTCCTGGAGATAAATGTCTTCCAAACTGCAACCTAAAAACTCTTCACTGCTTTGTAGCTGATGAAGCTTTTGCATTGCTTACTTATATTATGAGACCGCAAGATGAGGCTTAAATCATAAACAAAGAGTTTTCAATTATTGATTCTCGAGAGCACGAAAAATAAATAGTTAAAGCGGTAATTTGCTACATAATTTTATAAATAAAGAAGCCATGGAAAGGAAATGGAATGGGTACAATTCGCTGGAATCGCAGATCAAAATGATGGTGATAATGGACATTGGAGGAGCGAAATTAAAATATTAAAATCAGTAAGACGATGATATTCAAATAATGCTAGTATAGCCTCAACTCAAATACGTGAAACGTTGGCAAATTATTTTTGTACACAGTATGGTGAGGTTCCATGGCAAAACCAGCGTATTTATGGAATTACCTAAGTACTTATAATATAATTATCATTTCTTGTGCAATAAAACATAAATATTTATCTTTTTTTTTGCGTATTGACCAGAAGGAGCTCCCCGTGATTCCGACCTTCACGGGGTTTTTTGCTGGTCAGGTCCTATTCGTACATCATAGCCACTCCTCAAAACCATGAGGTAAGTAGCTATGAATCCCGTGAATCATGTGCCCTGAGCAGACGCAACGACCCCAAGATGACCGCTTTCTGCATTCCCGCCGCAAGGGTCTCTGCCGGTTTACGGCAGGCAGGAATGATTTTCAGATTGGAGACGAGCGAGTCCTTGATGCCTCCCATGCACCCAATTACCAAAACGACGAGCTTCACTGAGTAACTTGAGTACAGCCTCCTAAGTTCAAAGAGCAAGTCTTGATATTTTGTCCGCTTTTCCTCCTCCTTGACGCAGATGTTATTTTCAGCAGGAGCCGAAAATTCAATAACAAACATCTGCTTGGAGGAGTGGTCCAATAGAACCACGTCAGGCTTGTTCGCTGTTATCTGCCTGACGGTGGAGAACGAGAAGTTCCAATAGATTCGGCACCTTTCGTTCTCCACAACGGACTCAATATCGTTCGAGACATAGGGCAGCACTGGTGTCTGGTCTATCGCATAATGGTGTCTTAAATGAAAGTATAACACTCTCAATGCCGCATTGTGGCGATGGATATAGGCCGAAGCTGCATACACCGGGCCAATATATGCATTGCTGTTTCAGGGGCCCTGTGGCAGGCCCTACAGCTCACATTCGGCACCTCTATACCCATCACGCGGCTGCGATAGACCAAGGTGTAAATTACACCATCTTGCGTAGCGCAAATGAATCCCTCAGTCTCAGACTTCAGTCCACTTGATCTCAGAAAGGCAAATGTATGTCTTTTGGATAAGCTAAGGTTTTCAATGTTCTTGAAGAAAACACTATGCATTGACTTATCCATATGCCTTCTCATGAGCATATCTTGCTCAGAGATTCTGACGTGGGCTGTAAGACGGAGCAAATTGAGCTCGGTAATAGAATGTGGCCGAGCTCGCTCAACGTCAAAGTCAAGACCGAGTTCATCTGCTGCTCTTTGTGCCGCCCTAAACAAAAATGCCCCGACTCCCCGCCTCTCGTGATCCCTGACAACAAGCAACAAGGGATCCGAACTTTGGATGATCTTACAGGCTATACCCAAGATTACCCTGTTATGAAGACACTCCAAACTCAAAAGTCCTCGGCCTCCCTGGTTTCGTGGAAGATATAACCTCGGAACGGACGATTTTGGATGCAAACTGCGCTGTAGATGCATCATTTTTCGAGTATCCCGATCAACCTGCTTCAACTCATCCACTAACCATTTAACTGCTCCAAATGAATAGAGCAGGATCGGAACGGCAAGCATATTTGTGGCAAAAATCTTGTTCTTCCCCGAAAGCTCTGACGACCAGATTCGTCGGAGTAGATTTTTGTACTTGCCGCAGAGAGACTTTTTTACCTGGTGTGACGCTTGGATGTGGCACTGCTCCACACCCAAGTACTTGTAAGTCTCTCCGGCGTTCAGATGTCTCAGAACGCTTCCGTCAATGAGTTGAGCATCTTTATCGAAATACTCGCATCGTCCTCTTTTGAGATGAACCTGAGCACATTTGTCCCAACCGAACTCCATGCCAATAGCATCTGTGTACTCCTGCACTATGCGCAATGACTGCGTCAGTTCTTGCTTTCCGGAAGCATACACTTTTAAATCATCCATGTAAAACAAGTGCGTGATCTTATGCTTCCGGTTACCGGGTGTACCACAGCTATAACCCTTTGCACCGCGCAAGGCTACCGACAGCGGCAACAGTGAGATGCAAAACAGAAGAGGACTCAAGGAATCTCCCTGGAATACTCCTCTTCTGAATGATATCAACTCTGTCTGAACTCGGTCCCGTCGGGATGTTATCGAGAACCGAGTCTTCCAGTGTGACATCAGTTGTTTGATGCATCTCACCAGTGTATCGGGTATCGCAAGACATTCGAGCAAGTGAATAATCAGCTCGTGAGATGTTGTGTCGAATGCCTTACGATAATCGATCCAAGCCATAGATAGGTTGCGCTTATATTGGACGGCATCCTGCGTGACGCACCTATCGATCAGCAGGTTTTCCTTGCAGCCGTCCACGCCCCTTTTACAGCCTCGCTGTTCGAAAATTTTCGAATACACCAGGTTAATGGCGTGGAATATTCGGTAGTACAGGAGTCTGGTGAAAATCTTGTAGCACGCATTTAGGCAAGTTATTGGCCGGTAGTTCTGAGGCTGAGACAAATCACCTGTTTTAAGTAGTAAAACGGTTCGCCCCTCGACAACCCACTCCGGAATGGGCCGCTCACCATTAAGTCAGGAATTAAATACCTTGGCCAGACGCTTGTGCGTGCTTCGGAATTTCTTCCACCAAAAGGTATTAATTCCGTCCGGGCCTGGTGCGGCAAAATTTTTGATTCCCTTAAGAGTCTCGCTAATTTCTTCCGGGGTTATCGGATTGCACACCACTGGTCTTAATTGAGATCTTCTTACGAAGTTCTCAAATTGTGCAAGGGCTGGAGTGTCTTCACGCAACGGTTTCGATCCCTCATATATTTCCCTCCAGAAGACTTCGACCTCCTGCACCGCCGGCAATTTCTCTGGGATAGAGTTTGCCCGCTGGAAGAGCCTCGAAGGATTTGTCTTGAACTTGTTGTTCTCGACCAACCTTCGCCTACTCCTTACCAGGGACTTTCTTGCAGCCACAAGACTGCGAACTCTATCCATGCAGTGCTGCTTCTCAACAGCAAGCACCGCTGCATTCAGTGTATGATGGGTCCGGCGAAAAAGACGCGCGATGCGCCGGATTTTTGGTGTGAAAGGTTTCATCTCTTTGATGAATTCCATCACACACTGAATTCGAGAAATATCCTGCCTAGCGGTTTCTATCTTCTTGTCTATCTTTTCAAGGCGACATTCGAATTTCCTCTCAGCCTCAGTGCTCTCACCACGTGGGGCCGAAGAAGAAAGCCTCGTCGCCTCTCGATAGACCATCTCGTTCAGGAGCAGGATGTCTGGATCCTCAGGGAGGTTCCTATCGAGTGATTCGTCCGCTGCAACTACATCGCTGGCTTTGGGTGGTGGAATTTTGTGGAGAGACTTTCTGTTCGGAGGCATCTCCAAAATTACCGGAACAGCGTGGCGGATCTCCGGCTCGTCCGGCTGTACCTCCACCAACTGCTCCGGTGCTCTCTCGTATTGAATGCGACGGAGATAGGCCACATAGTCGCGGAGTTTTTGTGGCGCGAAAAAGTGATGCTCCGGGTGTTTCTCACCCCACAGAGCATGCATCCTTGCCATGTAACCCCTTCGCCGCGGCTCACTCGTCTCGTAGCAGTCGAGCAGGTCATTCCTTAGAGTGTTGGTCCACTCAAAGCGTCCATGGGCATTGCCAGAGTCGTCAACGGGTGATTCGTTTTCCGAGACCCCTCCACCTTCACCTTGGTCCCTATCCGACTGGGACCGGTCGTGGGGGTCTTTCCCTGTTGGGGTAGTAACAACAGTTTAGGGTTCCGATTGGTTGTTAGCCAAAAGGAACCCCGGCCGGTACTGGGGTCAAGATGGCTTGACCTCCCAGGTGCGCCAAGAGCTACCGGTCCGATTTGCACCTTCAGCTCGGCAAGGTGGTGGCGCTACTCACCAAGACCAAAGATGTTATGTGGCCTGCCTGCCTACATTATTTATTATTATCATTATTATTATTATTATTATTTAATTTAGCAAAACAACTTTATTTAATGCCCGAAGTAGCACTGACAGTTAAAAATCAGAGCTTTGAAATAAAAAATTCGTAACATAGCGTTTTACGTAACATAAAAGTTGAAATTGACCAACTCATACGTAAACGGATACGGACTTAAGTTATGTTAAAAGATCTATAAATTATTACATTTGAATCATTGTATTTTAAGTTGAAACGTTATGTCATATGTTTATGTATACGGAACTATAAATCGAACTTTAATCTTCTTTCATAGTCTTACCTTTAGTCCAGTAAATCTAGGTTCGATAAGCCCGTTTCCAGGAAAAAAATCACGTAAATATTCAACTGAAGGACAGTTTCCTTTCGTCGACTAACTGACAAAACGGAAAAGTGGTCTATATTCAGAACGCTCTAGCGGCCGTCCCGTTAAAGAAAGAAACAAATCTAATACCATATTCTGGTAGGAAATTTTATCTACTTTAATTTTGTATATAGTGGTCTTTTAGCTAGAACGCCTCGTTTTCGAGTTATAAGCAAAAAACTGGAAATAGTCCGAAATTTTTGAAGTTTCTTGCATTTCCTGCAGTTAGCTCACCTCTGGCGAGGGGGCAAACCTGAAATTCGGATTCAGCGACACAAAAAACATAGAACCGTTGAGAAAAAAACTTCCGGAATTTTTTCCTGGAATTATTTCACTCATATAATATATTTTAACCAATCATATGTGATCATTCAACAATGGAATCAAAATTTAAATTGAAAAAATCAACTTGTCAAAATTTTATCTGGGGTAGCGGACCAATGAACAGTCGCTATTACACAACGTACCTCATTTTTCAGCGAAAAAATAACAATTGCTACAGTCACTGTGACAGCATACTGCATGTCAAATACCTCAATTACCTGTCACCTTCCACCACATTATCAATAATTTGGGCGTTTTCGTGAAATAATCTGCCGAATATAATTCGAGTTGAGATTTCGCTGGAAAAATTTACCAATTGTGGACTCGAGTTCTACAATTTTGCTCATGACATTGATCAAAAATCACTCAACTGCGTTTCGTGATTTTTATAACAATGTCATTCGCAAAATTGCTAGGCGAACTCTCGTAACAATGAGTAAATTTTTCCGACGAAATCTCAACTCTTATTATATTATAACTGAAAAAACTAGATTTACTGGACTACTTTAGATATGTTTTTTTTTTATGAAAGTTGGGTGGAAAACACGACCAAGTGACCCTGTAACGGTACTTTATAGCGGTATTTTTTAAGTTATTTAGAGGGTAGTTTTGATCTCTCGGAGGTCAGTAAACCCTGAAGTGTTAAATAGAAAGCAACGATATGTCTAGTTATGGTCAACAATTTTTGATAATTTTATTACTCCACTCATCTGGATATAAACGTCATTCATCTAATTAATGTGTGACAACTCACTTCTTTTGAGAAACCACTCTTTACACCACCATCTCCTATTTAAATATATATTTTTTTCTTTTTTGGATTTTCATCGTACACACTGTAGCTGCTACTAGTAATAACAAATCCTCTTCGTCGGATGATAACGACATGTTGACCGTAGATGTTGACTCGACAGAAGCTTCAACAATACCAGTCAACGACAATACTGCAGAGTTGGATTGTGTGTGTGCGCTCACAATTTTCGACCAAATTGTACACTCTTATACGATTCTGTCGTACTGCGGCGTTGGACCGTGAGTGGCGGCCTTAACATGGTTTCTAGTCTTGTAAAAATGTTGTCGCTTGGAGCTCGACGTTCGGGATAACGCTCTCGGTACAAATTTGCTGCAGCAACACCATTCATTTTTGGCATTCCCCGAAAATCGGAATCCTGTCCGCTCTCTCATTGTTTGATGACACCTTTCAAACTACTCAATACCTACTTGGATTCTTGATTTAATTTTGAAAAACCAAAAAAACATTGTGTGTTTAGTAAAAGTATTTTGGGTTGACTTTAGTCTTTCCATCTGATCTACATGTTGTCCATCACTTTCCGACTCAGATGTACCCTACTTAGATAATTCCACGCGTTTCAATATTCTTCCTCTTAGGTGCGCAGATGCCCGCTTTGGGCTTAGATATTTTATTGTATCTGTCTGTTGGAAATTATCAGTTGTAATTTATTACTCGAATCATTATTGTTTAAATCGTTGTCCGCGCCGATGAAATTGACAGTAATACAAAGTCGTACCAATAGAGGTAAAATCACCACCAGAGGGATTTGATCGCGAGTTAATGGAAACTGTAATAAGGAGTCATGAAACTCGAATGACTATCAACCGTTGTCAACATTGTCAAAATAACGTAAATAAAATAAGAACTTCAATCGAATTTTTGATGACAGCAAAAATAAATAAATAAAACTAACGACAAAAAATGTTTAATAAAGATGAGGTAAGATTTGCATTATTATTCTAAATAATATCTGGTTTTGAAAAAAATAAAGCACGATTAATTTTGAGATTGGAATTAATTTGTTCCACGTTTTTCATTCTGTAAAACTATTACAGTTTACTCTAATGCTATGCTCTAATGCGCAAGGTGGTGACATCTAGCGATATTTGCTCTGTTTTCCAAACGCAAGGTTTTGAGCGATTGGCACGACTTGAAATTAGTGTTATCGGCGCGGACAACGGTTTAAATCATCAAATTGCATGGTTACCAACTTATTACGAAGCCACTAGAAATTGTTAACCACAGTACGAGATCACAAAACTCAAATGCACAAAATGACTAAAACTTAATAAACATTTAAAACCATAATTTTTGTGTTATCAATTTACGCTCTACTCCTGATTAGCTCTCGCCATGTATCCAAAGAATCTAGGGTTTGTTTCGCTTGGGTAAGTTTGAATGTTCCGCCATTGCTTGTCTTGTCAAAAAAAAAAAAACACAACGTGGGGTTCCGCTTTTTCTTTCATTGTCTGACGATCACTGGCCAACCTTGTAAAGTTCGCGGTTTGTTTCAAATTTTCAAATTTGACGTTTGGTGACGTCATTGACATTTCATTTTATGTTCACATTTAAAAAGTGGCGGTAATGTAAAAAAGGGTCATCACATGGTTCTTCGCTAATTGAATGGGAATTAGTGTCTAGACCATAAATGTGGTCTTCTACTCTGCTGTAATGCAGTTTCTCTTTGATCGACATGTCTTTTATTAAATCTTTTGTCCCATTAAAATTATCAAGATGCCTATGACAATACTGGATCGAACGAACTATTTAATGACTTTGTATTGTAAAATTGTGTTAGGTAATTAACGTTATATTTTGTATGGATTTACAACAGCTTTTTAGTTTTTTCTCTGTTTTTGACTGTATTGACATTTAAATTACTTATTTAATTTAGATTATTATTTATGTTATATTTAGTATGTTTACAATAGCATTTTCGTTTTTGTTTTACTGGTGTTTTTGTCTGCAATGGCATTTAATTATTGTTTAATATTTCCTGTATGGACCAACAGGTCTGTGGGATATAAATATACATATTTATTTATTATTTGCTTGTGATACCCACCATAATGCGTTTTAAAAATATATCCATTTAATTCTTGCAATTTTATTTTGTGGAACTTCAAAAAATGGCGATTTATTATTTTTACAAAGAACGCATCGTTTGCCCATTGCAATAATATTCTTTCAACGATTAATAGAATGACATTAGCAACACAGCTAAAAAAAACTAAAAACGTAACATTAATAAGTTATCACAATACTAAAATTATGCATTCATAAATTAGTGTTAATTCCACGAAAATATCTGTCAGATTTTCCCACCCACCCAACAACATCAAAATGTACCTTGCTAACTTAATATTATATTGGATATCCCCAAAAAGCGTTGCAATTAGTAAAGAAACTTACACAAAATACAGCGATCCTATTCGCATGTTCTCTCTCAAAATTCTTAAAATATTGTTATACTAGCTGACCCGGCGAACTTCGTGCCGCCTCAGAATCAATAAATGTTGTGTTAACTTATTAGCTGAATTAAATTCAGTTTTTTATCAAATATTTCAAAAGAAATTGCTAAATTGGTCCTAAATTCAGTAACTCCGTTACCTAATATTTGCGCTAGAAAAAAAAAACTTAAAAAAACATGTAGTAGGTTTAGTCATAGCGCATTCGAGGAACGTATACTATTTTTTTTTTCATTCCTTTTTTCACAGTTATGACGTCATCAATATATTTCTTTAATGACAACCTATTTTTTTACTTTACATTCACATAGAGTTTTTTATTGTAATTTCAACGTTATCAAATACTTAGGTTACATAAGGAAAACATGAATAAAAAAGGCACTAAAATTCAAATTAGTCAAATTTCAAAAAAATAACATGCTTAAGTTTTATTTCCAGCGCAAATACTAACGGAGTTACTAAATTTATTCCTTACTTAATTTCCACACTGTATATATACATATGGTCTATCCTATCTAGGTACTACTTGAAAGTAGCAAATTTACTTGTAATGTAGAAAAGAAAATATTCACAGAAATCACTATAAAGACCCGAGAACACGAAATAACGGAAAAAATATGCTGTTAGTAAAGCGGCTGTAGATTTTTGTTGCAACTAAGGATTGAGTTGTTTTTATTTAATGTAAACGCATTAGAGAATACATTGAGTCACTGTTACTCACAATCAAATGGTTTTTAAAATTTGCTGAGTAAATAAATAAGAAAGCATAAGCCGAAGTAGCGATTCTAGAAGAAATAACAGTTTTGTATATTGTCTGATAGTTCCACCACGAACGCCATCTATTAAAAGTAATCTGAAGTGGCAATTCCGAAACAAAATTACCTATTTTTAATTTTTCGATTTTTCAGCTGAACTTTAGGGTTGAAACAAAAGAGGGCGCCCCTGGGAACCCATGTCCATGTTTTAATAGTTATTCTGCTATTCGGATCGGACACAAATGCAACAAATCAAAGATTATCAAAATCAGTCCAGCCCAAGGGGGCCCCCTGGGCCCCCATGTCCATGTGAAAAATACTTTACGACCTATTCTCATACCTCCCAAATATAGAAAAAAAAAAAAAATCGGTCCAGCCCAAGAGGGACCTCTAGGCCTCCATGTCCATGTAAAAAATAGTTACTATCTATTCTCATACCTACCAAATATACAAAAAAAAAAAAAATCGGTCCAGCCCAAGAGGGACCCCTGCGACCCATATCCATGTTTTAATAGTTATTCTGCTATTCGGGGCGGGCACAAATCCAACAAATCAAAGATCATAAAAAGCGGTCCAGCCCGCCCAAGGAGGCCAACATGCATAAAATGAAAAACATCTTGAAACGACAAAATTTTCGATAATGAGATGTCGGTTAGGGGATATTACTGCTATGACCTTGTTTCACTGAGAACACTTAATTTCTTAATTGTTTTATTTTTTTCCTCATAAACTTTTTGGGAGAAGATTAATTAAAAACGATGTCGCTCACCCATATGTTAACTGCGTCAACTAAATATACAATAAGTCAATAATATTTCCTGTTATAAGAGGAAAATAAGTGATTAAGCTGACAATGAAATTTTTATAGTATCAATAATTTATGTGCATTAAGGGATAAACATTATCTAGTGCTAATAAACTCGTCAAGTATGAGTAATTAGGTAAGTCATCAAACATTATGTGTGCACATCCAAACCTAATAAAAATTTTCCAAAGCATTAGCCACATACAACCAAAGTCATTTAGTAATGGTTGCTCAAAAATGATATTTTAACCAAGCGTTCTCACATTAGATTTTCTCATTAATTATGTCTTCGAAGTACAAACTCATATTTTCACTGTTCGACATCAGGGAGGAAATAAATATACTACACATAGCGTCAAAAATACATGAAGGACTAAAACATGTTTCAATTAATTTCATTAAATTCGTTGCTCTATTAATCTATTGTGATACTTTCATAGTTAACTTTGGAATGTTTCTACATGTAAATTTTTCTATGCCGCTCTATTCTTTTTGCATTTGCTAATTCTGCCAATAGCGCATTGGTTGTCAAATGATAAATTTAATTCAACGAAGATACGGCACTCATCCGAGGCCCCGTATCGGAATGAGTACACTTCATTGTCATGGAAAACCTGACCAGGCCCGGAAAAGACGGCTACAGAGGATTCTTCGTCCGTTGTTCCTCGTTAAAAGTGTAATTATTTTCATAGACCTACCTAACATTTTTTTAATCTGCCTGCATGATCTACCAGTTTGCATGAGAGCTACTACCCTAGATTTTTATATTTTCATACATTTTGTTTAAGTTAGTGAAATAATGGAAGATTTAAATAATAAGCAAGAAATAATAAAAAGAGAATTAGGAGATTACTAAAGTTGTAAATTTCCATAATATTAGCTTCGTTCGCGGTTCACAATAATTTGAATCGATTCCGAACTAGTTCCGAACTATTCCGGATTGCGCATGCGCGATTATGAACCGGTTCGAGATTTTATTTTACCGCAAACGATGATTTTGAACTGTTCTGAAATGCTAGTCTAGACCCAGTGACCTAAAAATTACGTCACACGTAGATCATATGTGTGTAATACAATTTTACGTCAATTTGATATAAAACTGATTCTTTTCATGATCTCAGTGTCATGTCATGTTGTTTTATATCACTGTGACATCATATTGACATAAAATTTGAAAATCATATGATGTGATTGAATGACTTACATGTTACATACATCATATGTAATATTTATATCATATCGTGACGTAACATAAAAGTCATTATTTTATGTAAAGCTGACATAACAAATCTGTCATAGTGTTATATAAGTATATATAACGCCGAACTGTTATTACAAATTCAGAATTTGGCGAACCGCGAACGCCGTTTTTTCCACTGCGCATGCGTAATAGTTCTGAACTGGTTCAGAACTGCATCCGCGAACACGGCTAGCATAACAAAAATATATCAATAAGACGTAGTATGGCTTTTTTCTGTTCTGGAATAGTCATTTGACCCAACGTGGCATTAAAAGAATTTCGTTCACCGTTTGTTAACGTCAATAAAAGGATCTTTTAATGGACGTCATTAATATGTACATATATCGAGTGTCAAACTAAAATTTGTACCCCCCAACAATTCCAATTTCGAAAGACTCGAAAACGCTCGAACAGGTCAATTTTGTTATCAAGGGGGACCTAATTGTACCAAACTTTTAAGTCTTAGATCTCACCCCTTAAGCCAGGAGAGCCACCCCCTTAAAAAATTTAAATGGCATGGGGGGTCGTGTGATACATCATCTTAAAGCTTGATACATCATCTTAAAGCTTATTCAATTCTCTATCCAAACCTATATTTATATGGAGAAGAAGAGCAGAAAGCTAAAATCTATATAATGTAATATGTGTCACAAATACATTAAATAATAAATAGTCTGTGGTCAAACACTCGCACAGAGCACTGAATGACTTTCGAGCTGTGAATTTTGTGATTTCAACTGTTCCTTTTTCATAGGTATTGCAGGGAATTAGGACAAACAACACATGTTAGTGACGTTTTTGTACATTCCCGCAGCTGAAGTAATAGAACAAAATTTAAAAAAAATAGGGAGCGTTTGAGCCCAAAGGGGTCAAGGGAACAAGTAAGAAACGAGACGTTAAGGCGCGCAGTCAAATTATTGCTCATGATTTAGTTTTTTTTTCCCATTTTATATTGATTTTGCTTTCTTTTTTTATAAATAAAGTTTTATATTTCTTACAATGCAATGATTATAGATGTATACTATTTGAAAAAAATCCTTAATAACGTTCAGTTTGGACGTTTTCGAAATTGTTTGAGGTTATATTGATGTCAGCTGGGGAGGTGGAAGAACTGGCTGTCTTGTTTGTGTAAAATAATTGTTTAGCAATGTTTACTTTGTTTTGGATTGAATCCTCAATGTGTGCTTCCGCAACCCTGGTTGATTTCCAACCCCCGTGTTTTTTTATTGCTGCAAAATCTGCCCCCGAATCTGACAAGATTGAGACAGATGATGTGTGGAAGCAATGTCCTGTATACAGGATGTTATGGAAGCCCTAGCAGAGAATTTAACCACAAGTAGAACTTTTTTTTTTCTATTTAATTGGTTATTATGTTGTTCAGTACACCAGGTATGAAATTCATTATAGGTTTTTTTGTTATAATATGTAATTCGCATGTCATATTTTTCGGTAACTAGATTTTTTTAGCAAGAGTATTGTGAAAGTGAAAATGCATGGAGTAGCCGTTATTGTCTTCTGACAGACTATGCGGAAAAGTGAATTTTGTTATAAGTATGAAGTGTTGAAAAAACTGGCCGACACCCAGGAGAAAAAAGAATGAAGGTATTTTATAAGGTCATCTTTATCGATGCGATGAAAAATATGAAATTGGTTTTGTTTTGGTATTACATAATTTCAAATTTTGTCACCAGGATAAAAGAGTTTGCGGTCAACAAAAAAATGTTGTAATCAATTCGTTTGTTAGTGGCCGATTAAAAATCTCAACTTTAAACAGTCTCGATTATTAATCGTTTTTATTAACAAACTAGTTTATTAAATAACTATAAACTGTTAACTTTTTCTTGTAAAATATTGACCCATTCTTCTTTAATCGCTATAACACACCGGTTTCGCGTATGGATACATACCTAATTTTTATTCCGTTTACATTACTAATTAAAGAAAAAATAGTTTTTATCGAAAAAGTTTGCTTTTGTAGTTTTTAGAATGAAATGATTGATTTTGGGAAAATTCAAATATTTTCGCAATTTTATTGCATGTAGATAGAAAATAAATGTTTATTCTTAATTTGAATGAGTTTTATTTACAAAAAGAAAATTTTTTTAGTTTAGAATAGTATATCAAAAAACAAGTTTCATAAAACCAGTCGTAAATCACGAATCCAAGTTTAATTATTTTTTGTAATTTGCCCTTTTTAAGGCTTTTTAAAACAAAATTCATGTATACATGAATACATATCTAGTGTTAGGGGAACGTCGGAGCTACTAGAACAGTGAAAAGATATTTATCAAAAATTTCGAAATTTACCTAAAATTTTCAAAATTCCATAATTTTTGACCGGTTGAAGCATATGTTCATGGTTCTTCAAAAAAATTTAATTCTCAACAATCTTCTAATAGAGATTTTTTCGTAAAAGGTGAACAGATAATGAGCTACAGTGAAATGTTTGACCGAAAACGTAAGTTTTTTAAAAATTGCTCACTTTCAAGAGCCCGTAGCTCAAACACGGTGCATTATTTCGAAAAAAAATTATAGGCACAAAGTTGTAGCAAATTCCATAGAAAAAAATTTTTCCTACGACGCACGGTTTTAGAGATACATATAGGCGAAAAACCGCAAGATCGTAATTTCAACCCCCCCGTCTCCCGGTGGCCGCACCGGAATCACTCGGGACTTTATTACAAAATATTCAGGGGACACACATTCCCAAAAAAATTGGAATTACACGGGTTATTATTTCTATTTGATGTTTAGGTTTAAAAAAAAAATTGTCATAAATGATAATATATAAGTTTTATCACAAAAGTATATTTTGTTTTTCGTTATAATTAAAAAGTTATATCAAATTGAAAATAAATTTTCGAATCCAGTACCGAGGACGCGCCGAACAAACCCCAGCGCTTGTGACGTCACAATGTTAATTTCTACAGATTTCTACTAATTATCGCAAGCAGCTGTTACAGTGTTTCACCTTGACACCTTGATAGACAGTAATGTCATGCAGCGTCTTTTTAAAAATATGCGATATAATAGTCCGGGAGATAGCGTTGCATTTTTTCTAGGAATTTTATACCGAATGAATTTCATTTCTAGCAGTTGTTTAATGTTCAATAAGTGACAGCATGTGAAAGTTGTAAAAAAAATTTTGGTTTGACTATATTGATACCGCACAAAAATTCATGAGATGGTTTTTCAGATCATCTTTAACTAAAAAATAATCGTCAGCTGTATTGAAGAGGGGGCATTATACGTCAGTCACGTATATTACATGAACCATGTTAATTATATGAACCATGTTGTTAAATTTAATATAATAAAAATCGAAAGTCGTATTTTTAATGGGGCTAAGAGCGTCAGTCAGCGTCATAAATAATGCTGTGCGGTCAGTGCATCTGTGCATCACTTTGGCAAATGAACTCACGATCTTTATACCCACAAACATTTAACTGACGGTGATTTTTATTTTTGTTAACCATAAAAATACACCATATTTTAATTTCAATCAATATTATACAGGCTGTCCCATTTAACACTACCCAGTCCAGATTTCTCCGAATTGATTATTGTGATTGAAAAATCCTCGAACAGGTCGATTTTATTTGCTAGAGGCACATTTCCTCAGTTTCCTTTCCAGCATTGCGCCCTCTTGGCGAGGGCGCTGTAAGCCCCAAAATCTTAAATGGCACTATGGGTCGAGTGATACCTCATTTGAAAGGTATTGGAGGCATCTCTACAACTAACAAATAACTTCAATATTTTGGAGTTTTGACCGTAAAAACGATAATTTTCTTTTTAAGATAATCCACATTTTCTCATGCTGTGTCCCACAGAAACCACAAAGACAAACATTTATTTTAGACATACAGTGCGAACGTAAAGTATGGACCCAATTCGATAAAAAAATTTAGGCAACTTTCAGCAAAATTTCCTCGAACAGGTCAACGTTGGTTTTTAAAATGTCACTTTTTTCAATAATTTTCATTTTTAGATAGTGTTTAGTGTTTTGTTTTTCAGCTATGACGTCTTCGACGTTTTTTTTAAAGGAAATTATATTTTTCTTAATGGAGTTAGATACAGTATATCGTTCTGAACACGGGAATATAAGCATCTCTAACCTTAAAATCAATAGATCCCGAGATAATTGGTTCCAAACAAAAAAAGAAAATATTGAATTCAACCTGCATTTTAGCATTTTTGTAGGAAATTTTGAATAGCAGGCGACGAACAAGTTCATGTTTTAAGTAAAAGCGTTGGAAACAAAAGACGATCTTGACAGAATTATCCATTTTGTCATAACTACGAGTATTGTTGTTAATCTTTTTTAAAGCTAAACTAATAACAATGGTCCGTCAATTGTCAGAAAAAGAAAGAATAGAAAGTTTAATTATGTTTGGTTATGCCTGGTTATGCAGATAGAGTTCGCACGCATGAATAAGTTACTCATCTTTTTAATAACAGATATCCGGATCGGGAACTAATCCAAAGATCAACTGTGAGTAAGATAGAGCGAAAATGTTTAGAAGTGGGCTACGCGAGAAATCTGCCTGAAAGTGAACGCTCAAGACTCAAAGAAGAAACTCAGTTTAATGTTGTATTAGAAGTTTAAGAATATGTCCATTTATCCACCCTCTAAGTGGCAGCAAACAACGAAATTTCTCAAACTTCCGTCGTGAAATATCTGAAAACATACAAATGGCATCCTTATAAAGAATTGAACGAAGATGATCCGGACCGCAACCTACAATTTTGCGAAAACATGATGCAACGACTGGATACTGACATTGATTTTCTAAATAACCTCGTTTTTTTCTGACGAAGCCATATGGTATCAACAAGATGGAGCGCCAACCCATTATGCAGTTATAGTTAGAAATTATTTAAACGAAGTATTTGCTAACCAGTGGATTGGCCGCAGGGGATTTATTGAATGGCCGGCTAGATCTCCAGGATTTACTTCAATAGACCGGCTACAATTGAAGACATATCCGTAAGGTCCTCAAGGAGTTTCAATGGCGCCTAGGCTATTGCAAAGAAATGATTGGAGGACACTTCGAACATTTATTGTGATTTCTTAAAAATATTGACTATCTAAATTGTTTGCATAGTAGCTTCCCTTAATTGAAGGGCATTTTGGTGTCCTTGCTCCTCAAAATGATGAATAAAATCGAGAATAAAATTGCAGTTTTTTTAATTTTTATTTTGTTTTTGTTTTGCACCAATTATCTCGGCAACTATTCATTTTAAGGTTAAAGATGCTTATATCCCAATATTCAGAATGATATACTGTATCTAATTCCATACAAAAAAATATGGGTTGCCATTTAAAAAAAGTGTGCATGACGTCATAGCCCAAAAACAAAACACCATCTAAAAATGAAAATTATTGGAAAAAGTGGCAATTTAAAAACCAAAGTTGACGTGTTCAAGGAATTCTTGCCTCAATTTTTTTATCGAATTGGGTCCATACTTTACGTTCGCACTGTATGTGCTAGTATTGAAAAAAAAATAGTATAATATTTATGTTAGGATCAAACACCGATTTCGGCCAAATTCTGGTATTCGTCTCATTGCCAGAACGCGTCGAGTACACAAACAAAACCCCCAACGGCCGATTTCATCCATTAATAACAAGGCACAAATAAGTTGCGCAGTTATACGTAAATATGAAATACATACTGTCCACATTTCGAGTTTCACGTACAGGTAAATATGATCTTCCTGGACTATCTTTCTTTAAGGAGTCGAGCGCATAGCGGGAATCACCAATTCCAATAATCCACGGAAAAACACACAGGGCAGTTTGAGTGACCGTGTCTAGCCCCTGAACGGTTGCTCAATGTCAATCCAAGGGCAGATTGAGTGACCGATCAGGGGCTAGACGCTTCTGTAGGACGATGGTAGTTCCCAAGGCGGCCCCCTTGTTTTAGTTACCATAAGCCACTTGTAACATTTGTATCAGAAAATAATGATATTAACTCGATTTGTTTGTGCTCGACGCGTTCTGGCAATGAAACGAATACCAGAATGCGTTCAAGCTGATTTGGGAAAGCCAGTGAGCGAATTTTTTAATAACTTCGCTTTCTGAAAATTGTAAAAGGTCCAGAACGCGTTCTGGTCTACATTAAACGGCCGGAAAGCGATATTTCGGAAATGGCAGTTTGCTGTTGGCGAGAACGCGTTTTGGCCGGATTTTTCGACCATTGGCCGAAATCGGTGTTTGATCCTAACATTATATAAACCACGGTTGAGAAGCCTTTTCTTAGCCTCGCACTTTTATTGCCCAAGATACGAAGCATAGCTCGGCTAAGAAAAATGGCTTCTCAACCTTGGTGTATATTGTATAATTACTATTATCAATGTAATTATTAATTTTTGATTCGGCGGTCGCGATTTATTTAACCCCACTATCGCTATCGCTCTTTCAGTGACGTCGCGCGCTTGTCCATTTTCAATCTGCCTGAATAACTTGTTTACAAATTTCTGAGTTGCCTCTGGGTTGCCGCTACCATTGAATTTCAATACTCTAATATTGATATTCAATGCCGCTACGTACGCTGCTGGACTGGTGTGGTGAGAGACGTTGATTCTTAAATGGCGCATACGGTGTATACAGCGTTGTAGTGGACGCTGGAAAAAATAGGAAATTAAAAACCAAAATGAAATATTCAATTTTATTACGATTAGATATGATTTTTTTTTGTTTAAAAAGAAAATATTTTTTTATACGTAAATTAAAAGAATTCTGGCCTTCAGCGTCCCAAGTTTTTTTTAACAATGCGATTTAAATCTGTTTTTAAATAATAGATTTTGAAAATGTAATGATGCCTTCCAATCTGGCACCACTGCTACTGCTGTGTAGGTTGTTATTGGTTGTTGTAGTTATGTATATCCTTTTTCAAGGACTTTCACGTCATATGAAATTAGTGCGCATGACTGTACAGTCCTCAGGTTAGTCGGTTAGTCGTCAAACACATGGATTGAAGTGTTGTGGTTTGTTACGTTTTTGACTAGTTTTACGTATTATTATATCTAAAAAGAGTAGATATTACTGTCTGGTGGGTTCGTGAAACTGTAGGAATTATGGATCTCGATCAAGGAGCGACTAAAAGGTGCGTTCTCGGTGGTTGCAAGATGGACAAGAGACGTGATTCCACGCCATTTCTTCCATTTCCGAAACCGTGTTTGGCAGTAAGAAAGGGTCTTGAAAGCGGAGGAAAAAGGCACCTGAAAGAGTGTAGTTTGTATAATAAGTGAAAAATGTGGCTGACCGAAGGACTTCTTTCATTCACGAAGTGTAAAACACAATTATATAATGTCATTTATTGATATGAGTTAGGATTGCATAATCTTTACACAGGCATTTCATCAACCACATTTTACACTTACTACCTACACAAACTGCACTGCTTCAGCTGCCGTTTTCCTCCGCTTTCAAGGCCCTTTCTTACTGCCAAACACGGTTTCTAAAATGGAAGAAATGGCGTAGAAACACGTCTGCTGTCGATCTTGCAACTACCGAAAACGCATCGTTGGGTAGCACCTTGTTTGAACCAATCAATATCCATAATTCATATAGTTTCACGAACCCACCACACAGTAATATCTACCTTTTTAGATATAATAATACGTAAAAATAATCAAAAACGTAACAAACTACAACACTTCAATCCTTGTGTTTGACGACTGTCTGTCCAGTCATGCGCATTAATTTGATATGACGTGAAAGTCGTTGAAAAAGGTTATTGAAAAAAAGCTGGTGTCAAAAATAAATTGCAAAAGTCAATAAGAACACAAATGGAATACGAATTTGAGGAATACTCAAATATGTATGTTGTTGTGTCTTGGGGCAGCTAATGGTGTGGCAGCTGAAACTAATGCTAATGTAAGGCGATTTCCGTAAGAGTTAACATTTAGATAATTAACATTAACCGTGGGCGTCCTCGGTACGTCCGAACACCAGAATTTGACGAAAACGTTCTTGTGGCAATAGAAGAAGCTCCTGGACGAAGTATTAGAGGGCTAGCATGCAAATTTGACGTTAGTTGTCCAGTACTATCCATTTTTCTGACTTCCGCATTGTCAAAGTGACAGTATGTTGGCGACACTGCTAATTATCCCTAGTAGTAATTTTTCTTTAGTGTTTTGGTACTTCGTACTAATCATTTAAATTTCAAAAATTGACACTGTCATTGAATTTTTTCTCATTTTATTCTTTCGCGAGTTAGGAGTACTCATATTTCATAATGTGTGAAAAGAAAACGCAAGAGAATACTTTTAACTGTGATCACATTCGACTTGGATTGGATCTCGTAAAACGACCTCTAAGCTCAAGCCACAGGATCCGACTGAAGAACCAAGTGAACATCTACAGGTCGGAAGAGGAGGAAATCGTAGAACGTGCCAAACAGAAAATGGTACTGGACCATTTGGACATCCAGAGGATGGACACCACCGGGCGTACCCACCTGGACAAGAATGGATCTTCAAATAACAACTCTTTCAACAAGGAGGACATCATGGCTATTGTCAAGTTTGGGGCTGAGGAGCACTGAGGAGTTGTTCAGGGATGAGTACGACAAGAACGAAGAGCCCAATGTAATCTTTTTTCCAGTTACTTAACCTTACTTTCTCGATTTGACATATTTGCAGGATATTTGTAACTAAACTGGTGACACACGTGCAAAAAGTACAGTTTCGACAAAAGTTTTTTTGAAATTTTGACACTGACAATGAGGAAGTCAGAAAAATGGATAGTACGGACCTGTACACACACCACCTAGTGGAAGAGGGATTGAAGGAAGAGGGGGGAAGAAGCTGCAGCCAGATCATTCACTTTTCATTCATTCATTTTTTCACTGCTATTCAATCAATTCACAAGCACAGGCTTAAAGTTTATTTGTTGTTAACATGTAATATTATTAGTCAGTAAAACGTTTGAGAAGCAAGCATTATTTTCTGTGGTTCAACGCATCAACACTTAGTACATCAAGCATCATGCATTATTCGTGCGGTTCATCGCCGCATCAATTGGTTCTTCGAGACTACATAGAGCATAGTTGTGTGCAAATATGAATGGAGGATACTTTGAACATTCACTCTAAATCGTTTAAATAGTGATTTAATTGCTGTTACTATTATTTTGTGATTATACTATTGACTTACGAGGATTTTTACAACTGATGGTAAATAAAAAAATGAAAAACTGCTTACACCAATAACTCTTGATCCATCCAAGTTTACGTTTACCACATGTAACCATAGAAACGATTTACAATAATGATCTGAAAATAATGTTTTTTTTTCTGATTGAAACAATATTGAATAATACTGTCTTGGTTACGATATGTCATACCACTCTAATATTTCCCAAGGGAAATATGAAACGCTTATATTGTCCCAAGGGAAATATGAAATGTCATATTTCACTATAAAAATGTTATATTTTTTAATTGAAGCAACAAAAATAATACGAAATGCTTTATTTTTTTTAATTAAAGCAACAAATGAACTAACAAAATGTAACACTACTTTTCAGAACCAAAATAAAAATTGCAATTTTCAAACTTTCCGCTAAAGCGATTACAAGCAGATGCAAACGATGAAGAATCTTCACAATTCGTCGATGAGACTGCCGTTTCCTTACTAAGAGCATTCTCAGTTGCAGTCTTGAACGATTTTCCAAAAACCGTTACCAAAGATTGTGATGACTGTGCTACATGCGATGCCATCATCGACACACCAGGAACCGTAACAGATGCTGCACATGGCTCTCCCTCCACACCAGCTATCATCTTTGCTACCTTATTTTTTTGCAACATACTGTCAGCCAGATAGCCTTCTACAACAGACGAACTTTTCCAACCATCGTGTCTCTTCAGTGTAGTCATTGAGGCTCCCGCATCGGCCACCAAAGTCGCGGATGTTCGTCTTCCACAATGGCCTGTACCTTCCACAACCATTCAGCAACCTTACTCGGAATCTTTCCGAAGGTATTTTTGCCGACCGACTGAAGAGTACACTTTTTATTTCGATAAGCCACGAAGAACCTAAGAACACTTTGCGGACGCAACGCCGAATATTCTCTCACCAAACGAGCAGCACCCAGATCTTCTTCATCAATAATTGTAAATTTCCTATTTACATCATTCTTCGTCTTTGAAACGTTGATCACGATCACCGACCCACGATCTTCGATATCGGAAGACAGCATATTTACCAATTCGTTCGTTCTGCAGGCGCCAGACATGGTTGAAGGTCAGTTGTAGGTACGAGCGCAAAAGAAAGACAAATGCATATAAAAACGAGTACGAATGCGACAGTTCGGTTTTACGGATAATAACTCATTTATGTAGAAATTATTTATAGATTAAAGATAGATTTTGGAATAATTTCTTGAACAGATTTGTTTTTGTTTTTATTTTGTCAAAAAATTATTGAAAGTTGGACAGGACAGGGTCTCAAAAAACTCGAAAAATTTTAGTGTGTGTTTGAATTGGTCTCTGGATAGTTTAGATGCAGAATTGGACCCGGCAGGTGGCGGTGCAATCGGGTTCGAAGATTTTTTAATTTTTTTTTTGTTTAATTTTTGTTTTTAATGGAAAAATATTGCCATTATACAAGGAACCCCGCGCTTCTATTCCCATGCGACGATTAGGAATCACCCTGTATACCTATATTTTATGTACATATTTTAAAATTAGATTTTTCACTTCTATCGTGTGGTCGTAAGCACACACAATTTTTTTTTACATTTTGATTTCCTTTTTCGGAGGTTATACATATTGGTAACAAACATGTTGATTTTCTAATCTCAATATAAAAAATAAAAATTCGGGTAGGTACCTAATAAAATGTCTATTCATTAATTGAATCGCTTATTATTAAAGGCACCAAATCACTTTTTTGAAATTTTGAGTTACATTTTGCTACCTACTAAGATGGCCAAGACGGATCATTTGATGGTGATTGTATTCTAATTCGAAAAATTTACCATGAAATAAGACGAATAAATATCAAACATCATCAAATTTAAATTTCTAATCTATTTATTTTAATTTTTTTCTAGTAATAAAGTTTTTTTCCGATTTTCTCAAAAACTGGTAAAATGACTTTATGCGTTTTAATAATAAGCGATTCAATTACTTTAACGATACGCAGTGGCGCCTCGTTTGTAAATACAATGGAGGGTATTAATAAATTACTAAATTAATAAAATAACACTTATGCATGTAGATAATGCTTCATTTAAAATATTTATCAAATATATTGTGATAACCCCCCTTTACATTCCCGCCACATTTTGAATTTGAACATGAAATGAAATGTCAATGACGTCACTAAACGTCAAATTTGAAAATTTGAAACAAACCGCGAACTTTAAAGGTGGGCCAATGATCGTCAGGAAATGAAAGAAAAAGCAGAACCTTACGTTGTGTTATTTTTTTTTTGACAAGACAAGCAATGGCGGGACATTCAAACTTACCCAAACGAAACAAACCCCAGATTCTTTGGATACATGGCGAGAGCTAATCGGGAGTGGAGCGTAAATTGATAACACAAAAATTATGGTTTTAAATGTTTATTAAGTTTTAGTCATTTTGTGCTTTTGGAGTTTGTGATCTCGTACTGTGGTTAACAATTTCTAGTGTCTTCGTATAAAAGTTGGTAACAATACAAATTTGATGGTTTTAACAATAATGCTTCGAGTAATTCGATTTTAACAATTAACAATTTAGTTCTTCAGAAAATAATAAACAATAATATAATTTAACAATGCTTGTGTACATGATGAGTGAGGTTAAGTCAGCTAATTTCATTCCACTATGAGCTTTTGTAGTTTACAGAAATTTACAACAGACAGATACAATGAAATATCTATACCCAAAGCGAGTATCTTCACATCAGAGAGGGAAACACAAGAATATTGAAACGCGTAGAGTGATCTAAGTTGGGTGCATGTAAGTCGGAGAGTGATGGACCACAGGTAGATCCAATGGAAAGACTAAAGCGAAATGAACAAAACAATTGTCTGTCAGTGAGGCCAGATTGTAGAGAGTGTACTATCATGGGGGCAAAACTTGCACATCCAACGGACCAGGAGAAATGAGTTTATTACGGAATTGTCCTAGACATAGTTAGGTTGGTCTTTCTTTAAGGCTTGTCCAAACTAAGTCCAAGTTAGCGGCACTTCCCTCGGGGACCATTCTTTTAGTTATTTAGTATTTTAAATATTTATGAAGCAAGCAATTTGTTTAGTAGCCCGAAAACAGTGCTGCAACTTTGACTTCGTAGGTTCAAGGAATTAGTAGCAACTCCCTTTTTTGGGTCTCTGTACCCAAAGAGACAACGACTTTGTCTCCCACCTCCCGGGCATAGGTATCGCCGAAAGTAGGGCCACCTAACTCCCCCTAACAGCAGCCTGCAACGATAAGGCACTTTTTCAGAACTCCTGACATTCGGCGTTGCTTTTTGCCGCTTTCTGCCCTTTATTCATCGGTTCTTACTCAGTGTTGGTTAATTCAAGTCAACAGAGACCAAAATAGCTTTGTTACAACCGCAAGGTGCTGTCGGCCTCATAGCGAAAGACAGGTAGTTATTAACAAATTTATATGAGTGATCTAGTTATGTTAAGTTAGAGAATCACTTTGTTTCAAATTGAACGCGCCTGTGGTTCGGACTTGGTAACTAGAAATCAACAACACATCTGAACTTTGTGAAATTGACAACAATAACTAAAACAAATTATAACAACGACTTTAGCAAGTTACTCGTGGCGCATGTGACTAATAAGTTTGGTAATTTAGGCTACTGCAGAGAAAAGAGGGCTGAATGCCACTGATACAAATTTCCTGGGTGCACGGAATACTTCCAGTAGCAATAGTGAACATTATTTTAAACAAAGGCTAGCATTCTTTAGAAGACATGTAGGTGCAAAGTAGGAACGACTCCATTTTCAAGATGGCGAGTTTTATGACGTCCTAGCGTACAAAATGGCGGGTTAACGGTAAAATATGCACTTTTATCTAGGAGTTTTTGGTATGCACGTGGCACAAACGCCGGTCAATTTCATGGCATCCTCGTTATATCGAGAATGGCAAAAAGAAATAGATAGAATAAACGTTACCTTGTAATTTCGCAGGGCGACACTACACACACAATTGTTACTTGAAAATTTAACCGATCCTTCTGGTAACGTGAAATTTCGGCAATGCAATTTAAACATTGAACACCCTCAACTTTAAAAACAGGAGAACTCATAGTGGAATAAAATCAGATACAAACAAAGAGTCAAGCTTTAGTTAGGTCTTGCTGCTTGTAACGTTAAAAATGGAATGGAATCTCTCTGTGCAATGGCGGCCGGTTCCCCTTCCACCTAGCAGGGAGGCAGGGATGCCAACCGACCTTTTAACCCCAACAAGTTCCTTATGTTGCCAACCTCATGGGTGTTGCTAACTTCAGAGCAACTTGCCGGATAGGCAACTTGAAGTTCTGCTGTGCGTCGCATGCAGTTGGTGTATTTTGGGGATATTTCAATATACTAATAAATACGAAAGCGCTGAACGGACATGAATGGAAAAATAACTGTAAACGATTTTTTTTCTGGTAATTCTCGACAACAGCGCCCGCTACCGGATCTAACTGTAGCTAAGAACCATCCAGGGACTCACTCACACAAACAAAAATATTCATCAAAATCGGTCGAGCCGTTTTGGAGAAGAAGAATTACGAACACACGCAGACATGAATTTTATAAACAAGAATGATTGTACACACTCTTTTTAGGATGTTGGCGATCTGGAACTTTGTGCATACATCAGGGCAGCCTCACGTGCATTTATTTGGCATTCTCCATAAATTAGCATCATTTCGCACTATTTTTGATTTGTGTACCATGCCAGCGAATAAATTTCGGACACCAATTTCATGTCATTGTCATTAGTTGTAAAACATTTTTTATACCCGACTAACATCTAGATGACTATTTTTGCCACGCAAAAGGAAGGTATAATGGAGTATTTCTCTCACCAGTGATATAATGATAAAAAAGGGTGAATTACTATGGTTACACAATGGTAAGACATGAATAATTTTTTGAAACGTCATTTTGACACTTTCATTATTTTTTTTATTTTTAACTTTTACAAGAAATTACACGTCGGGCATAAAACGTCGTATCTTACACGTGACCGAAATTACATTGTAAGCTCGTGAGATGTGTATGACTCGTGCTATCGCACTCGTGATTCAAAGATCTCACTCGCTGACAATGAAGCATTTCTGTCACTTGTAATATAAATAATCTACTATTACATATTAATAACTTTATTTTTCAGAGTTGTCACTTTGACACAATGCATTGAGTACTTAAAGCCGATTCACGTTTACTAATTATTATTCTTGCATCAACGTCATTCCTACAAGTGTGATTCTGTAACACATTAACCAAGGCTTTATTTTGTTGAACAGCCGAAATTCGAGGTCTTTCTGAATCTAGACGACGAGACGTTCTGTTTGAGTTTGATTCTATTTCTGTATACCTAATGCAGTGAAAAATGATTTTTGTATACCGACCAACATTTCTTGAATCTGCCTGCATGATCTACCAGTTTGCACGAGAGCTTTTACACTAGATTTTTTAATATGTATTGAGAAAATAATTATATTTCGGCATCCATTCCTTCAGATATCACTGACATAATAACAACGTAGTACGGTCCTGTGCTACTTCGGTCACAATGTTTAAAGCGCATTCCCCTTCCCTGCTGTCCCGGCCATTCGAGTCATTCTTGGTGTTGTGCTTCTGTGAGTCACATCGCACCACAGTTGGTCTGGTTTGTATAATAAATTCTCCTTATTTATATCAATCTCTTATACACGCTAACTTAAGATGTGTACTATCTTAGCTAATTTTCAAAGTAGCATAGGATAATGACCAGCAGGTCGTCATTCTGAAGTTTCGTCGCGGCATTTTCATCGAGAAATTCAGAAGTCAAAGAAGGACGGCGCAGATGGCATCGCCAACATTATATAGGCGTGATTCCACGGTTCGCACTCGATCTCCAAGCCGTAGCATTGCGAGGTCAACACTCAAAACAGCGTTCATCTCGGGGGTGGCGGCACATAGATCGGGGCCAGAGAAAACCGACACGTGTGCAGAAGCGATGATGGCGGCCCGCGAGGCGTCGCGTCGCTTCCTCGCCCCCCCACCGACTCTCCGCCAGCAGATGACATACTAAGAATTCTAGGAGGCAAACCAGAACAGCCCTGCACTTAGTCAAAGGTGCAAAAGCACTTCCGGCTATTTGACACCCGATTCTTTAACAGGGTGTGGTCTCCTGTTTTTCCTCGCTACCGGCTACCGCTCAATTGCGACAGGCTGATGCTGCCGATCGTCAACCCGGAAGTGGCAGCCATTATGTCGGCCGTCCACACACATCGCGTGGCTCACTTTATGGGTTCCTAGAAACAGCTCGGCGCACCACTCTCCGTCTTAGAAAAAGGTATTTCACTAATAATAGAGAAATCAGAAACTCTTCCAAAGCCTTAGGGAAGAAAATCTCCCCTAGGTGACTCTGGCTGCCTCCTCTCACATTATTTTACGACATCAGCTCGTCTCGATGGTTTATTTTCTCCCAATCTTAAACAAATCGTTTAGGACCTTGATCGAGAGCATTCATTCTAGAAAATTTTATTCCGGCCAGATTTGGGGGGGGGGGGGGAATAAACAAGGAAAAATCTGGAAACCAGGGAGAATGCTCCTACCTTTTCAGGCCTGTATCAGACAAATAGAGGTTTTGCAAAAGAAAGAAGGGGGGGGGGGCACAACCCTACTCTCGTACCATAACAAGACCTTTAAACAGGTATCACCCGGTTCCTCAGAGGGAGACGAAACTTCCACGGGCGCGTCCCTCGAGGGAGTAGAGAGAAGATCGGCGTGAGAACCGGCGCTATCATCAGAGACGCTAGGTAAGCCTGGCGGGGCGCTTAAAATCTTTTCACTCTGCGTGGCAACAAATCACCACAGGTTCTGTCAGCTTGAGCTAGATACAGTTACCATTTGTAGTAATTTCAACACAACACGCCCCGGCTCGGCCGCAGCTTTTGACCAGGGACGCTCCCCATATGCACAAATGCGTCGAGGAATTAAGAGCAATTGGGCCATTAATCCCTGTTTTCCTGCGCCAGGTCAATTGATTTCCAGCTCATTTCTCGCCAAAAATCATCAGGCAAAAAACGTTTCATCCTTAATTAAAAAAATATATATAATAATAATAATAATAAGTTCATTCACAGGCAGGCAGGCCACATAACATCTTTGGTCTTAGTAGTGAGTAGCGCCACTACCTTGCCGAGCTGAAGGTGCAAATCGGACCGGTAGCTCTTGGCGCACTTGGGAGGTCAAGCCATCTTGACACCAGTACCGGCCGGGGTTCCTTTTGGCTAACAACCAATCGGAACCCTAAACTGTTGTCACTACCCCAACAGGGAATGACCCCCACGACCGGTCCCAGTCGGATAGGGACCAAGGTGAAGGTGGTGGGGTCTCGGAAAGCGACTCACCCGTTGACGACTCTGGCAATGCCCATGGACGCTTTGAGTGGACCAACACTCTCAGGAATGACCTGCTCGACTGCTACGAGACGAGCGAGCCGCGGCGAAGGGGTTACATGGCAAGGATGCATTTTCTGTGGGGTGAGAAACACCCGGAGCATCACTTTTTCGAGCCACAAAAACTCCGCGACTATGTGGCCTATCTTCGTCGCATTCAATACGAGAGAGCACCGGAGCAGTTGGTGGAGGTACAGCCGGACGAGCCGGAGATCCGCCACGCTGTTCCGGTAATTTTGGAGATGCCTCCGAACAGAAAGTCTCTCCACAAAATTCCACCACCCAAAGCCAGCGATGTAGTTGCAGCGGACGAATCACTCGATAGGAACCTCCCTGAGGATCCAGACATCCTGCTCCTGAACGAGATGGTCTATCGAGAGGCGACGAGGCTTTCTTCTTCGGTCCCACGTGGTGAGAGCACTGAGGCTGAGAGGAAATTCGAATGTCGCCTTGAAAAGATAGACAAGAAAATAGGAACCGCTAGGCAGGATATTTCTCAAATTCAGTGTGTGATGGAATTCATCAAAGAGATGAAACCTTTCACACCAAAAATCCGGCACATTGCGCGTCATTTTCGCCGAACCCATCATACACTGAATGCAGCGGTGCTTGCTGTTGAGAAGCAGCAGTGCATGGATAGAGTTCGCAGTCTTGTGGCTGCAAGAAAGTCCCTGGTAAGGAGTAGGCGAAGCTTGGTCGAGAACAACAAGTTCAAGACAAATCCTTCGAGGCTCTTCCAGCTGACAAATTCTATCCCAGAGAAATTGCCGGCGGTGCAGGATGTCGAAGTCTTCTGGAGGGAAATATACGAGGGGTCGAAACCGTTGCGTGAAGACACTCCAGCCCTTGCACAATTTGAGAACTTCGTAAGAAGATCTCAATTAAGACCAGTGGTGTGCAATCCGATAACCCCGGAAGAAATTGGCGAGACCCTTACGGGAATCAAAAATTTTGCCGCACCAGGCCCGGACGGAATTAATACCTTTTGGTGGAAGAAATTCCGAAGTACGCATAAGCGTCTGGCCAAGGTATTTAATTCCTGGCTTAATGGTGAGCGGCCCATTCCGGAGTGGGTTGTCTCAACCTCAGAACTACCGGCCAATAACTTGCCTAAATGCGTGCTACAAGATTTTCACCAGACTCCTGTACTACCGAATATTCCACGCTATTAACCCGGTGTATTCGAAAATTTTCGAACAGCGAGGCTGTAAAAGGGGCGTGGACGGCTGCAAGGAAAACCTGCTGATCGATAGGTGCGTCACGCAGGATGCCGTCCAATATAAGCGCAACCTATCTATGGCTTGGATCGATTATCGTAAGGCATTCGACACAACATCTCACGACCTGATTATTCACTTGCTCGAATGTCTTGCGATACCCGATACACTGGTGAGATGCATCAAACAACTGATGTCACTCTGGAAGACTCGGTTCTCGATAACATCCCGACGGGACCGAGTTCAGACAGAGTTGATATCATTCAGAAGAGGAGTATTCCAGGGAGATTCCTTGAGTCCTCTTCTGTTTTGCATCTCACTCTTGCCGCTGTCCGTAGTCTTGCGCGGTGCAAAGGGTTATAGCTGTGGTACACCCGGTAACCGGAAGCATAAGATCACGCACTTGTTTTGCATGGATGATTTAAAAGTGTATGCTTCCGGAAAGCAAGAACTGACGCAGTCATTGCGCATAGTGCAGGAGTTCACAGATGCTATTGGCATGGAGTTCGGTTGGGACAAATGTGCTCAGGTTCATCTCAAAAGAGGACGATGCGAGTATTTCGATGAAGATGCTCAACTCATTGACGGAAGCGTTCTGAGACATCTGAACGCCGGAGAGACTTACAAGTACTTGGGTGTGGAGCAGTGCCACATCCAAGCGTCACACCAGGTAAAGAAGTCTCTCTGCGGCAAGTACAAAAATCTACTCCACATTCTATTACCAAGCTCAATTTGCTCCGTCTTACAGCCCACGTCAGAATCTCTGAGCAAGATATGCTCATGAGAAGGCATATGGATAAGTCAATGCATAGTGTTTTCTTGAAGAACATTGAAAACCTTGGCTTATCCAAAAGGCATACATTTGCCTTTCTGAGATCAAGTGGACTGAAGTCTGAGACTGAGGGATTCATTTGCGCTACGCAAGATGGTGTAATTAACACCTTGGTCTATCGCAGCCGCGTGATGGGTATAGAGGTGCCGAATGTGAGCTGTAGGGCTTGTCACAGGGCCCCTGAAACAGCAATGCATATATTGGCGGCATGCCCGGTGTATGCAGCTTCGGCCTATATCCATCGCCACAATGCGGCATTGAGAGTGTTATACTTTCATTTAAGACAGCATTATGCGATAGACCAGACACCAGTGCTGCCCTATGTCCCGAACGATATGGAGTCCGTTGTGGAGAACGAAAGGTGTCGAATCTATTGGAACTTCTCGTTCTCCACCGTCAGGCAGATAACAGCGAACAAGCCTGACGTGGTTCTATTGGACGACTCCTCCAAGCAGATGTTTGTTATTGAATTTTCGGCTCCTGCTGAAAATAACATCTGCGTCAAGGAGGAGGAAAAGCGGACAAAATATCAAGACCTGCTCTTTGGACTTAGGAGGCTGTACTCAAGTTACTCAGTGAAGCTCGTCGTTTTGGTAATTGGGTGCATGGGAGGCATCAAGGACTCGCTCGTCTCCAATCTGAAAATCATTCCTGCCTGCCGTAAACAGGCAGAGACCCTTGCGGCTGAAATGCAGAAAGCGGTCATCTTGGGGTCGTTGCGTTTGCTCAGGACACATGATTTGCGGGATTCATAGTTACTGACCTCATGGTTTTGAGGAGTGGCTATGATGTACGAACAGGACCTGACAGCAAGGAACCTCGTGAAGGTCGGAATCACGGGGAGCTGCTTCTGGTCAATACGCAAAAAAAAAGTTCATTCAAACTGTCTATTGGAACTTCTCGTTCTCCACCGTCAGGCAGTTAACAGCAAACAAGCCTGACGTGGTTCTATTGGACCACTCCTCCAAGCAGATGAGGAAAAGCGGACAAAATATTAAGACGTTTAAGTTCCTCCTTCCAGTCATCCGGAGTCTCTATACATATTTTTTTATTAATGAAACTCATGTTTCGATCACATTCGAGGTAAAAATGCCCACAAAATGTACACAAACATAAGCAATTAGTCCAAAGCTGAAGACGAACAGCAAGACATGATTGCACTGGAATCAAACTCGATGATGCAATGAAAAAACTAAATAATGGACTGAAGGCGTTCTTCCATGGGCGCGCTTGGACTCATGTTGTTTTTCCCTAGTATAATGAATCTTTTAACACATTTTTCTCTGGACTGAAGTCCCATTTGCCTTTCCCGTCTCGACTATCTGATAGTACTCTCAAAATGCTACAAGATGGCACCTCAACCTAATTTTCTTAATAAAGTGGACTGAGGTCGTTTTTCCCCTGTACCCTTCAATTTGAGGCACGACGCGCCAGCGGAGTGCTTTATTAATGATTGTAAAATGCTTAACGCGGAAGATTTGTATTAGACCTTTTGGCCGACGACAAGTTTTAATTCAACGAAATTTGAAAAAAAAATGCAATGTCATGTTGACAGTTCAAGCATCGAGAAGGCTTCCGAATCTATTCGTTTGAAATGTCAAAACGTCAAAACATTGGAATTGTCTTCATGAATTTTTATATGTTTTTCAAACATTCAACAATTAAAAACTTGTGTAAATGGAGTTTTAATAAGTATGCTTTCGTTGTAACGAGTGAGCAACAAAATTCGTGATCGTAGTAGCCTTTGAATCCAAAATTTTTAGTCGATTCTTGATCGATACGATTGTGTAAAAAGTCATCGAGTAATGTGAATAATTGACGATTAATGTAAACAGTAAAGTAAAAGAACCGAAATACGTTTAGCCAACTGCGATCACGAATTTTGTTGCTCACCCGTTACAAGCAGTTAAGTTTTTATAAACGTATTTTAAGAATGAAAATTTGTGTGAATTTTATGGCACCGTGGCGCGTAAAAACCATCACCTCCTTGAAAAATTTTAGTTACAGTTCATGTTGATTTTCATGTTTACATTTCACGAGGCCAAATAATCCTTTTCCGGAAGTTTCTGCCTTCAAGATATAAGTATATAAAAAAATATATCAGAATTGGAGCTGTTTTTGAAATTTAATAGGGAAAATAATTGTGCCTTTTATAAAGAGGGGAGGGGTTTTTTATGACTTTGGGGTGTCAGATTTGTTGTCTGAAGTCTGTTTGCTTGCTTACGGAGGCGTATCGATTGGGAATTTCACCAAGGCTAATTCTTAATTTTCAATGATTACTCTCTTTTTGATATTATCTACTACTTATGCTCCAGTTAACATGATAGTTTGGAAAGAAACACATTTGATTAAAGCTGAGAATTTCTGTATTTTTTTGTTTGCTTAATGTATGAGTAAACTTCACACGTTTATCCATTTGTCATTTCATAATTATATGTATTGTATACCTAAATAATACATATGAATAATGAATGATAGGCTATAAATTTATCAAATGTTTGTTAAATGAGAACATAAATAAACAAGCATTTTTGTGAAAAACAAAGTGACGTGTGTTTAAATTATGTTATCTTTTATTGATTAAAGCAATTATAAAATCTCTTTTTAGATGTTAGATGTTTGTTGATATCATTAGGATTTTATGCTACATATTTACAATCATTTATTAGTGAGTATCGTCACCGTGGTGAGCATCGTCATCTCAATGTTGATTCTAAACATTATAACTTGCTTAAGCAAAAAACCTTTTCTTTTTTCACTTAACTTAACGTAACAACTTTAAAGTGCTCTAGTATGTACATACATAGGTAAACATGTAATGCACGTAAAATTAAAAAATATCAAACACAAAACTGTTCTTTCGTCTCGATGTTCGCTAGGCGTGATGAGGGCGCATTGTAACAATCGCAATTTTTTCACTTGATATTTGTGGTAGTAACTTTGAATTTAAAAATAAACAAATACTTATTAGTCAAAATAACAAACATTTAGAGTATTTACACGGACTGATCAGGATCATAAACGTAAGTTTTGTTTGAAGTGAAACTTCTATTTGAACGCTAAGATTTGGAGGATAAACCGGTAAGTACGTTATGAAATTTGTGCCAGGCGCGATTACCTTCGCCTTCAGTCGCCTTCGCGTGCACACTATATCTCTATGCGGACTGCAAACTTGGACAGTAAACCGGTGAATACGTTACGCGGGTTTATTATATTATTCGTTCTCTTCTTTATCTTATCATAAGTCTCTTGTTGGTGGAATCAAACACAGTAATTTCAAATAAGAAGTTTTACGGTTTTAGTAGTTTGTAATCCATCAATTAAGCTTTTTGTGGTCCTCTTTAAACATGTATTCTGTCGCTGATTATATCGAAATGTTCATTATTTACGGAGAATGTGGACGAAATGCAGCGGGGATATTTACCGAACGCTTTCCTAATAGGAATCATCACTTGAGAACGGCTGGACCGGTAATAGTGCAAATGAAATTACAGAAAGAAATATTGGAAAAGTTTCCCAGAAAATTGGAAAATTTGGGAAAAACTGAAATAGGTATTTACCTAACGTGTTTGGAAAGTGAAATTTCCCTCCTGAGCACTTTGTTTGAAGCACGACCGAAGGGAATCCTTACTGTCACTTCCTGCATTTGTTGCAGTGACCAACACCCACCCTATGAAGCAAATGTCCCTCCTTGACGTGGAAAGTAAAAAACACCCCAGTGCGGGAAATTCTTGTTTCCGCGCATCGGCGTTAAACGGAAAATGGGTATCTATAAGCAATGAGTACAAAAATGCTTTTTTCTATGGGATTTTTATATGATTTTTTAAATAAAAGAATCAAGACCATAACTGAAGATTCGTACGATGGATATGAGTAATTCTTTTTTTGTTTTGTTCGTTATGGTCCTAGAAAAGTTTTCAGGAAACTGCAAAAATCATAATATTTGTATGCACTCGTAAGTGAAGATATAGGAACGACATATTTGGTTGAATTTTTTTGTTTTGTTCGTTATATTCCCGGCAGATTTTCAATTGAAACAGAATCTGGAAAAACACATTTCAGTATAAATAAAATAAAATTAGATTTGTTTGTTTTTACTTTTGTGTCGTTTCGCAATTTGTCCAAAAACAAATTTCTGACAACATTAACTGTATGACCTTTAACATATTTTATAACGAAATATGATAGATGTATGATATATGTAACTGTAAATGTATCTTGTAAATGTAACTGTAAATTTTGTGATTATTAAGAAAGTTTGTTGCTTGACAATCTCTGGAGTGAGATTGACATATAAAAATAACGAGTCGTTAGGTGAATTATTTTTTGTCATTGTCACCAGCGAAATTACCGCAAGCAGCAAACTTGAGGAGAATAATAATTCAATTTTGTCAGACAAAATTACATGACTATTTCATGAATAAAAATTTAAACAAGAAGCACAATTTTATTATTAAAGTATTCAGACTTGTTGAATCGGTTACTAAATTTGCCGCTGAAAAACAGCTTGGCTGCTTAATGATGCTTAATAATACATTTAAATGAAAGTCCGCACACTACCGCGGATCGGAACAGCGCGGAATGGGTCGTATGAAGTATGCTTTTAAAAAATTCCGTCCCGTCCCATTCCATTCCGTTCCGCGATAGTGTGCAGCCTGCTTAAAGCAGGGCGCACATTATCGCGGAACGGAATGGAATGGAACGGAACTTTTTAAAAGCATACATTTAAATGAAAGTCATCACACTACCGCGGATCGGAACAGCGCGGAATGGGTCGTATGGAGTGTAATGTGTACCAAGGGATGGGTCAAGTGCCAGCACCCCAACTTGTTATCAGTTTGATTGTAGTTCTCAAACTGAGACGACCTGACTAAGCATTACTTTAGCTTTCAAATTGATACGACCTAACTAAGAATTACTGTAGCTCACATAACAAAATTACTGATCAGACAATATCATCATTGGCAATGACATGGCGGGCAACAATTAACTTTAGCTGCACAAAAATACTGGCCCGTAGCAGCTCAGAGCGTAGTGAGAAAGATGAAACTAAGCATTACTTCAACTCTCAAACTGAGACGACCTAACTAAGAATTATTGCTTAGCTCTCTTAAGAGGGTTCTCCAGTGGCATGTACATTTCTGCCGGTCGAAGTACATTTTCCAGCAATATCTTTTTTTTATTTACAAATTTCAAAAAATCGCTCTGTAGCTGCGAAGATCTATATTTTATCAACACGCCCACAAAATTTCAACGAAAAATCTTCAAAAATAAAAAAGTTACATTCAACGGCGGGCAAAAATGTACAACAATGTGCGGCGTTGAATGTTACTTTTTTATTTTTGAAGATTTTTTGTTGAAATTTTGTGAGCGTATTGATAAAATATAGATCTTTGCAGCTACAGAGCGATTTTTTGAAATTTGTAAATTAAAAAAAAGATATTGCGGGAAAATTTACTTCGACCGGCAGAAATGTACCTGTCACTGGAGAACCCTCTTAAGGCGAAACCGTACGAAATTGATACCCTAGTGTGCAAGAGAGATAAAACATTACAAAATTACATTACCTATTAAATGAAAACTATGAGGATTTTAGTTAATTTAAAATCGCAGATACTCTTTAAATATGAATACCACGACCTTCTTGATAAATTTCACTTTAAACCGGTACATTGGCTAAGTTCTAGTGTTTCTCCACGAGCGCTGCCACCCGGCAAAATCCCGAGATTTTTTAAATTTTGAAATAATTAAACAAATAACAATAGAATCTTATAATTGAGGGTTACCTTTCGCTCACATTTAATTCTTTGAATTTTAGCTTCTGCTGTAGATCCTTTATTCTTGTCTTGTGACTGTTTGTGTTACTTGTTTCAATATTTTCTTGTTCTGGTTATCTTGTGTTGTAGTTTTAGTGTTATTGTTATCTAGTTTGGTTTGTTGTATTCATATTAATAATTCAACAAAATGCAATTGTGCCTTTATGTCAGGGTTCAACCGGGATTTAGGTAAAGTTACATATTTTCAGTTGAACATAACAATAATTGTAATAATAATTGTTTATACAGTACAATAATTTATTATGTTGCCTGAGAAAGCACTGGCATGTAATTTTCATTTCAATTAATAAAGAACATCATAAAGTAGAAAACACTTAATGTTTATTTTGATGCCTTACCTTCCTGCTCATCCTTTACCTTAAAAAAAAAAGTTATTCTTTACTATACCAGGTAAAAAGGTTTCATTATGGATTCTGCTCTTCAGTATTAATTTAGCAAGAAATTCTCATTTATGTTCAATACGAGCTTGTATGTAACATATTACCTATTTAGAAAAATCACAAGCATTAGCTTTTATACTTATTTTTATAAATGCGAGTCAAAATATATACTAAAATACACTAGGTCTCATGAGTGATGATACGAAGAATCAGTGAGAAATCATGTTGTAAGTTTTTTAAACATTAGTTATTCTAATTAATTATATTAAATTTTATTTTTAAGAAACTGGACGCATCCTGCCAAGTGGAAGCCATATCCGCAACAGAGATACTAAGCGGAAATCAAAACACTAATAAAAAATAAAACAGTCAATAGCAAGGCTTAAAAAACAAGATATTTTGTAAAATAGAAAACTACATGATTTTCAGAGTTTAGTGGACAATTCAGAATACACGACCATTGAAGCAATTAAACAAAATGCCTTGAAAAATGATCCACAATCATGCAGTATTTATTTTAGATCTAATTTTAAAACAAACGAAAGCCAAAAAATTCGCCAGTGTGTCATGTGGAGGGTTACTTCACCTTAAGGGTACGGATATTATACAAGAAATATGTCAGCCGAATTACCCTGCTTAGACATACTGGAAGCACAAAATCGAGTTTTGAAATGACATCATTAAAAGGAAACTAGAATCAGAGGCAAGTTGTTAATCTCATATTGAAAAATTGTGCAGCGTCATAATTGACGACATGGCAATTAAAGAAAAACTTCAGTAAAATGGAATGGAGAATAAATTCTATGGATTTCAAAATATGTACATATCATCTAGAGAAAACTGTTGGGAATCAAAACATATTAGCCAACAAAATGCTGTTTTGTTATTCATGGGTTTTCTACGTACACAATTTCTGTTGGATACTTTTTTCGCAAAAATTTCACAGGTAAAATGCTTTTTGATCTAACAATGAAAATACTATCAGAAATTAAAGCAGCTGGATTTCTTGCAATTCATATCGTTACAGACAACCACAAATGTAAGGTCGGATTGTTCAAGTTGTTTGGAAATGGTAGTTTGAAAACCCATGTAAAACATCCATTACACAGCAACATGCCTCTGTTTCTGAGCTTTGACTATTGTCATGTTATAAAAAATTGTAGAAACATTTTTCTTCATTTTTCCAACATGCACTCCAGTGAAGGAATTATTTCTTCGAATTACACTGTATGACCTACAAAAAGACAGGGTTATAAAGTCTGTTTTTAACGAAGAAACATCTTTACCCCTCAAACATGGAAAAAATGAACGTCCGTAGAGCTGTGGAAATATTTGCACCCCCTGTAACAGCTGATCTAAATTATTTAACCATGCATCACAAAGACAATCAGTTCTCATGATCTCAGGTAACAGTCAAATTCATGGAGATGATGTATCTCTTTTTCCAACTGCATGATGTAAGTGATCAAATACAATATATGAGTTAGATCACTGTGCACGTTACTTGGCTGTATTGGCTGTAATAGTAATTTATTTCATACTGTGTCATATTTGTTAGTTTTACGTCAGAGTTTTGAGTCCGGAAAATAGGACTTTACAGTAAAAGTCCTGTAAAAAAATACAACCAACAAATCAAACTGTTGTCATAAATACTCAATTCATGGATGTTTAAATTCTGAATTCCAATATCATTTTTTAAAATGAAAACAATGATTTAGTATCTGAAGCATGAAATAAAACGCACTACGACATACGTCTGAAAACTTTTACAGTAGCTTGTCTCAAAATTCCAGACTCGGCTCCTTCGTCGCCTCGTCTGTAAACATATCGACTCGTTACTGTATGTAAACTTAGTACGTAGTACACTTGTATTCAAAAAGATCGCGTACACTTATTTGCATGTGTAATTTTTTGTTCAGACTTTTATTAACGTCATACTGTGACACTTAAGTCATTCAAAAATGCCAATACCCAAAGTTTCTGAACAAAAAAAGTGTTTCATTATAGCAAAACTTGAAGAGGGAGAGCTGTTGCACGTCATTTCCACCACAATAAGAGCACAATTTTAAGAATAAAAAGGAGATGGGGACAAGAACATACTACCCGAAGGAAGATAGGTTCTGGTCGCAAACGAATTTTTACTCCTAATCAAGATGAAGAACTAATAAATTGTCTAGACAAGATCCTGTTGAATGCGGAGTACTATGGCGGCTTTTCATAAAGATTTTCCTGGATCCCAGCCAACGGTATCCCGTAGAATTAAAGAATCAGAGCTTAAAAATGCAGCAAGCCCAAAAAAAATCACTTTTAACAGCTTAACAAAAACAAGGGCGAATAATTTTTTGTCTCAATTACATTTATCGCCCCATAGAATTCTGGGAACTCGTTCAAAATTTTCAAATCCTCAAATGATGGAAAATCTTTGGGGGTTATTAAAAATAAGTAAAAAGTATTTACAAAAGAAATTTCAGGGCCCAAACTGCTGATGACTTATGGGAAAATATTCTTCAAGCTTGGGAAGATTTATATAAAAATCGCAATGAATAAAATTGTGTAGGAATTTAGTGCAGTCTGTGCGACGTAGACTAAATGCGGTTATAAATGCCAACGGCGCCATGACCAAATATTAAATAATATGTAATACTTATTCAAATAAAATTATCTAAAATTATAATATAACCTGTCTTATAACATTTGTCAAAATGATAGAGAAAACCCGTTTTTAAACGATACAAAAACCTATAAAAATTGTTGACTTGATTTAAATGGTGAACGCGATTTTTTTAATACAAGTGTACTTGCTGCAAATCAGCACATAGGACAACAATATTATTATTGTGAATAGCCATGGTTTTATCGGGTAGTATTGATAACAATTAACTGTTCAGTATTTTAATACCTTATTGGTCAGTAAAAAAACACTCAACCGAGTTATGTGACCCATCTGTAAAGTACGACTTCACGGAACTTTCATTTGTTTCCTTGATTTAATATCCGGTTCGAAAAACCAAAATGTAAAGTACGACTTTACGCTGTTTGATTTTGGGAACCACGGGTTCCGAATGGATGATTGTTAACACGACAAGACGCTTGTCTGGTTTTACTGATTTTATTTAACAAACAACATTTTACAACTGGGGTAACACCTGTCTCGTTTGAGCGCAGTTTTGCTTCTGTCTTACAAATCTTAAAATCTACCTCACCCCACTTTCAGAAAAGGGAGGTGCCCAAATACACCCTCAAGTGGGGGTGAGTTGCAGCTGGTCCGGGTTTTGGAGAGGAGACCGAACATGGCGGCCTCCTTGAAAGAGTCCACTTTCAACATAATTACAACATAAACTTAAACTTAATGAACAAGTGATAAACTTAAACTAACATGCACAAGCTTAAAACTAACGAACATTTAAAAAAATACTTAAACTAACATGCACACTGCTTAAATCTAACACGATTTTGTCACGGCACCACTCTAGTTTCCGTCCACAGGTAGCACGCACAATCTTCTCACTGGACGCGTCATTTCACCGCGATTAGTTTTTAACACGGCGACCCTCGCGATGCCGTCCTTGCCGACATGGAGTCGTTTTACTCGGGCCGTGGTCCATTGAAGCGGGGGCAAGTTGTCCTCTTGGACGATGAGCAACGCTCCTTCCGATAGTTGGGTGGCGGGTTCGACGCGGCATTTGGTACGCTGCTGCAGCTGCGACAAGTACTCCTTCGAGAAACGTCACCAAAGGTGCTGTCAAAGTCGCTCCACTAGCTGCCACCTAAAGAGCCTGTTGATGTTGATGGAGGTGACGTCATCTTCCGGGATGGCGGTCAGTGCTTCCCCGATTAGGAAGTGTCCCGGGGTCAGGAAGCTGAGGTCGTTCGGGGCCGCGCTCAGCGGCGTAAGCGGTCGCGAATTCAAACAGGCCTCGACTCGGACCAAAAATGTATACATCTCCTCAAATGTCAAACTGGCGTTTCCAACAATCTTTACCAAATGCGCGCAACTCCTCCGTTGACAACGTGCGCTCCACTCCTCCGTTTATCAAAATAGGGTCGTTTTCCGAATTTGTTAATGGGCATTTTATATTATTAATCGCAAGCAATAAGCAACCGTGCGTTTAAGTTTTTCAAAAGATGAATACCTCTCCAATAGGTCGTTTTTACTCCTGGCGACGACGAGACTAATCGTCCTTTTCTCGGGAGCCTCGATTGTGGAAAAATCAACTCTGCCTTGTGGCCATTCGGTCGAGTCCCGTTTAATGACCGCATGATGGGGCAAATAACATGCATTTTTGATGTTAATTTCGTTGGGTGGTACTGGTTCCATGTGTCCCAGTACCTGATTCTCTTTAATGAATTCGGCATATTCAGATTTGAGACCGGGGTTTTTGGCTAATTTGTTTCCAAGGGAAGTGAACCTGCGGGTGGCCATTTCCCTAGAAAAACCCAGGTCTATACCGCCTGTTTTAGTGGGTAATTCGGCCATAAACCCACCGTCTTTGTTTCTTTGAATCGTCCCCCGGAAATGCGTTTCGCAGAAATTATCTTCGAGGGACCGTTTATGACTGCTGTGGTTGATAATTGGGTTCGGAACTTCCTCAATCTCCCAAAACCGCTGTACCTGCTTTTCTAAATTTGCTGTCAAATTGCAAACGCATGTAGTTACTGGGTTTTTACAGTTGGGAACCGGACCCCCTAGTAAAAACCCGAAGTGGCTTGGTTGTAAAAATGGACCGTTTAGGTCACGTCTGTCTTCGTCCGTCGAGATAATCTCCCAAAAATGCTGGGCACCGATTAGCATATCAATTGGACCGGGCGTCGCAAATTTTGGATCTGCTAATTGTACGTTCCTAGGAATTTTTATTTGGTTTCGATTTATGACACCGTTTGGCAAATCTTGCGTTATTGTGGGAACAATTAGACAGTTTATTTTGATTTCAAAATTGCTCGTACGCGACGAAACGGAAATTCTCGCGGACTTACTAACGTGTTGCGCGACATCTCCGATTCCGCCCACCATTATGTTACTTTTTTCCGAGGGAATCCCTAGTTTGTTCAACATTGATTGCGTGATGAAGTTTGGTTGGGACCCTTGGTCCAGAAGAACTCTACATTGTTGCAAATCGTTCTTTGCATCTTCAACTAATACGACCGCGGTAGATAGCAAGATCAACTCTGAATTATCTCGCGAGAAATGTGTTAGCGACGTTTGTTCCCCTGTGTGAAGCAAGGTGTTGTACGCTTCGCGACACAACTTGCATTTGAACTTTGACCGACATTCTGAACCATGGTTTTTTAGGCAATTTTGGCATAAACCTATAGCTTTAGTTTTCCGCACGCGGTCAGCGACTGATAAATCTAAAAATTTCTCGCGTTGATATATTGAGTGCCCCTGCAGATCGCAAAACGAGCAATTGGTTTGTGTTGTGTTTGTTGCCAAGTGCGTCTGCGTCTTTTGTCCGTAATGAGGTTTGAAAGATTGTTTTTCGTTCGAATTTGTTTTGTGATTATAACTACCGCTTGATTTGTTGTGATCTGATTGAATTACTTCCAAACTCTCCAGGAACTGGGTGAATTGTTTTTGCGTTGGCATTTTGGTGGTGAGAGAGGCTTGCCATTCCCGTTTTGATGCGTTGTCTAACTTTTCCGCCATTAACGGAACTAAAAAATAGTTCCAAGTCTACACATTTATGCCGATGGCGGCTAAATTGATTGTGATGTCGTCTAACAATTAACGAAGGGCTCAATGAGACGCTTTTGTTACTTCCGGAGATTTCGCGATATTGAAAACATGCCTCGTTATTATTAAGCGCTCGTTTTTATACCTTTTGATCACCGCTTCCCAGGCGTCCGCGTAATTCGCGCCCGCGACCACGAAGGACTCAAACACCCGAGCAGCTTCATCCTTTAATGCGGTTTGTAAAAAATGAAATTTTTGAATGTTGGTCAATTGCTCGTTTCTGTGAATTAACGAATCAAAAGAATCGTGGAAGGCCATAAATTTCGCTAAATCGCCGGAAAATGTCGGTAGATTGTATTTTGGCAATTAGATACTTGTTTTCGGCAATTGTTCCGCAACCTTATCGGCTTCCTGTATTTTTGTTTGAAGTTTGGCCATTGTATTGAAATAATCTGTCTCGAACGCGGCGGCTTGTGCCTCGTGTTGTTTTACTAACTCGGCGTATTTTGCATAGGATGGATTGAGTTTGGTTAAGATCGCTATTTGTGTTTCGCGGAATTCTCGCTCTGGATTTTCTAATGATTTTAATCGAACCTTTAACAAGTTAATCTCATCGTTCCGTTTAAATATTTTAGAAATGTCGTTACCGTGACTAGTCGTTGTTTGATATATTAGCGCGCGTTTCTAAGTTGTTTAATATCGGCCATTTTGCTTGTTTAATAATTTAAACGTGGCGTGAGGAGGTACACAATTTTGGATTCGCGAGATCCTGTGAATGAATGAAACGGACTGACCTGACCCTTGTTTGTGGAATTGATGTCCGGATCTTGATGAATGGTGTGGATTGAATAAATGACGTGCTCGTCACCTTCTCGAAGGACCACTTGGTTGGTAGCGTGTGAAATGCTGCCCGAGATGATACGGTGAATCACAAACGCTGCTTGCTACGTTGCACAGAGTTCTGCGTTGCACTGATTTATGTGTTGCACTGGTTTTTGATAGCACTAGTTTCTGATTGCACTGGTTTCTGATCCGGCTCGTTTGGTATAAATGTAAAGTACGACTTCACGGAATTTTGATTTGTTTCATTGATTTAATATCCGGCTCGAAAGACCAAAATGTAAAGTACGACTTTACGCTGTTTGATTTTTACTCGCGGATGTATAGTACGACTTTACGGTGTTTGATTTTGGGAACCATGGGTTCCGAATGGATGATTGTTAACACGACAAGACGCTTGTCTGGTTTCACTGATTCTATTTAACAAACAACATTTTACAACCAGGGTAACAACTGTCTCGTTTGAGCGCAGTTTTGCTTCTGTCTTACAAATCTTAAAATCTACCTCACCCCACTTTCAGAAAAGGGAGGTGCCCAAATACACCCTCAAGTGGGGGTGAGTTGCAGCTGATCCGGGTTTTGGAGAGGGGACCGAACACCATCTCCAAGGCCTCGGGATGATAAGAAGCTCCGACACCTGCACTTTCGGCCTACGACTTCCTCATGCTTTTATTACATTGTCAGCTGGCGAAACTCACTTAAAAATCAGATACATTAATGGTACACCCAAAATAGTTAATTCCGACACACCAACTAATAATAATAGAACTTGAAACTAGATACGCCCAAATACACTAACGTCGATCTCAACGCTTACTACCAGAATGTTCGTGGATTAAGATCTAAGACCCTGGAATTTTATACCAACTTAATATTAAACTAAAATTTAAATATATCTAAGTCGAACTCCACAAACTTTAATAACTGTAAAATTACTAATGGAACATGTTTCGGCAGAACACTTCTGCCATCATCAGCCCTAATTTAACAAGAGATTAATGATACAATTGATGAATTACAAGAGGTTTTCTTAACCTTAAAGAATATAAAAAATTATGACATTGACGTAATTTTGAATTAAATTTGACGTTTTCAAAGGGTTACATAATTTTTAAAAGATTTCGTAAAAACAACATTTTATAAAATGTAAAAACTAAAAATGGATCAAAGAGAATCTGGTAAGTTTGTTTGAGTGAAAAATTAAAATAGTGAATTAATAATGGGATTATTGAAGTTATTCTGTTCATTTAAACAAGATCTGTTTTCCAATTTCAAGGCTTTCCTTATTTCCAAAGTCTCAAGAAAATCTAATTTCCGGCCTTTATTGCATTTATGAATCAATTTGGAATTTGATGGTGAAAAACTACATATGTTTCGTTATTAATATATGATTGGCGAAAGAAGAAGGTGTTGATGGTGGAAGATCAAGATCTGTGTTGTTATAGATGTGCCTGAAATGTTCTTTAATACGGTCTGATATTTTGCGACCTGTCTGACCTATGTAGAATGACTCACAAGTAGAGCAGCTAAATTTGTATACACCTGATGATGATTTGTAATCTAATGGATCTTTATTTTTAATAAAAAATCTGGATAAGTTGTTATCTGTTTTAAATGAAACTTTAAAACCGTTTTTCTTAAGTATTTTAGAACATTTCTCTGAGACGACGCCAAAGTATGTTAATGAATTTGAAAAGGAAATTGTTTCTGAAGGATTTTTAACCAAGTAGTGTGTGTATTTGAATTTGTTATAGTATCTATAGTATAATTTATTTATAGTTTTTAAAGAATATCCATTATTAGAAGCGATTTGTTTAATGTTATTAAGTTCTGTTTGAAAAGATAAATTTGATAGTGGTATAGAAAATAATCGGTGGAAAAAGGAATGAAAAGCTGCAAATTTATGGGAAACAGGGTGACAAGAGTCAAATGGTATTACGCAATCTGTGATACTAGGTTTTCTATAAATGTCAAATTTAAAAGTATTATTATTTCTAGTGATTAACAAGTCTAAAAAGGGGATTTGGGAATTGATTTCAATTTCAACGGTGAATTTAATGGATTGGTTTAAAGAATTTAAGTTGCTGAGTGCGTTATCAAGTTCAGAATCAGATCCTTTGAATAAAACAATTATGTCATCTACATATCTGTACCAAAAGAGAAAATGATCTTTAAAAGGTGAAGAAGTTAAAAACTGATCTTCTAAGTTATTCATGAATATTTCTGCTAAAAGAGGTGACAAATTAGAGCCCATTGCTAAGCCTGAGTCTTGTGAATAAAAATTATTATTAAATTGAAAGAAATTTTGATCTAGGACAGTCTCACAAAGTGAATGTAAATTTAGTGCATGTATGGTTGGCATATTAGAATTAAATAGTAGGTTTTTTAAAATTAATAAGCAAGATTTGGGTGGGATGCTGGGGAATAATTTAATAATTGTCTAATATTAAACAACTATGATATCAATGGATTAGCGGAAACTTGACTGTCGGGTGACGTAGGAGACTCCGAACTATTCTCAGAGCAATATCAGATTTTTAGACGCGATCGAGTTTATATACCACCCACGAGTAGTCTCAATGATTTCGAATCATTCTTCGATGCTCTTTCGTCACTGGATTACTTCTATCACGTCTTGCTGTTGGGTGATTTCAATGCTCCTGGTTACCTGGCCGATATTTCTGGTAGGAATAGCTATTCCCTTATAATCAAAAACTATCAGTCTCTATTTAATTTTACTCAGTTTAACGAAACTCTTAATTGTAACAACCGTTTGTTAGACCTCGTTTTTTCTAATTTCGCATGCACAGTTACAAGAGAGGCTGTACCACTTAGTCAGAGAAGACTTGTATCACCCGCCACTATTAATTAACTTTCTAGTACATGTAACAAAGGCCAACAATTTTATGAGCACCGCAAATTATAAACATTACAACTTCAAAAAAGCCAACTATCCGTTGCTCTATGAGCTGTTATCTCAGATTGATTGGTCTTTCTTAGAGCAGCACAGCGACATAAACTTAGCGTGTAAAGACTTTTACAGCGAAATCTATTCGATTTTTGATAAAACAGTACCTATTATTCAACCCAGAAGACACAAGTTTAGCTATCCCCCTTGCTACGACAGTATCATCATTAAAAACATTCGTGCAAAAGACCGAGCTCGTAAAAAATTCAAACGCACACAGGATCAATCTGACTACATGCGATTTAGCAACCTGAGGTCACAAGTAAAAGACCAATGTCCAAGAGAGCATCAGATATAACCCTAAGTACTTGTGGTCTTACATGCATACCAAACAAAATTGCTCTCGCATTCCCAATTCGGTATTTGACCTTGGAAGTAATATACATGACGGACCCGAAGAAGTTGTCAACGCATTTTCAGATTATTTTGGCAGCGTCTATATCGACTCTCATCAGTCTATGAAAACACCTACACTTCAATGCTTTCGTCAGACTCAATGTATTAATATACCGCACATGAGCGATCAGGATATACTTACAAGAATCAAGCAGTTGAAATGTAAACCATCCGCAGGCACCGATCAGATTCCAAGTTTTTTACTTAAAGATTGTTCTTCAGTCCTTGTAAGACCTTTGAATATCCTTTTTAATATTATTTTAAAAAGTTCAACGTTTCCTAAAATCTGGAAAGAAGCTGGAATATGCCCGATTCACAAAAAGGGTGATGCGTCCAAGGTTTGTATCATTTCAAATGTAGCAAAAATTTTCGAAACGGTCCTATATAAGTACATCTACAATGCAGTTCAGCACCAAATTTCCCCTGCTCAGCATGGATTTATTCGAGGGCGATCTACTACAACTAATCTTACCGTTATCACGCAATATCTGTCGGAATGCTTGGATGCACATGCGCAGGGTCAAACAGACGTAGTATACACGGATTTTAGCAAAGCTTTCGATTCAATTGACCACTGTCTACTTCTTGAAAAACTTCATACATTTGGCTTCTGCGAGAAGTTAATCAATCTATTCAAGTCTTACCTAATAAATCGCACACAGATAGTCAAATTCCGGAACGTAAGATCTAAAATTGTAGTACCTACATCCCGTGTCCCTCAAGGGTCCAATTTAGGACCGCTTCTATTTCTTCTGTTTATCAATGACATCTCTTCTATCCTGTCGTCAAATCACTTACTATTTGCTGACGACCTTAAAATCTATTCGCAGATATCGTCAAGGCTTGATTGCTATCGATTGCAAGAAGATCTGGTGAAATGGTGTGCGCTTAATAGATTGGACATAAACATTGGAAAATGCTTCATCATTTCTTATTCAAGACGTACCAATCTAATAACTCACGACTATACAATGAATAATCGTATCCTTGAACGGTGTACCACGGGTAAAGATTTGGGAGTTTTATTCGACAATAATTGTTTGCAAGCAACAGGGGATCTGAACTTTGGATGATCCTACAAGCCATACCCGAGTTTACCCTGTTATGAAGACACTCCAAACTCAAATGTCCTCGGCCTCCCTGGTTTCGTGAAAGATATAACCTCGGAACGAACGATTTTGGATGCAAACTGCGCTGTAGATGCATCATTTTTCGAGTATCCCGATCAATCTGCTTCAACTCATCTACTAACCATTTAACTGCTCCAAATGAGTAGAGCAGGATCGGAACGGCAAGCATATTTGTGGCAAAAATCTTGTTCTTCCCTGAAAGCTCTGACGGCCAGATTCGTCAGAGTAGATTTTTGTACTTGCCGCAGAGAGACTTTTTTACCTGGTGTGACGCTTGGATGTGGCACTGTTCCACACCCAAGTACTTGTAAGTCTCTCCGGCGTTCAGATGTCTCAGGACGCTTCCGTCAATGAGTTGAGCATCTTCATCGAAATACTCGCATCGTCCTCTTTTGAGATGAACTTGAGCGCATTTGTCCCAACCGAACTCCATGCCAATAGCATCTATGTACTCCTACATTATGCGCAATGACTGCGTTAGTTCTTGCTTTCCGGAAGCATACACTTAAGTGTCATCCATGTAAAACAAGTGCGTGATCTTATGTTTCCGGTTACCGGGTGTACCACAGCTATAACCCTTTGCACCGCGCAAGGCTACGGACAGCGGCAACAGTGAGATGCAAAACAGAAGAGGACTCAAGGAATCTCCCTGGAATACTCCTCTTCTGAATGATATCAACTCTGTCTGAACTCGGTCCCGTCGAGATGTTATCGAGAACCGAGTCTTCCAGAGTGACATCAGTTGTTTGATGCATCTCACCAGTGTATCGGGTACCGCAAGACATTCGAGCAAGTGAATATCAATATATAATAATTAGCTCGTGAGATGTTGTGTCGAATGCCTTACTATAATCGATCCAAGCCATAGATAGGTTGCGCTTATATTGGACGGCATCCTGCGTGACGCACCTATCGATCAGCAGGTTTTCCTTGCAGCCGTCCACGCCCCTTTTACAACCTCGCTGTTCGAAAATTTTCGAATACACCGGGGTAATATCGTGGAATATTCGGTAGTACAGGAGTCTGGTGAAAAAAAAAAAGACAAATCACCCGTTTTAGGTAGTAAAACGGTTCGCCCCTCGACAACCCACTCCTGAATGGGCCGCTCACCATTAAGCCAGGAATTAAATACCTTGGCCAGACGCTTATGCGTGCTTCGGAATTTCTTCCACCAAAAGGTATTAATTCCGTCCAGGCCTGGTGAGGCAAAATTTTTGATTCCCTTAAGAGTCTTGCCAATTTCTTCCGGGGTTATCGGATTGCACACCACTGGTCTTAATTGAGATCTTCTTACAAAGTTCTCAAATTGTGCAAGGGCTGGAGTGTCTTCACGCAACGGTTTCGATCCCTCGTATATTTTCCTCCAGAAGACTTCGACATCCTGCACTGCCGGCAGTTTCAGTTGGGATAGAGTTTGCCCGCTGGAAGAGCCTCGAAGGATTTGTCTTGAACTTGTTGTTCTCGACCAACCTTCGCCTACTCCTTACCAGGGACTTTCTTGCAGCCACAAGACTGCGAACTCTATCCATGCAGTGCTGCTTCTCAACAGCAAGCACCGCTGCATTCAGTGTATGATGGGTCCGACAAAAATGACGCGCGATGCGCCGGATTTTTGGCGTGAAAGGTTTCATCTCTTTGATGAATTCCATCACACACTGAATTTGAGAAATATCCTGCCTAGCGGTTCCTATCTTCTTGTCTATCTTTTTAAGGCGACATTCAAATTTCCTCTTACCCCAGTGCTCTCATCAAGTGGGACCGAAGAAGAAAGCCTCGTCGCCTCTCGATAGACCATCTCGTTCAGGAGCAGGATGTCTGGATCCTTAGGGAGGTTCCTATCGAGTGATTCGTCCGCTGCAACTACATCGCTGGCTTTGGGTGGTGGACTTTTGTGGAGAGATTTTCTATTCGGAGACATCTCCAAATTTACCGTAACAGCGTGGCGGATCTCCGGCTCGTCCGGCTGTACCTCCACCAACTGCTCCGGTGCTCTCTTGTATTGAATGCGACGAAGATAGGCCACATAGTCGCGGAGTTTTTGTGGCGCGAAAAAGTGATGCTCCGGGTGTTTCTCACCCCACAGAGCATGCATTCTTGCCATGTAACCCCTTCGCCGCGGCTCGCTCGTCTCGTAGCAGTCGAGCAAGTCATTCCTTAGAGTGTTAGTCCACTCAAAGCGTCCATGGGCATTGCCAGAGTCGTCAACGGGTGAGTTGTTTTGTGAGACCCCACCACCTTCACCTTGGTCCCTATCCGACTGGGACCGGTCGTGGGGGTCTTTCCCTGTTGGGGTGGTAACAACAGTTTAGGGTTCCAATTGGTTGTTAGCCAAAAGAAACCCCGGCCGGTACTGAGATCAAGATGACTTGACCTCCCAGGTGCGCCAAGAGCTACCGGTCCGATTTGCACCTTCAGTTCGCAAGGTGATGGCGCTACTCACCAGGACCAAAGATGTTATGTGGCCTGCCTGCATTGTATTTTGCAATTATTGTATTAGTATTTTGTAATTAGTGTATTTTATAATTATAGTTATTATTATTATTCTGTAATTGCCTAAGTGCACTCGTAGTTCTGTTCAAAAAAATATTTTTTTTTTAGAATTCGTTTGACACGTCGCAGTGACGTGGCGCAGTCGGTAGGATCGCGTGTGAAATTGTGAATTGTCCGTATAGCAAATTTCATAGTTTCGTGAAACGCCAGTTTCTTCAGTGCGATCCGAAAAACGAACCTGGGTTTTCCCTACCTGCAGAGCAACGGAAGAAAAACCTCAGTACTTCTACGAGCAATGCATCCCCAGTGCGAGAATTAATAATCCACGAGGAATTGATTAAACCCTCAGCATAAGGTAAGAATTGAGTACTTGTGTCCCACCGTTTGTTACTCGCCGCATAGGAACTAACAAAGCCCTTTTGTCCCTGCCCTTACTAATCTTTTGAAGGAATTAGTAAAACCTTTTTGTTTCATTAAATTTGAACCGAAAAGTTTAATTTAAGTTCAACTTTGATCTCATTGTATACGAGACAAAGAAAACAAAGTCGTTTAATTATTTCATGACCGAGTCAGATGACTCATCGATGGATTTAAATCTTAATTTTCTTGAACCAATCGATCCAACAGAACTAGATATTTTAACTAATAACATTAATTCATTAATTATTAACGAAGATAACGAAATGCCTCCACCACAAGCTAACCCTATCGATATTCCTCTCTTACGATATCAAACAGATACCATCCCGACTTACGATAGTTATCCCGAAACAATCGAAATACGACTTGACCGACTGTTTAGTTAGAGCGATCATCGGAAAACTAACTGGTCGTGCCCTGATAATAATCGGTTCGCGAATAGAGTTACGAACTTGGCCACTTATTAAACAAGCCCTTTGCGATACTCTTGGTGATCAAAGAAACCTTGATTGTCTAGAGCAGAATTTGTTGACCCTTCGACCATTTAAAAATGAAAAGCCACTTCTTTTTGGCCAACGCATACAAATAGCTCGCAGCAGATTAGCCGCTAAACTTGCCAGTATCAACGAGCTCACGATTAATAAAGCAACCAAACTCGTATACATGAATCAATACGATAAACTTTCACTAAAAACCTTCATCCGCGGTTTACCAGGTTCTCTCCAGAGCATAATCCGATTAAGAAACCCCCTGTCGCTAGAAGCAGCAATGTCCCTAGTCACAGAAGAAGAAAATTTCCTATACGAAAGCCAAACGTCCGAAAAATTCAAGTTCAAATCCCCATTCTTCTCTTCCACCTCTAACGTCTAAAAATAACTTAAATTATCAAACAAACTTTCGCCAAACTTATAAAACTCTCTCGATACCAGTTCAAACTATGACACCCCAAGGAACGTACAGACAAAATTACCATTGGAACCAACTACCCGAAAGTCTGAAACCACAATTCCCGTCACAACCGATACAACTAATTCGAAATCCGAATTATCACTTATAATACGATAAGTAGTCAAAGTTATGTCGACAATTTCTAAGATGTCACGAATGTGCAGACAGGGAGGGAAAATTTTAAACAATATGCCTGACCGAGGGATATTTGTTCAGACAATCGCTCGAACAACATTAACAAAGAATTGAAACATCAAGATCCTATAAATCATGTCATGAGTTGGTTGTCATGGTGGTTCCAGTAGTAAACAAAGTTTTTCCAAAACGAAAAATTCAAAAAGCATGGCTCTCGTTCGATTTGGATCTGATTCCATACAAACAATTAACGAGGAAGTTAAGAAATGTGTGCCAGTCAACACCATGAAATCACGAAAATCCGTATGGTCGCAGTTTAACAAGTTCTGTGCCGAAAGACGGTACGATGTCACTACTCGAGCCTTACCAACGAAAGCATTGAATGAAATTTTGATGGACTGGGGATCTAACATGAGGAAAGCAGATGGAAGTAACTATAAGGATTTCGTGGTTAAACAAATGTGGAATTGTACAGCCAAGCAGATACAGGAAATGTATTATGAAACATTTAACGTCAAAATTAACCCCTTTACTGACATCGATTTCAAAACCTCCCGACAAGCTCGAGATTCAAATAGAAAGAAATGCCAGTTAAACCTCAATTTGAGAAAAATAAGTGCAGCTGCATTTTCGGAATTCGAAATTCAACAGTTGATAGAAGCTTGCGATGAAGCTACGCCGGATGGAATACAGAAAAAGTTTTACCATATTGCGGCCCACAAACTTGCCTGGCGTGGCGGAGAAGCCACTTATTGCTTGGTCACCTACTTTCATGAAGAACGGGATAATAAGAGTATCTATACTGGAAGGATTGAATATAATCCGATCATTTCTATTACTGCGCAAGGAGGTGCGAAAAGGCTCACAGATTCGAAGTGGCTTGTGGGGTCGTGAAGGTGCAGTGTCGAATTGTTTGCAGTCTTGCGGGTTTTTTATTTTAGTAACAATATTATACACTATATACAAGTTCAGCCTCGTCACAGAGAAAAAAAAGATAGATTCGTATTGTTTTTCCGCGAGGGTAGCACTCCTGGATTGGGGGGATGGCGCCTGCGCCGTCGCGGTTTTGTCGCGTTAGAAGATGTCTGTGTTACCGGAGATTACAGGTCGCTACAGGCTAATAGAAAACAAAAATAATCCTTCGATGTGTCCAGTAAGGTATGATTTTTACAAAAGCGTTGCAAAAACAAAATTATTAACCACTATTAATTATTTTACAGGTTGCTGAGAACGTTATTAGAGAAAAGAAGTAAAAATATAAAGAGTAACAGAATATTTCTTACTCTAAATCCTGACTTCAATCCGAACACTCCGCATTCTCCGTGGTTTAAAAATTGTCCTGTTGGAAAAAATATTATTTCAAAATGGACAAAACTGGTCGAAAGAGGTATTGGTATTGACACAGGAGTTGTTAAAATATCGAACCATTCTCATCGATCATCGACAATCTCCTATTTGGCAAAAGCAGGTGTTCCTGAACAATCTTTGATTAAGATATCTGGACATTCAAGTGGCAGCTCTATCCAACCATACTTGCACTTCGATAAGGAGCATCATGCAAACATCATAAAGGGACTCAGAGTTGATAATTCGACAACTGCTACCGCGGTAACTGACGCAAAAAGGACGGACTCGGGAACAACTGTGATTTATAATAATTGTACCTTTAATTACAACAATTAGTTTCAATCCCTTGTGTTACAATAAAGTATTAGTGGAACTATCATTTATGTATCATTCTGTTTTATTTTCAATAAAGGGCAAATTTTAAGTTAGGTCACTTTAGGTCACATTAGGTCTAGGAACCTTTGCGGGGTGTTTTCGACAATTTCCCTAGGGAGATCCTGATTCTCAACGAACATTCGGAAAACCACGCGATGTCTTTAAACCCAGAAATCTAATTCGTAGAGAACCAGTTACACCAATGTCTACTACGTCACGACAACCCACAATTCTAAAACCTTTTAATCGACCTGACAGACGTGTTTATTATCAAAACCCACAGCAACAAGGCTAGTCTTCAAAAGAGTTACACCACGTTGACAATTCAGACGATCCTAAAACACAAACGAATCTTGACGAATTTCCTGTCGAATATCATCCCGACGAAGTTCCAGAATTCCCAACGTATGAAGAACCCCCACCGGAATTTGTACCGTACGAATTAACCGATGACGAATCAGACCACAAAAATTTTCCAACACAGTCCTCACGATCCCCGAACACTTAATTAACGATTTTTACATTCACCAATCCATAAAATTCCATACATCCCTTCCATATATTGAAATCAAAAATCCCCCCATAAAATTATTGATCGATACAGGTTGTCAATTTTCCGCTATTAGACCGTTTATATACCCAGGGCTTTCGTAAATTCGAACAATTTTTATAAATGGTACGTTGGCCTAGGTGAGTCTTTTTTTTTCAATTGAAAGCAAAAGTGGTTTTTGTCAGTCGGAAAGGGTTCATCAGTAAAAACCGAGATGTTTACAATAGTTTGTGTTGTAAGTATAGTAAGTTTTTTGCCCAAAATAAATCCAGCGATGATCAAAATGTTTTGATTGCATCGCTGGTTGCCATTAATTTTTCAACTTTACATTAACATTTTTTAATACCGTGAAAACATATAATTTGAGGTTTAGATATCTACTATACTTCGTGAATCACCCTGTATACATAGTTTGTAGAGGATGTGTGATTGCAAAAAAATATTTCCCACAATGTATATACTGTTCACCAATGGAAATTATAACACCGTGTGGCAAAACAACTATAAAAAATCGTGCAGACATACTTGCATTCCCCGAATTTGCAAGTAACAAGATCGTTACGTTTGCCCTTTACGACTTTTCCAATTATTATGACGGAATCATAGGCATAGGAGAATTAATACAATTCGGTTATACTATCGACCTCATTAACGCCTGTTTGATACGCGAAGATCAAATCTATTTATGACAGGACCAATCAAAAAATTGTAAATCTATAAATAATATCTATGTACAAGTAAAATTAATTAATTAAATATTTACAAAGATTAAGATTAAACATACAAATTTATCTGACTAAAAACAAAAAACATAGAACAACATAAATTTGCTGAAAATATTGCTTAATTGAAGATCAAAATCATATTTAGTCTGTATCAATGGGTATCACGCACACCTTTTTCACGGCCCTTTTACTACGCCACTAGCGGTTTTTACCGTCACTACGCGCACTTCACCTGGATGGACCTGGATGACTTGCCCTAAGTGCCATTGCAATGGGGGGTTGTTGTCTTCACGAAGTACTACCATCGTTCCTTCGGTGATGTTGGGTTGGTCGACGCATTGCCTTCCTGGGTCTCGCTTGTAGTTGAGAGAGGTGTTCGCGGTGCCATCTCTTCCAGAAACGTCCTTGTAGCTGCTGAACTCCTTTCCAACGGCTCAGACGGTTGATGGGTACGTCCTCTAGGTTCCTCTCGACAGGGTTTGTGATAGGTTCCCCGATGAATAGGTGACCAGGCGTGAGCGCGGTCAAGTCATTTGGGTGAGAGGACAATGGAGTGATAGGACATGAATTTGCGTAAGCTTCAACGCATTTCACAATCGCGTAAAAATCCTCATACGTGAGGAGCACGCCAACCACGCTTCGTAGGTGGTGTTTTTCGCTTTTCAAAATTGTAGGATTAATAAGCCCAAGAGGATCGAAAACTCTCGATATTGTCGATAATGCTTCCCGCTTTGTAGTACCTACTTGGATTAACAGGGGAGCTTAAGTCTATCTTAGACCAGAAAAATTTCAAAACCTTGACTTCGAAATCCTTACCAAAAACAATGCACGCGTCGTTCTGAGGATTATTATCATTTAAGAGCCGCATGTAATTTGAATTTGACACCTATTTACAAGGATCGAAACCTCCTGCCTTTAACGTTTTTGTGAGGTTTTCTTTCATGAATTTTGCCTGCTTAAAGTCGGCTGCACCCATTAACACGTTGTCGACATAAAAATTAAAATGCATTAAAACCGATCCCTATTATTAGGGTTTCCAAGGTTTGTTTGTAAACCGCGTGATGGGGGAGATAATAAATCGGACATAAATTTATTTCGTTGTTGGGAATTTCCTCCATATGACCCAAGGACAAATAATATTCGTTTATGAACTTTGTATAAGCGGCCTTTAACTCGTGGTCACGCGGAAATTTTTTCTCAAGTAGAAGAAACTGTTTAAGGACGCGCTGACAAAGTGGTGGGGGGTGCATATGGGTTTAGCATGGACAACTTTCATTTGAAGGTTTGCATAAAAAGGCATAGAGAGTGGTAATGGTATGAAAATAAATAAGAAAACCATGGAACTCCACCATAAAGCCCGTGCATAAATTAAAGCCGGGGCATCGGTTATTTGTTGCAATTTGTTGTGTTCAGCAGATTTTTGAGTGTCACAGTGTCGCCCATTTACGGTGACCACCTTCAGAGAGAGTCGGCTAGTTTTGGTGTTATTGGCAAATATTAGCAAATACTAAGAAATTAAAAAAGTAAAGAAAGTTAAAAGTTTTATGATCTTTGATTTGTTGGATTTGTCTCCGCCCCGAACAGCAGAATAACTGTTCAAACATGGACATGGGGGCCCAGGGGGGGCCCTTGGGTTTATTACTCGAGAAAGGCTTTTATGATCTTTGAATTGTTGGATTTCTCTCCGCCCCGAATAGCAAAATAACTATTAAAACATTTACATGGGGGCCCAAGAGGGCCCTCTTGGGTTTCATTGGGGCTCAGAGGGCCCCCTTGGGCTGAACCAATTTTTATGATTTTTGATTTGTTGGATTTGTCTCCACCCCGAACAGCAGAATAACTATTAAAACATGGACAGGGGCCCAGGGCGCCCCCTTGGGTTTATAACTCAAGAACGGCTTTTATGATCTTTGATTTGTTGAATTTGTTTCCGCCCCGAATAGCAGAATAACTATTAAAACATGGAGATGGGGGCCCAGGGGCCCCTTGGGTATTATGGGAGACCAGGGGCCCCCCTTGGTCTGAACCGATTTTTATTATCTTTGTTTTGTTGGATTTGTCTCCGCCCCGAATAGCAAAATAACTATTAAAACATGTACATGGGGGCCCAAGAGGGCCCTCTTGGGTTTCATTGGGGCTCAGGGGGTATAAAAGTCACCGGGTCAGCTAGTTAATGTATAAATAATAAATTGATTACAATGATTGATGAATGACCCCTATAATAATAAGAATTATTAAAAGACATTTCCGGCAATTCGAACAGCAGAAAAGTATTACAACTAATACAAATGTTGATTTGTTATTCGTAAGTAAACAGTTTTCGGGTTTTTTGCTCCAGACCTACGAACGACCATAATGAATTGCTAAACCCCTGCAATATTTCCTGCAGATTTTAAACATACAGAAATGACAATATGACAATTAAAGTTACTAGAATCTAGTAACTTTAATGATAATCGTCGGGTGCAGCACCTATGTGAAAAGTCTTGAAGTTTCAAGCAATCACATGGCGATGGAGGAGTTTGAGTCTTCACTAACGCATGTTAAAATTTCCCATTATTTTAAATATCTTTTTTTTATCTAGTGCCGATTGGTTTCAAATTTTGTTGGTAATTATAAAAAAGTATGGAGACGGCAATTTGATATTTTCAATCCATTTCATAACTAAAAATTTTTAAATTTCATTCATTTCAAGATTTTTTTTTTCGCATATTAAACGAGCGAATTAACCCACCAAAATTGGTTTTTGCCTTGAGTCATCCTTTTTGTTTCAAATAAAAACAAAAAAGAGTGCATATCACATTTATCTTTTAAGATTTGTACAAACGCCCAAAGCTTGTTCAGATTTGTTTTCAACTGTGTATCCCCACCACTTTGTCAGCGCGTCCTTAAGTATTAAAAAATACCGAAACTTGTGAATCACATAAGGTGAATTCATCCTTGAAAGGCAGACGAACATCGAATCTGCCCTCCTCGTTTCTATATGAATTTTGAATAAAATGTGCTTCACATTTTTTTTGTTCTTCTGACCATTTTTGTTCAGTATCGACTTCTCCTTTCCAAAATTTTGAAAATTGATGATTGAGATTTTTGTTACTATTTACGGTTACCAATGTGTTACGCGAAATTGTATTTTTATGTTCGATAAATTAATAAACTTCCTTCTATGACGTCGTCAAATTTTTCGAAACGATTTCTTAATATCTCGATGGCGTCTTCATAATTTTCTCTGCAAACAGTTAATGACTCTATCGCGCGAAGTGCTTCGTCTTTAAAGCATCCGCGCAAATAATGAAATTTGTTTATACTTGGCATAGTTGCGTAATCGTGAACCAATGCCTTAAATGAATCAAAGAAAACAAATCAATTACTATGTTTTCCGCTAAAGGTAGGTAATGCTAGTGGTTTTAAATTTACTGAATTGTATGAATTTTCGGGAAAACTCATTTTCGGTGATATTAGGGATTGTTTGTTGCGCGGATGTTTGTGCATCAGATGAGATTTGATTTTGGGTGTTTTCTGACAATATCCGCTTAGTGTCATTAACAATTTTATCAAATTGATTCTGATTATTAATTTCTTCGTCAAAGAAGGCGTCGTTTTGTTCTTCATTTATGATGATATTAATTATTGTTTGTTGCCCGGGTGTTTGTGCACCAAATGAGTTTTGATTTTGGGTGTTGTTTTCTGACAATATTTGCTCAATTTGAACAAAGATTTTATAAAATTGATTTTCGATTTTCAAATGATCGTCACTTTCTTCGTCAAGGAACGCGAGGATTTGGTCTTCAGATGCATTTTCCGCTATCATCTCCTTTATGCGAATTTTTTCCATTTCGTATTGGACTCTTACATATTCTTCAAACGTTTCTGTAATCACTGACAATCGTCTTTTTAATGCCCGAATGTTATCGTCCTCTTGTAATAATTGATTAATTGCTTTCTGATGACTGGTTAGAGCGAATTTTGCTTGTGTCCGACAACATTTTAAGATTTCGTAGTCAGACATTGTTGAATATTATGTGAAATGTGAATAAAGACACAAAATGCAGTTCTCTTAAGAATGACTGACCTTTGCTCCGAAACCTTTCTGCCTTGGGGACTTCGTCTTGGGATGTTCGATTCCACTTCTGTGTCGAGATTTCTCCCCATGAATTGATGGCTCGATTGGAGCAATATGTATTGAAGTGGTAAAACGGATAACTGGATCAGCTGAACGGGTCTGAATAGAACGCCTGAATCAACTGAACGGGCTGGATTTATGATGATGCCTGATTCACTTAATCGGGTCTTGATTTTCACTCACGAACTTCGATTTTGTTTTCACTTGGTTTAATATCCGGCTCGAATTGACCAATTTAATGAATTTGGGGTGTAGATTTGTGTTACTCGAAGGACCATATGTTGACCATTTGTATAGAACTTGTATATTACGAATAGTTGCAGATTGATGTTGAACGTTTCTTCTCCCGGATTGATTTTGTACTGAATTTGAATAAAGGAACCGTGTCCTGGTTTTAAATTGAACTATGCCCTTGCAGCTGTTGAGTAGTGAGTTGTCTGAATGAGATTTGGATTCTGACTTGTTGTTTGATTGAGAGTTCGTTTTCGACTTGTTGTTTGATTAAGAGTTCGTTTTCGACTTGTTGTTTGAATTGTGACTGATTTGAATGAGAGTTTGTTTTCGACTGGTTGTTTGAATGAGAGTTGAATAGTGACTGTTTTGCGATCGTGAGCGGTGCCAGTCAGGTAAAGGTTTTACGTCCTCTTGGGTTTCCCAACTCGCCGACGCGACGGCCCCTGCAAATATTTCTCAACAATAGTCTCTTCCTCTAGTTTAGATTTTTTATAGTGTCTCCAAGTGTAAGATTATGAATAATGGATTAGTTGAATCACGGGGGATATTTGCGTTTGTTACAATTTATTTTTTTTTTGGCGCATGAATATCAAAAAGATTAAAATTTAAATATATTAAAGTTTGTGGAGTTCGACTTAAATATATTTAAATTTTAATTAGCTTAGTAGCTATCTTCAGGAACAAAAGTGACCGTCGATCTTGTAACCGCACATTCGATATGTTCACTGGCGAACAGGATATCTAGAAGTTTAGATTAGATTAGATTCATTACCAGGATATACAAGTATATAAATCTAAGATCTAGAAGTCGATTATTATTATTTAATATATTATTATCCTGTCTCAAGTTGTAATAAATATAAGGACGATGTGTACATATCGAAGGCGACTGGCGGAGATTTTGACCAAGCAAACATCGATTAAAGGTGGGATATTACTAGCCAAGTTTCTGTGAGGGCAATCACATTAGAGGTCGAATTTAACACCGAAGATAAGTGGAGCTCTTTTACCTTCGTGCATAACCCTCTAACGTTCTGGTAGTAACATATCACCGTGATTTCAAAACATTTGACTTGCAATCTTTTACTTGTATTTATTAATGTGATAGTGTTATTTTATTTATTATATCTATCCAACTAGTGATAACACATATTGAATAATAATAACACATAATCGATTATGGCTTGGATCCATTATCGTAAGGCATTCGACACAACATCTCACGAGCTGATTATTCACTTGCTGGAATGTCTTGCGGTACCCGATACACTGGTGAGATGCATCAAACAACTGATGTCACTCTGGAAGACTCGGTTCTCGATAACATCCCGACGGAACCGAGTTCAGACATAGTTGATATCATTCAGAAGAGGAGTATTCCAAGGAGATTCCTTGAGTCCTCTTCTGTTTTGCATCTCACTGTTACCGCTGTCCGTAGCGTTGCGCGGTGCAAAGGGTTATAACTGTGGTACACCCGGTAACCGGAAGAATAAGATCACGCACTTGTTTTACATGAATGATTTGAAAGTGTATGCTTCCGGCAAGCAAGAACTGACGCAGTCATTGCGCATAGTGCAGGAGTACACAGATGCTACTGGCATGGAGTTTTGGGACAAATGCGCTCAGGTTCATCTCAAAGGAGGACGATGCGAGTATTTCCATGAAGATGCTCAACTCATTGACGGAAGCGTTCTGAGACATATGAACGCCGGAGAGACTTACAAGTACTTGGGTGTGGAGCAGTGCCACATCCAAGCGTCACACCAGGTAAAAAAGTCTCTCTGCGGCAAGTACAAAAATCTACTCCGACGAATCTGGTCGTCAGAGCTTTCGGGGAAGAACAAGATTTTTGCCACAAATATGCTTGCCGTTCCGATTCTGCTCTACTCATTTGGAGCAGTTAAATGGTTAGTAGATGAGTTGAAGCAGATTGATCGGGATACTCTACAAATGATGCATCTACAGCGTAGTTTGCATCCAAAATCGTCCGTTCCGAGGTTATATCTTCCACGAAACCAGGGTAGCCGAGGACTTTTGAGTTTGGAGTGTCTTCATAACAGGGTAATCTTGGGTATAGCCTGTAAGATCATCCAGAGTCCAGATCCCGTGTTGCTTCTTGTCAGGGATCACGAGAGGCGGGGAGTCGGGGCATCTTTGTTTTTTTTTTATTGATGATTTTGATGATCCGATTTGTTGTATTTGTTTCCGCCCCGAATAGCAGAATAACTATTAAAACATGGACATGGGGGCCCAGGGGGGGGCTTGGGTTTATTACTAGCGAAAGGCTGTATCAATTTTCATGGTATTTGATTTGTTGGATTTGTCTCCGCCCCAATAACTATTAAAAACATAGATATGGGGGCCCAGAGGGGGCCCTTGGCTTTATAACTCAAGAACGGTTGGACCGATATTTATTATATTTGATTTGTTAGATTTGTCTCCGCCCCGAATAGCAGAATAACTATTAAAACATGGACATGGGGGCTTAGGGGGCCCTCTTGGCTTTATAACTCAAGAACGGCTGGACCGATTTTTATGATTTTTGATTTGTTGGATTTTTCTCCGCCCCGAATAGCAGAATAACTATTAAAACATGGACATGGGGGCCCAGGGGAGGCCCTTGGGTTTATTACTCGAGAACGGTTGAACCGATTTTTATGATCTTCGATTTGTTAGATTTGTCTCCGCCCCGAATTTAAAATGGTGTTTTCAAAATTTGTAGTGTGTACAACTGCCTTCAAAATTATTTATTATAATAACAATTTTAATAACAGGACGACAATTGTAAAATAAAATATTGGTTCTTCGAAGTGTGCCTTGCGAGTTCTCCAACTGCCGGACGTGATTTAGGTTTCCCAAACTGCCATAATAAATTCCTAGTTGAGGCACTTTGGGGAACTAATGTTGCTGAGTTCTAGTGGTCGATGTAGTGTACTATTGAGTCAATGTTCCCCAAAACGCATACGATTTACATACCTGCATTGGTCGTTTTGGGAAACTAATTTTTAAAACAAGCAAAAAAGTTAACTTTATAACTTAAAATGATTGCAAATGATAGAGTAGCAGATGATTTAAATACTCTACTATTTAAGCCACATGTTGTTACATTCACTTGATAATTGAACTTTTTTCTTGTTCCCCAAAGTGTTGCGGAAAATGAGTGAATGGAGACTTCCTAAAGAGGACAACGGCTACCTTAAAATGACGGTCTTGATAAGACTCGACTGGTTGGCTGACTAGACTGGTTTACGCTGGAACGCTCTCGATCTGTACCGGATATCCCAAAAGATGATGTCATACTATATCGAGTACGTCGTAGTATAAATCTAGCACATTCTAGTAACTGATGACGCCGCTACAGCTATGAGTCATCTCGGGTCCACGTCCGTTACAATATATGTTACGTTGCTTTGAGTCAGCATTCAAAATAGAGTCTGTATTTTATTCTTATTTATACATAAGAAGTTATCGTTGAACCACTTGAATAATCTATATACGTTGATTGTCGTTTATGTTGCTGTGGAGTTCAGTTAAGTTAGTATTTGCGAACAACAGTGAAGTGTCATCGGCGTAAGCTCCTGAGGTAGTCACATGATTACTGGGAATCGGAAAATCATTAATTTACCTAAAAAAATAAACAACAACCAAGTGTAGATCCTTGGGTACACACCGCAGTCCAGTTCCCGTTCTATAGTACCCTTTATTTTCTCTTGCATAGATATGATTTAATAAGACTTACAAAGTACCGTTGGTCTAGCAGAAGCTGAGAATCTGGTACTTATGATTCGCTACTGCTGGAGAGTTCCCCCATCACTTGAATCACCTAACAGGAGGAAATTGGTCCCCTGATTAAAAGTATGCCTCACCGACATAGGGAATGTTTTAACAATCGTCGTGATGTTACTTTCATTAGTAATCGTTGCTAATATTTCACCAAACTCTCATCCTTTGTTGCTTAGATTTTAAAGAGTGATTTTATTTTGTTCGAAGCATTGAACATCCTCTCACAAAATAAAATCTTACTTGCACTTATATCGTTGTACCTGTACTTTTTTAGTTTTTAAAGCAGTCTCAAACGTTTTTTCTCACTCACTTATATTGTTTAGCAGTAAATATTAGATAACCATTCCGCGATATTATTGAGAAGCTAATATAAAAATTATGTTTGCTTTTAGTAATCAGATAATAATTCTGTGTTCTTGATCTAGTTTCCTTGATGTTTCTAGTATTGATCTGGTTATTTTCGTGTCGCTCATTCATACGAACTAGCTTGTTTATATACATTCACAGAATGTTGAAGTTACTTAAAAACTCCAAGTAACTGATTTTGTGCAGTAGAATACGTCAGTGTTGGCAGTTCATATTTTTGTCGTTTTTTTTTCTTTTTGTTCAGCTCTTTTACCTTTATTAAATACCCAAATTTGTGGAAACCAGGTTTTTGACAGCAGAAAGTAATATATTTCGAAAAAATGTATCAAATTGGCAAAACTGAGACAGGCTTACCCCTTGCGAATCAACGTTGCCAAGTTAAAGTATTTTCCTTTAACGGATTAGAATGCACTGACAACGGGAGAAAAGTTATTCTAACGGGTGGTGGATTTTTGAACGTAAACTTTTATTTTATTTTATTATTATTCTCAATGCAAGTCAGTTCTGAACTAATGTTTTTTGTTTCATCTGCAGCAATGCTAAATCTATAGACGGATGGGACTTCCCCGAGTCACTCTCAAAACGTAATTTGTTTCCTTAACAGTGGGTTGATATGCTAGCCATATAGAGTCATCAGCAATGAATACTTCAGTTGGTAATAGGTTGATAAAAGTGTAGATTTATTTGTCTTTATCCTTCAGCGACTGAACTTGATGACCACCCACCGTGCCTCTTAAGGTGGATAATTTCAGCTCCGTTGTTGACAAGTAAGGTCGCGGAAGTTCTTCTGAGACAGTGTTCTGTGTACTCATTAGCCTTGAGGAGATTTAAATATAAAGCCACATCTTTTGCTGCGCTTCCGCCACATCTTTTGTCGATTCCCATAACCATACGGTAGCCTTTTCCATTTTGGTATTTTATAAAAAATCTTCTTTCTTCAAATCCTAGGTCTAGAGGACACATATTTTCGATACTTATCTATAATTATACACTTCTCCAACAACAGCGCATGAACGTCTTTTCTTTGTTTGGCTATCAGGAATTTTTAGCAGCAGCATGGAACTAAATATGTAGTATTAATATTGTTATTTTATTATAATTATGTTTGCGACAACACAGCGTATTTTTACCTTTGTTCCTAAAGTATATTTCTCATCCACGGCGTTACGTTGTTTTGTTAAAACTCGTGCCTTCTTCGGAGAGTAGCCTTCATTCTGCTTCTTCAAGAAGGCCCACCGCTTTAAATATTTTGAGATGTTCGTGTCTTAGGTTCAACAATGATTTGATCGCTGTGTAATGAGACCATAAGCTGGAACTCTTCATGCTTTTGGCAATGTCCAAAAAATAAGCCAAAAATACAGTTTCTGTTTAAACACCAAACAGTAAATTTCTTGAAACTTGCTTAACATCAAACTTACTTTTCGAGAAGTTCTGAACAAAAATTGTTATAGTATAATTATGTTGTTTTTGATTTTAATTGTGTACATTTGAAGAAAAAATAGCATAGTATTATATTACTCACTATACAGTGTGGAAATTAAGTAAGGAATAAATTCAGTAACTCCATTAGTATTTGCACTAGAAATATGTAGAACTTAAAAAGCAAGTGATAGGGCTAATTATAGCAAGTGATAGGGCTATTATAGTTTTGCAAGTACAAGCACTTGCAAAACAGTTTCGGGGCGTGTGATAAACGAAACTTTTTCGGCCGACAAAAGATTTTCATTCTTCACTTTTGTAGGGGTGCCTCATGCCTCATGGGGGCTCCCGTGTCTCAAAAAGCCCCTTGGGCCCCACTATCACAGGGGCCCCCACAAGTCTAAAGAGACCCTCATAACGCATAGGGGCCCTCGTGTCTCAAAGATCCCCCTTGGGCCCCCATGTTGCAGGGGCCCCAACAAATCTAAATCTATCTTTGTTATCTTTTTAAGAACGAGCTGCGGCACACACGAAATATAATACGGTCAGCCGTCGATACGTCTGCCTGCCGCTGAGGGGCGGGGCCCGTGTTACCTTGAACCACGCCAACATTGCTTGAAACTAGCGAACTTTGGGGACAATTTGCAAATTTATTTTTCAATATTTATAAAAACACCTTGCATTTACCGAATACAGAGATCAGTAAAAATCAAGCACCAACACGTTTGTTAAAAAAAAAAAAATTTTGGCTTCTCATTTGGGCAATAAATTTTTTTTCTGAACAAACAACGTTTTGCCGTGATGAAGGTTTTTTTTTACTAATTTTGATGCCCAATACGTTAAGATAGCCTAACAATGAAAGCCGTAATTCGGTTCCAAAGTTGAGGCGACTATGAGCCGTTCGGCTTAAGCGCTATTTCTTCGGCAGCATGTTTGACCCATTTTGTCATCTCATTCACTTATTTTTGTACCATCCTTTCGAATTTTCATTGTTCCAACTAAGATTTGCGGTGAGAAATAATCTGTCGATCATTACATGGACTGGTCTCTTTTTAAGGGACATTTCGCAAGGACGAGCAACTACTGGGTGAGAGTGATCAAAAAGTTCGAAGTGTGACATAAGTAATAAGACGTAAACAAAAATCCACACGAGACACAGAAAAAGTACATTCAGTGAAACAATGTTTTCTGTTCAGAAATATTTGCAGCGGCCAGTTGGGAAACCCAAAGGGTCATAAACCTCTACCTGTCTAACGACCCAAATGCTAGCACAATACAAATACAACATTCTAAATTCAACCACCACGACGACATTCGGGATTATAAAAGTATTATTGACCGGAGTAATAAAATTACTATAAGTCTGGTCGTACTTTGCTTCTGATGAAACAGTCGAATGAGAACGTGACATCGTAATGGGAGAAACAGTTCAACTATTTTTTAGTATTTCACGGGCCATTACATTTAAATATATATATTTTTTTAATTTTGGCACAATGTTGTCCCAAAAGGACATAATTATCTTTTTCAATCTGCAAAAGAACATACAAAATAAAATTGCTATGGAATAAATTGTTTGTACTTGTCGACAACAATTCCACTAGATGTCCATGCATACAACAAAGTAGCAATAGTTAGCACCAGTAATTGCCAATTGCCCCTGAACCTGAAAGTAATAATTATCTTTTTGCTTTAGTTTAACGTCCCCATTTTGGTCTATTTTAAGTAATTTTTTTTTCATTGACCGCTTGTTGGGGATTTAAGTGTCGAATGGACCAAGGGCATTTTATTTCCACAATATGATCTTGATCAATAATTCCATCCGGACTGGCACCGAGAAAACAATTTTCCTTGTCAATAAACAGTCCGCACTCACTCACAAGTACCCCATAGTTTTCATAGTTTTTCATAGTGCCACTTCGTAATAAAATTGTTTCATGTTCTCTTCCCCACATCATTATAGCTGCGCTCTTTCGAAATTCAGAACAGACAATATTTCGAGCTAGCTTTGACGTATTCCTAATAAATTCGTTTTCATCTAGATGAATTTCTGTCAGACCGTAATTTTCATTGGGTGGAGCAGCAGTCTTTCTTTTTTTAATTCGTAGAAATAACTGCGAGTTTTATTATACTCGCGTTTTCTTTTCAGTCTCGCGATATAGTTTTTAGCGAATTTTTCTGGACTGCGCCGCAGATTTTTGTGCAATAGGGCAAAATATTCTTTTCTTTTTATTATATGAAATTGCCCCCTATAAATTTACAGACGATAGGATTATAAGTTTCTGTTGCATTATTTTTCATATTCAAAATTAGTCTATGCACATTTGAACAAATCTTTTTTCACACGACTCAATGTCGTCAAAAAGGCCAGACTCGATCATGTCTGGAACTGTGTTGATTTCGTCTTCCTTGCTTCCTTGACAAAAATAGCCTCTCAATTTAATACAGTAGTTACGTAGTAAATAGTTTACTTACGCACTCTATCTTTATTATATAGGGAATTTATGGCCGGAGCGCCTCGCCTCGCGGCAAAGTTTTTTTTAACACTGCTGCTTCTTTTGCCAGCGAAGTTTTGTTGCTCTGTTATTAGTGATGTAAGTATCTATGTTAATTAAATCGAAAAGAATAGACTCCTCACATTGCAAAATTTTATAAAAATACGAATACGAATCAAGTAAGATACCAACCGATCTCTTAAAAAAAATAGGTGTAATTGAAAGCGCAATACTAGGTAGGAATGAATATTTCGGATTTGCGAAATTTTCAATGCTCATTTCTAGTTTTGAGCATTTTATTCGGACATTGTCCAAATTCGTATATTATTCGTATGTAAAAAAATACACATTATTATTACATAGGATATAAAAAAAACATTAAACTTATTGTTTTACTTTTTTTAGGTTTTCTAGTTTGTCCGCAAACTATTTTTTTATTACAATATTAATCTCAAGTATAGACAGTATTAAATATTTTATTTGTATGGGATTCCCCAAATTGAGACAATTGACGCACAATTTATTTACCAGACTCTTTTCGTGGAAATCCTCGCTGAAATTCGTTCAAATACTGTAAACTATCTTCACGGTGCGCCACCTGAACATAAAGACGTAGTTTTTTTTTTTTGTAGGAATGAAACTTTCTTATCAGGTCGTCACTCCCCCCTCCCCCTCACGTGAGATTTATCCCTTACAATTTTTAAATAATTAATTTTCATGTATGTATGTTTAAGGGATCACTCACTTCATGGGCACGGGCGTTCTGTATTGTTCGTTGAACGAATTTCAGCGAGGATTTCCACGAAAAGAGTCTGGTAAATAAATTGTGCGTCAATTGTCTCAATTTGGGGAATCCCATACAAATAAAATATTTAATACTGTCTATACTTGAGATTAATATTGTAATAAAAAAATAGTTTGCGGACAAACTAGAAAACCTAAAAAAAGTAAAACAATAAGTTTCATGTTTTTTTTTTATATCCTATGTAATAATAATGTGTATTTTTTTACATACGAATAATATACGAATTTGGACAATGTCCGAATAAAATGCTCAAAACTAGAAATGAGCATTGAAAATTTCGCAAATCCGAAATATTCATTCCTACCTAGTATTGCGCTTTCAATTACACCTATTTTTTTTAAGAGATCGGTTGGTATCTTACTTGATTCGTATTCGTATTTTTATAAAATTTTGCAATGTGAGGAGTCTATTCTTTTCGATTTAATTAACATAGATACTTACATCACTAATAACAGAGCAACAAAACTTCGCTGGCAAAAGAAGCAGCAGTGTTAAAAAAAACTTTGCCGCGAGGCGAGGCGCTACGGCCATAAATTCCCTATATAATAAAGATAGAGTGCGTAAGTAAACTATTTACTACGTAACTACTGTCTTAAATTGAGAGGCTATTTTTGTCAAGGAAGCAAGGAAGACGAAATCAACACAGTTCCAGACATGATCGAGTCTGGCCTTTTTGACGACATTGAGTCGTGTGAAAAAAGATTTGTTCAAATGTGCATAGACTAATTTTGAATATGAAAAATAATGCAACAGAAACTTATAATCCTATCGTCTGTAAATTTATAGGGGGCAATTTCATATAATAAAAAGAAAAGAATATTTTGCCCTATTGCACAAAAATCTGCGGCGCAGTCCAGAAAAATTCGCTAAAAACTATATCGCGAGACTGAAAAGAAAACGCGAGTATAATAAAACTCGCAGTTATTTCTACGAATTAAAAAAAGAAAGACTGCTGCTCCACCCAATGAAAATTACGGTCTGACAGAAATTCATCTAGATGAAAGCGAATTTATTAGGAATACGTCAAAGCTAGCTCGAAATATTGTCTGTTCTGAATTTCGAAAGAGCGCAGCTATAATGATGTGGGGAAGAGAACATGAAACAATTTTATTACGAAGTGGCACTATGAAAAACTATGAAAAAGACTATGGGGTACTTGTGAGTGAGTGCGGACTGTTTATTGACAAGGAAAATTGTTTTCTCGGTGCCAGTCCGGATGGAATTATTGATCAAGATCATATTGTGGAAATAAAATGCCCTTGGTCCATTCGACACTTAAATCCCCAACAAGCGGTCAATGAAAAAAAAATTACTTAAAATAGACCAAAATGGGGACGTTAAACTAAAGCAAAAAGATAATTATTACTTTCAGGTTCAGGGGCAATTGGCAATTACTGGTGCTAACTATTGCTACTTTGTTGTATGCATGGACATCTAGTGGAATTGTTGTCGACAAGTACAAACAATTTATTCCATAGCAATTTTATTTTGTATGTTCTTTTGCAGATTGAAAAAGATAATTATGTCCTTTTGGGACAACATTGTGCCAAAATTAAAAATATATATATATTTAAATGTAATGGCCCGTGAAATACTAAAAAATAGTTGAACTGTTTCTCCCATTACGATGTCACGTTCTCATTCGACTGTTTCATCAGAAGCAAAGTACGACCAGACTTATAGTAATTTTATTACTCCGGTCAATAATACTTTTATAATCCCGAATGTCGTCGTGGTGGTTGAATTTAGAATGTTGTATTTGTATTGTGCTAGCATTTGGGTCGTTAGACAGGTAGAGGTTTATGACCCTTTGGGTTTCCCAACTGGCCGCTGCAAATATTTCTGAACAGAAAACATTGTTTCACTGAATGTACTTTTTCTGTGTCTCGTGTGGATTTTTGTTTACATCTTATTACTTATGTCACACTTCGAACTTTTTGATCACTCTCACCCAGTAGTTGCTCGTCCTTGCGAAATGTCCCTTAAAAAGAGACCAGTCCATGTAATGATCGACAGATTATTTCTCACCGCAAATCTTAGTTGGAACAATGAAAATTCGAAAGGATGGTACAAAAATAAGTGAATGAGATGACAAAATGGGTCAAACATGCTGCCGAAGAAATAGCGCTTAAGGCGAAACGCTCATAGTCGCCTCAACTTTGGAACCGAATTACGGCTTTCATTGTTAGGCTATCTTAACGTATTGGGCATCAAAATTAGTAAAAAAAAACCTTCATCACGGCAAAACGTTGTTTGTTCAGAAAAAAAATTTATTGCCCAAATGAGAAGCCAAAATTTTTTTTTTTTAACAAACGTGTTGGTGCTTGATTTTTACTGATCTCTGTATTCGGTAAATGCAAGGTGTTTTTATAAATATTGAAAAATAAATTTGCAAATTGTCCCCAAAGTTCGCTAGTTTCAAGCAATGTTGGCGTGGTTCAAGGTAACACGGGCCCCGCCCCTCAGCGGCAGGCAGACGTATCGACGGCTGACCGTATTATATTTCGTGTGTGCCGCAGCTCGTTCTTAAAAAGATAACAAAGATAGATTTAGATTTGTTGGGGCCCCTGCAACATGGGGGCCCAAGGGGGATCTTTGAGACACGAGGGCCCCTATGCGTTATGAGGGTCCCTTTAGACTTGTGGGGGCCCCTGTGATAGTGGGGCCCAAGGGGCTTTTTGAGACACGGGAGCCCCCATGAGGCATGAGGCACCCCTACAAAAGTGAAGAATGAAAATCTTTTGTCGGCCGAAAAAGTTTCGTTTATCACACGCCCCGAAACTGTTTTGCAAGTGCTTGTACTTGCAAAACTATAATAGCCCTATCACTTGCTATAATTAGCCCTATCACTTGCTTTTTAAGTTCTACATATTTCTAGTGCAAATACTAATGGAGTTACTGAATTTATTCCTTACTTAATTTCCACACTGTATAGTGAGTAATATAATACTATGCTATTTTTTCTTCAAACGTACACAATTAAAATCAAAAACAACATAATTATACTATAACAATTTTTGTTCAGAACTTCTCGAAAAGTAAGTTTGATGTTAAGCAAGTTTCAAGAAATTTACTGTTTGGTGTTTAAACAGAAACTGTATTTTTGGCTTATTTTTTGGACATTGCCAAAAGCATGAAGAGTTCCAGCTTAGGAATGAATATTTCGGATTTGCAAAATTTTCAATGCTCATTTCTAGTTTTGAGCATTTTATTCGGACATTGTCCAAATTCGTATATTATTCGTATGTAAAAAAATACACATTATTATTACATAGGATATAAAAAAAAACATTAAACTTATTGTTTTACTTTTTTTAGGTTTTCTACTTTGTCCGCAAACTATTTTTTTATTACAATATTAATCTCAAGTATAGACAGTATTAAATATTTTATTTGTATGGGATTCCCCAAATTGAGACAATTGACGCACAATTTATTTACCAGACTCTTTTCGTGGAAATCCTCGCTGAAATTCGTTCAACGAACAATACAGAACGCCCGTGCCCATGAAGTGAGTGATCCCTTAAACATACATACATGAAAATTAATTATTTAAAAATTGTAAGGGATAAATCTCACGTGAGGGGGAGGGGGGAGTGACGACCTGATAAGAAAGTTTCATTCCTACAAAAAAAAAAACTACGTCTTTATGTTCAGGTGGCGCACCGTGAAGATAGTTTACAGTAAACTTTCATTTTCAATTATTAGTTGTATGTGCAAAATTGAAATCATTTCGTAACTTTGGTTTCATTCATTGAGGAATCTGGATTCCAAATAAATGGAAAACTCAAAGAAAATAAAATTTCTAAGATAACATGGGCTCTCCATCCCGCATAATTTTGTTTAGTATAGATTTTACTAGGACGGCGAATTTGTAGAAATTTCTTGACGTAGAAATCAACAGAACAGGGTTTTATTTAAAACATTATTACATAGTTGTATTTGCGCTTCCATCTTCAATAATGTAGCAAACAATAAGAAAAAACTATAGGCAAGACGATACGCATGTTTCTTGGTAGGTTTTAAATTCGTAAGTGTCAATAAAATGGTGACAAAAGTTACGTATGTTCAGTTCGACATTTTTGCATATTTAGCAAAATAGTTTTGAAGCAATCCTTTTTCTACAACTATTCAAAATTTGAAAATGTTTGATCAGTAATTAACAATACAGCGATTTTTATAAGTGTACACTGTAAACATGGGGTGAGAGAAGCACCTTAATTAATGCCAAATATTTACAACTCGTGCAATTTGTAAAAATCGAAGGGCGCTGTTGATAATAATAAATAATAAAATGATTATTAACTACTAGGAAAGAAAAACAATTTCACACATCCTCTACAAACTATGTATACAGGGTGATTCACGAAGTATAGTAGATATTTAAACCTCAAATTATATGGCCCCTAAACGTAGTTTTGACGGTATTAAAAAACGTTAATGTAAAGTTGAAAAATTAATGGCAACCAGCGATGCAATCAAAACATTTTGATCATCACTGGATTTATTTTGGGCAAAAACTTACTACTTACGACACAAACTATTGTAAACATCTCGGTTTTTACTGATGAACCCTTTCCGACTGACAAAAACCACTTTTGCTTTCAATTTAAAAAAAAAGACTCGCCTAGGCCAACGTACCATTTATAAAAATTGTTCGAAATTACGAAAGCCCTGGGCATTTCGCAAATGCATACCCCACTATCTTTCGGTGTTAATGGCATAAAAGATGTTTCATGTGGCGCACACGGAAAAATTACTTATTGCGATCCACCTTTCGTGTAAATTTGATGCATTTGCTGCTTATGTTCCGAACGTCCGCTAATAAATTACACACTCAGAGAGTTCCCACGTGTTTCACATAATATGATAATAGAGATAATCATATCGGTCACTATTTGAATAAAGACATTGAATAAAGACATTTAAAAATATGTAGTGTGCACCATGAACAGTCAAGTAAAATTGAAAGTAATTAATTGGCAACCGTTCAGCGCATTCGTTCCAGCAAGAAAGTCTTTTTTTCTATAGGCCAAGACATAAGAGTTTATTTACTAATGGTTCTTCAAGCATGTTAGCGGTTCTCAATCGGTTTTCGCAAAAATTTTAAAACCAAATATCTTGGGATTTTTTTCAGTAACATTTTTTTTATATTCTTCTATGTCTCCTCATATTAGGGACTGTCGCAGGTTTAAATAACTACTATACTTCGTGAATCACCCTGTATAATCATACATTCTACAGCTAGTAGTAAGAAAAATTGATTATTGCTTATGTGTTTATTATTTATATTTTATTATGGCACCAGAAATTCTAAAAAATTAATGGAATAAGCCGTTCGTCGTTTTTATTTAAAGTATGTACATACTGTTGGAGTAGACTCGCTTTTTGATAAAATAGGCGAATGAATTGTAAGACAATGTCACGTAAAAAACACACTGTTTAAATGTTTTAGGACTTGGCTAAAGAGAACCCACCAAATTATATGTCCCTGACATGTTATTTACAACAATTGTCGAAGACCCCAGAACCGTTGGTTTCAGTTTCTAACAAACTTGGTGATTTTGATATTTGTTAGATCATCTTCCAGAATACTCGGTTATTTTTAATAATTATTATTTATTAAATCATACTTGCAGTTTTCAAAGGACTCTTTGATTAAAGTGCGTCTGAGTCACTCAGTATATTTACCTTATACATATATGGATGCCGACTATGTTAATCATGAATATCAAATTTTACTTAAAATAACTTGATAACCACTTATAACGTAACTGTTAAAAGTCTTCATTTGACATTATTTTAAAATTTTTGATAAAGTAATTGTGGTTATCTCAAGTTCTCAAGGTCTATAGAAAATAAAGAACGTTTTTACTTGAAAACTAAATTGTAAAAAGTGCTAATTAGAATGTAATTTGGTGGTTTGTTTCCAGTTTTTTAGTACATAGGTCTGTTGAACTAGATAATTTAAACCATGACAAAATACGTGCAAATGATTGGTCTAACACAAACAATAAACATTTCGTCGTCGCCATCAGATAATTGCCAAATCACCTCAAAATACACAAAAAACGTAGGAACTCAAATCAATGACGTAACTTTCGAGACGAGAAGTAAAGACGGGCGTCTTCGGCGTCAATTTTTTTTTTTTGGAAGCCTGCCAGTCGAATGTTTACGTCTCATTCTTATTTACTGAACTACATCGAACTGAGAACGGAACGTACAAAGGTCGGTCGGAATATACGTCATATTTTATATTATGACCAAGTATGGTAATAAAGAGATCTATTAAAATCCTTAAAATAGAACTTCACAATTAATTTGTATTAAGTATGTATAGTGAAAACTTTATAACTAAATTCGAGGAATGTTATGACTTATTTAGTAATAAAGTTTTCGCGACAGAGAAAAAAGGATATGAAAATGTTTTAATCCTACAATAAACATTAGAAAATTAATATGACTATAATGTCGGACTCAGCAAAAAAAAAATCTTCTGTTTTTAATAAATTAGTTTGTTACAATTCTCCGAATACCGGCGGAATCGGAATTATTGTAAACAGTTACAATCGAGATGATCACGTAAAGGTAGACTTTCGTTGCGACGTCCAGCGGCCGCAGCCCGCCCCGACGTCCAGAAGTCAAGCACTGCTACAATGCATTTAAATGGAACTGATTTGGTTGACGCGGCGCGTCTCCGACTGCTCAACATCCAGCCGTCAACGGCTACGTCCCGACTGCTCAAAATCATGTCGAGACGCGAACGCCGACCGTCAGTGTTGGATAACTGTATGCAGAATTTTTGCTAAACAGTAAAAATGTCGCAAAAATTTTCGCATATTGATGACGAATTAATTATTAGTCGATCAAGTGCGGGAATTTTCTTGCATTTTTGATAATGAAATGTCTCATTAGGACGAGTCTGGATCGTCAAATCCAAAACCCGTCAAAAATTATGCAGCTCAAGGTACACAAGTCTTGGACATTTCACAAAGTGAACAAGGCACATCCGAGCATCAGAAAGAATTGGATGAAGACATAGACAATACGCAACAAACTTCAGACCAACATTCTTTAAAACAAGACGATTAACCTCGCGATTAACAATGGGAAGATACAATGGCTGAAATTCCAAACTTTAATTTTGATATGTCCAGAAACTGTTTGAAAGTAAATCTTGGCCCCAATGCTAGTCCTCGAGATGTTTTTGACAATCTATTTACGGAAGATAATTATAGTTTACTTTATACCGTTTTTACTTGTCGAATTGAGTTAATCCGTTGAAAAATAAACAGTTCTGAAAAGTCCGATGCTTTTCTGTATATTTTATTTCAGTTGCTTACAGACGACTTTTTACAATTTATAGTGGATTGCACAAATAATTATCGAAAAGCTTTAACTTTAACTAAAAACTCGCAAGGTGCCAGCTTTCGTCCTGTTACTCCTGATGAAATGAAACAAAATTTTGCCTTATGTATGCTAATAGATGGACAAGTTTCTACTTCAAATATACAGCGCTTTTTAGCAACCCCGAAACAACGCGGATTAACGAATCTACCGAATGATAACTGACACATCTTACACAGAGACCTGACAGAGACCATTTGAGACGTGCAGACTGACATCTGTGGTCTGATTGTGAAAATGTTGTACATAATGACGTCACAAACACGACGACGGCGCGTTCGTAGTCACGTGATTCATTTTAAAATGTTTACAATGAATAAAAAAAAAATTGAAAGTTTTCCGTATTGACTATCAATATAATTCATTGTAAAGTTTCAAAATACATTAAAAAAGTCGATTTTTTTTTCAAAGGCCTACCTTGGCTACAACTCTCTTGAATTTGTAACTAACTTTTCGACGTTCACTTTTGATCTTCGTTTCACATTTCCAGTCTATCAGAATGATCGCACTATTCTGATAACAGATGATCTGGTTTTGACAATTGTTCCTGAAATAAAATAATTTGAGCAACCCTGTTGATGTAAGGCGATTATTCTTGCCCTATCAATATCCAAAATTTTTCGTGAAACGGAAACAAATGATCTTTCTTGAGATATATACTATTATAATATATATACTATTGATTTATTATAGCTTTGCTTTTTGTGTTTCTTTACTATAATAACTTGTATGTTTGTATTGTTTCACTCCTTTTTCCGCTTCTGTTGATTGATCCGATCCATTAATTTGTGCTTCTACTTCTATTCTTATAGAGTATTTCTTTATATTTTAGTTTTCTACTTTTGTCAAGTTTTAGTTGTGTAAACATCGAGTTTTGAAAATAGGTAATATTATAATTATGACACAAATACAAGGTGTTACAAAATGATTTCCATTTAATCGCCTGTGGATTTTCCATGTAAAATAAAAAATGCCGCTTTATGAAAATAGTTATACTTTTAACGAGGAACAATCCTACGAAGAATCCTCTGTAGCCGTGTTTTTCGGGCCTGGTCAGGTTTACCATGACAATGAAGTGTACTCATTCCAATTACAGGCCTCGGATGAGTCCCCTATCTTCCTTGAATTAATTTAATTAAATTACGTTTATCATTTGACAACCAATGCGTTATTGACAGAATTAGCAAATGCAAAAAGAATAGACCGGCATAGAAAAATTTACATGTAAAAAAATTCCAAAGTTAACTAGATGAAAATCATTTTGTAACACCCCGTACTCAGATGTGAAAAAAAATCTCTTTGGATTAAAAAATTACAACAGCCATGAATTCCCCACACTACCCTTGGCCCATAAATACAAACCCAAACATTTATTGAAAATCATCCAGATCTATTTCTTGGTGGAACAATATAATATATCTTTCATCAAGCCTAGAATTTCCCAGTTGATAGACCTATAACCGTCGGCATGGTACCTTCTGCCTCCCACCTTGTTTTAATATAGGGCGACTAACTGGATGCGGCATCAAGTCTTTGAAATTTTGTCAAAATAAATCCTCATTACAAGCTTTTATTTAACTTCCCCTGTTAGTATGTAGAGTGTCAAATATTGCAAGCTAAATTAGAACCACTTCTTGACATCCGATTGAGCTGAAATTTTGTATACGCCTTTAGTTCTGGTGACGACACAATAAGCCATACTTAATATTGTAATACATAGTTTCAAAATGGCCGTCGCCACAAGATGGCGGATGATGTATTTTTAATCAACCCCATTAATATGGGTATAAAATGAAAGGGCTTGAAGGGTAGAAAACGATAAAATTGGCGACATCACACTAAATTCAATATGGTCGCCGTTCCAAGATGGCGGATTATATTTTCTTTTCAATCCCTTTAATGCCTTAATGTGGGCATCAAATGAAAGTGATTGAAGAGTAGAAAACGATAAAGTTAGTGACATCACACTAAATTCAATATGGCAACAGCTCCAAGATGGTGGATTAATTTTGTTGCTTTCTGATAGCTGCTGCACTCAGGGTTATCTCTAATTTTCATTTAACTTAATCTTAATGAAGTTAAGTCTCCTTGTAGAAGAACTAAATTGTAGTAAATTAACAGGTAAGCGACCATGCAACAATCACGCATTAATTGAAATGAACATACATAGAAACATGTTCAGAAAAAAAAACTAAAAAAATAATAAATAAATTAATAGTAAAAGGTATTTTTAAAAACAAGCTTTATAATTTAAATGCTCCGAAAAGAAGAAAATAAACTAAATCAAACCAAAGCAAACCTATCATCGACTGATTTCATGTTTTTTTTATTAGAAAAGTAGTTTTATTTCTAACATTTTTTATCTCTTATTTTGATACCTGCGTTCGTTTAAGCAGAAAAAAAAATTAATTTGAGGTGTAATTAAATATCAAGCTATCTAATTTTAAATTTTTTTATTTACTGAAACAAGTGCATAGATTCAAAATTGTCAGTTTGTTAACGACTCTAGCATCTTGAAAAAATGGTAAATCAGTACACTTTTGCTGAACAAACCGATATGTTACTTGTCTTGAGATTTTGTAATGGTAACTATCGTGAGAGTATTCGTGTTTATCATGAGAGATTTCCCAATCGACGTACTCCATGCCATAAAACTTTTGCAAGAATTGAGAGGCGTCTTCGAGAGAAGGGCTGTTTAGAAGGCGATAAAAAAAATCGGACGCAGTAGAAATGTTCGCACGGTTGAACTAGAAGAAAATATTCTTCATACGGTTGAAGATGACCCAAGCACAAGTTCCCAACTGATAGCAGCACAGGTGGGTGTAAGCAAAAGTACGGTGAATAGAGTAACCAAAGAGCAGTTACTTTACCCGTACCACGTCCAGCGTATTCAAGATCTTCTGCCTCCCGATTATGAAGCTCGAGTTGCATTTTGCCAAATCATTCGACAAAGAAGTCACGAAAATTTGAATTTTACGAAACAAATTCTCTTCACTGACGAGGCCTTTTTTACGAGACGTGGCATAACAAACGTTCATAATGATCATGTTTATGCAGACGAAAATCCCCATGCTATTAAAGTGAATCATTTTCAGCATGAATTTGGAATTAATGTCTGGATGGGTGTTATCAATAATCATTTAATTGGACCTTCCAGCTTCCGAATCGACGAATCGGTAATGAATACCTAACCTTTCTTCGAGACCATTTTCAACCACTGCTTGAAGATGTACCTTATGCTTTACGTCGCGATATGTTTTTCATTAAGAATGGCGCACCCCCTCACTTTGCGCGTGCTGTGAGAGACCACCTACATGCACAGTATCCAGAAAAATGGATAGGCAGAGGAGGAGATGCACCAATTCGCTGGCCGCCAAGATCACCAGATCTGACTCCCTGTGATTTCTTCTTATAGGGAGCTTTGGCAGCAAAAGTTTACTCGGTAAGGATTAATACGAGGCAACAACTCTGGGTCCGAATTCAAGAGGCGGTTAATAATGTGGCAAATGAAGAAACACTGCAACGTGTTCGATTCAATTTTTTGCGTAGAATTAATTTATGCATACAAGAAAACGGTGCGCATTTTGTACACCTGATGAAATTTGTATCTAATCAATAAAAATAAAAATGATTTACCATTTTTTCAAGATGCTAGAGTCGTTAACAAACTGACAATTTTGACTATGCACTTGTTTCAGTAAATAAACTGAAAAGCATGGTGAGTTGATTTTTCACTTAAAATTAGATTACTGAATATTTAATGACACCTTCAATTAAACTATTTTTTCTGCTAAAACGAACGCAACTATCAAAATTTTTCAAGAGATAAAAATGTTAGAAAAAAATGTACTTTTCTAATAAAAAAACATGAAATCAGTCGTGCGACATCTCAAAAAGTTAAAGGTAAAATTGTATGCGAGGGGTTGTATTCTGAAACCTTATTAGATATTAATGCAAAAGTAATAAACACACGTACAAGTGACGCTTTAATAATAGTTTTATTCAACACCTCCTTATGTAACAGTTCTTAAAACATTTATCGAAACACAAAAAAAATTACGTTCAAAACTGTTGGCTTATGAACTGGTTGCTATGACAAATTAGAAAACCGTTGAATTATGGGTTCATAAGTCACTATAGTGCCTTATAGACCTCATAATACATTCAAAACCGGCATTATTATGACTTCATAATAAACAAGTGTTGGATAAAAATAAAAATATAAAGATATAAAAGCTTAAACCAGAAGAATGTTCTTAAATCCAGGTGGAGTAAATTTAAATTAAAATTTAAATATATCTAAGTCGAACTCCACAAACTTTAATAAGTGTAAAATTACTAATGGAACATGTTTCGGCAGAACACTTCTGCCATCATCAGCCCTTAAAGAATATAAAAAATTATAATTTATTATATTCTTTAAGGGCTGATGATGGCAGAAGTGTTCTGCCGAAACATGTTCCATTAGTAATTTTACAGTTATTAAAGTTTGTGGAGTTCGACTTAGATATACATATTTAAATTTTAATATAAAAGCTTGTCGCGAAATTTTCGTGTGTAAATTTCTTTTATAGAAAAATACAATTTCTACTTAGAATTACTTTCAAGATATATAAATTCTCGCAAAAAGCTTTTGTCATGTACGATGTAACAAAATTATGGGTTTGCTTTGGTTTGATTTATTTCAAGGTTTATTTTCTTCTTTTCAGAGCATTTACTTGAACTTTAGCGCCGTTTTTATTTATTTTTTCCTTATGTATGTAACCTATTAAGTATTTGATATTGATGACGTCATAACTGTTAAAGTATGAAAAAAAATTAGGATAAGTTCCTCGGATGTGCTATAATTAACCCTACCACATGCTTTTTAAGTTTTATTTTTAGTGCAAATACTAACGGAGTTACTGAATTTATTCCTTACTTAATTTCCACACTGTATACCTATTATGTCAGCAAATATTACAATTATTGCATACAGTCAAAAAATAAGTTTTGTTCCGATGAACTACCTACATGGCGTTGATGATTTAAAATTTTGTGATACAGTATTATGTGCGAAAAATATGGGATTAATACAAAACATTAATACAGCAACAACATCGCACAAATTTCTAGACCTGTTTTTTCCAGCGTTTTATTTACACGTGAATCGTTCACCCAACGATCACATTTTTAGCGGCAGTTACTGCGCATGTGTACCCTCCCTAGAACTATACGTAGTAGTTATGGCAAGTTCTTTATATAATCCAAATTGCAAGTGGCAGTAACGTTACCTGCACGTGTTTTTGTGAGTGCTTCTATACAAAAAACAAAAATGTCGCATAAATCCGGATCTGTACCTCTGAGTGAGGCATGCAAGGTAATTTCGTATGTTGTTTTGCTATTTTTGTTTTTTTTTTCTGTTTTATAATAGAATCTAAGGAACGCTATAGTTATTTTTGAACTTTTGCCAAGCACATTACCTATTTATAACTGTATTTTTTTAATTCCCATTATGTTTCGTATACGTCGGTCGCCGATAATGTTATATTCAAATAAGGAATTATTCAATTTATTTTTTCACCAAGAAGTTAAATAAAACGAGCACGTTTTAAAATTATAAAAATTTGCAATAACTTGGGGAAGTAATTTCCTTCTCCCTTTATTACTTTATCGGTATGTATACGTGGAAATTAGAGTTATAAGATAAGAAACATATTACACACTAAAATAACAATATAATCTTGTAGTTTCCATTTTCAATTCATTTATTTAAAAGTGACAATTTTCTTGTAGCCACATATTTGCTAAAGTGTAACTAAAGCGGCACCCATCTGTTCACTACTCATGGAAAATTACCAGCGTCAGGAGCGGTTTGAACTTGTCGGTTCCTTTTTATATCGCGATAATTTGTCATCTAAATAACAGTTTTGCTTTAACACTGTAATTAATAGATTAGAAGTCGTCTTTACAAACAATTTGTCTTAAATATTAATCACACGTAATAAATTGTTCATCTTAAGATTGGGTACTTATTATACATTACATACTTTGTCTTAAACTTTCACAAGTCTATAAATATGTTAAGAAAGACTTGCAAACCGTGCCAATTTGTTATGTTGTATTTTTGTTACTTTTGTATTTGAAATGCAGAAATTCTACTATGTCATGTTGTTCAAGGTTCTTGTTTCATAAAATTATGGAGGGTTAAATTAAAAGCTTTCTTATCGGAAGAAACTAAACGTAAGCATTATTCGTAGTAGAAATACAACTAAATGATTTCATCATTTTTCCGTTTAATGTTTAATATAACAATATCCTTGTCATTGTCAGTAGTTGATGTGTGGTCGACTGAAACCCAAAAACCTTGAGACGTTGCCAGTGGCGGAGATAAGGAGTTACTCATTCCCATAAAGCTGTAAACCTAGCAAAATTTTAATATAGGTAAATGAACAACTTTAAGAACGTAATTTCGAAAATCACGAAGTCATTTTCACCTCATTATTGAGAATAGAAAAATTCACTATTGTTTCTACATCTATGTAAATATGTATGTATTGAGTTTGTTTATACAAAATTAAAGCAGATTTAATTTTAACGCCCATATTTTCCTTTTTAAATAACGGACCACCAATGAGTAAATGCTGTCAATAAAGCTCGTATTCGTGAATCATCATCTATTCGCGTATTGACTGGCTGTCTCAACACAAATATAATAGATATTTGATGGTTTGAAGGTAATTACCATTTGGCAGATAGAGTTAGGTGGTAGAGGGTAAAATTTTAATTCGTAATGATTTAATACTTTTCTTCCGGCCTACGCACAAAAATATTTTTCAATAAAATATATTTATGCTCTGATTATGATTACATATTATTATCAATTTTCGTTAATTTCCCGAAAACAAAACAAAAAACTAATAAAATTAAAATTTACCTACCGGGTGTCAAAGATATTAGAGTGTTTGCGGTGATCAATTTTATATTTCTGCTTATAAGTAAGTTATAACGGATAATTCTGAAACACGTTTGCGGCAAGATATAGCGTATAAAAGCGATGCATGTGCAGTGTAACTCATAACATAACCTACAATAACTACCTATTGAGAATGAAATAGTATATTAGACAACAAGTGTTAGAAGTGCAACTTTTTTCACAAGTGTGGAGGTGCAGCCGAGTTTAATAATCCACACGCGTGAAAACTAAGCACGCTAACACGAGTTGTCTATAAATTTTAATTAACAATTTTTTAATCAATTTTAGGGTGTGAAGTGTTACTTTTTGCACTTAGTGAAAAAAAGTTATGACGTCAACTTTTTTTAACATTCACACACTTTTTTTAAGAATATTTTTCTTTTAATTTTGAAAAAGTTGCACTCTAGAGAACTGCAGCGTCAATTGTATCCAATATACTGGTCCGGTCCCTGGAAAATTCTGACAAACATTCTGGAAAACCTGGAAATGTCAGGGAATTTCATATAGCCACATTGCTAAGAACCCTGGCAGGGTATGTAAAGTGGGTGCCTGAATAATTGCTGGTTGCCCAAGCAATATGAAGTCAGCGATAGTAAACATCAATGATTTATTTTGAGAAACGCGCTAATTGGTGAACACCTTTATACGATCGTTTAAAATAATTATTTAAAGAAATTACATTACCTGGCGGGGAAACCTACTTTGAGGCTGCTAAACTCAATGGTCCTAGCCGTTTTTTAAATTTAGCGCTCGTTTTGGAGAAATTTGATTTTGAAAATTGTAAACTTAAGAAACCACAAACTTTTTGTCTATCTGGCCCGCCATCTATTGATTTTGAATCATATTAAGTGTTGTAGGATTTGACCTTAAGGCCTTAAATTCAGAAATGGTGAAAATATGATGAAAATTCCATTCCGTGTTTTAAGTAGTCAGATGAAGAAACTCGAAAATGGGCGCCCAGTTTAAAAAACGGCTAGCATTATTGAATTCATCGTACTCGAATTAGGTGCCCAGCTAGTTCAGATTTTTGACTAGCACAGTAACTTGGCTCTGCATACGGAATCGTTAACTAGATATAATTAACATTCATTTGGTAGATAGATTGTATTTTATTTCAATGTTTTAAGTGATACATCGCATACTGGACACCTCATCGTTTTAATGTTTTTCTATCTTATTTATAAAATGATCCGCATTTTTTATTGTTTTATATTGTTCCTGGTCGCATCGGGTATCTATATATGTAATTATATTATACTATCTTGATATTTTGCAACAAAAATATTGTCCCATTTGAAAATTTAAATTTGATGGGATGGTAACCGATAAACGCGGTCGGAGCGTCACTAAAGATCTTCGTCCATTGGCTAAAAAAGGTTTACGACAGTGTCTATTAATTTATCAATGTTCCAAACATGTACTGACGTATTGCACGTGTTAAATTCAACACGTTTTTTGGACTTCATCCAAAGCTTGGATACTATATGAACTGAAAAATAACGTTTGCAATGTTTGATTTGTCAATTAAAATATTGTTGCACAATAGGTAAAAATAAATTTACCCTCAACTTTTTAAGTAGTATTGCTGAAAAATTTAACCGGTGTCCACTGATACTGCTGGCATTGTTGACAAAATCAATTCATAGTGCCAAAATTTCCAATTTATCTACAAACGTTAGTCAGAATGATAATAAGGGGTGATTTACAATGTTGGTTTTTAAAATGACAGTACGTTGACGTTTGAAATTCTTTTTCCACAATAGTATATGTAAATTTTCTCCTTCAGATGCCGCTACCGTGATTTTTGATTTTCCAATGCCTTCTAACTCAAATGGAAATTACCGAACAAAAACGTTACAGTAGATAAAAAGGAAGCTGACGTATTGTGTATTGTGACGTAACACTTTTGCTACGTATTTAAACAGTTTATAAATATTTATATACATACATCTACATCCTACATCGAACCATAGTTTGTATAATTACAAATTCCGTTTTGTCGAAAACGACATAAAAATAATACTTAGTCACGTATTGATCTAGGTACCTATAATATTACACGTTTTCCGGCCCTTATCTATGTGCGTAGGCACTATCTATATTAAGTAGGGTACCATATGTTGTCTAAGATTGTGTGAATAAATTAAAACTAAATTAAAAATACTTTGTTGGCAGATCCAATTTTATACTTTTCAACCTTGAGATTAAATTTTTTAAATGAATTGTAAAAACGATAATCAGGTGCCATTTTCTGCAAATGGTCGTTAAAGATACGTTGACATTTTCCAAAGCCAACTTGATGGAAAATCAGTTATAATCACCCTGTACAATAATTATATACATATTCTTATAAGCCGTGTTGTCGCGAACACTTGATTGATAGAAATGAAGACACAACGAATTTGGCTTTACTTAAATTTAATGTTTACTCTACGTATAAATGTATATACGTAATAAATGTACATAATTATGTACTAGTCCTTATTATATCAAATACCTATGTTTAAAACTACGGAACTCGTATGTTTATCCTTTAAAAAATAAAAAAAAATCATTTAACTTTTTAGATCAAGGTGAATTTGCAAGGTTTTCTTACGTTTTCCTACAAATGTACAAATTTTGATTCAACGAAGAAGAGCACAATTAACAATACACCAAGTAAATTAATATTTGGAAGAAGAGTCCTTACAACATCTACGAATCAATCATTCCTTAAAATGACAAACGAAAACACTAGTCATTAGAAATGTAACTTGATTACTGAGAAGGTCATTTACCTGTACCTACCTAAAACTGCGCAATTGATAAATTCAGAGCCAGTACAGCAAAATAGAAAACTTTGGAATGTTAACAGGTTAGTCTACTCGTAAAACGATTTCTACTTTACACTGTAGGTTGTAATAAGTATAATTTCGTATGTAACGATGTATTGTAAGAGAAAATATATTTTTATTCCTAGTTTATGATTCCAGCATGAACCGATTAATATGTGTCATATAATATGTCATTAATTTAGTTATAGCATAAGTAAAGCAATAAGAATAAAATAAATAAATTAGACATGGGTTACACGATAGCAGTAATCAAATAAAATAGTAACAGTATGTACGAAAAATTGGCAAAATTAGAGATCTATAAATACTTTAGTAGCCTTCAAAACTCTTTCTATTGTAATTATGTATTTAAATCGCAATGCAAATAATATGTTTTAAAAATATTTTTATAGATCGACACTGTCAGAATTTTCAAATTTTCGCTTGTGTAAACACTCTTCTGTCAGGCAATAAGAAAATGTCAGATAAACGTCACACTATTTTTATGGATTTTAAGCAATTTAAAGGCTTTCCGGGGTGATGTCGAACGATAAAATGTTGTATTACACTCGTTCCTGTGTAGATTGAACGCTTTACGCCACTCGGGGCTCACAAAAGCACTCGTTTCACTCCTGCTTTTATAAACCCCTTGTGGCATAAAGCGTCCAATTTACACAGGAACTCGTATAATAATCTACTATTTTTAGAAAACTTTCAATGACGAAAAATTTATACTTGACTTGGTCAAATTTTATTTTAATTTCAAGGTTTTGATTTTCTTCTACTTCAAGTTGGTAACTTTTTGTTACCAATTTTGTAATAGAAAAATTATATCTTTCGGATAAAGACAAAAGGATGAGTTTTTTTTTTTGTTACCTTGTGCTGTTTTATAAAATGTAACTTTTCTAATATAAATGTTTGTTACAGCCTAAGCTTATTGCTCAAGTTGACCAGAAAAAGGGTGGTGTTAACACAGTAATAATGACTAAGTAAGTACAAAAGCTCCAACTTTTAAAAATACATTCATTCACCGACATCACAAAGCTTCTTTTCGAAGGTATCAAATTTTATTATTATTTCAAAGTCAAATTGTTTACTACAGACTAGTACTGGTGATTGGACTTGAATGATTAAAAAAACCATGTATATTTGCAATCACATACGCTAGGGTGTTTATATGTTCACTACCAAGTACAATTATTGTCGAATTTCGGGTAGTTTAAATTTAGTTGTTATTTCTATTATTATCTTATCCATCTGACTAAATATTGGTTTTCTTATCTGTTAGCTACGTATTGCTCTTAAATCTACATTTATATGTATATAACCGAGATATCTACGTCAAAATTAAATGTTAATATTACAAAAACAAGATTTGCAAGAGTAATAATAATTGTACATGGTACTGTTTATGCAGCTATTCAGTTTTCTTATACATACTAAACTATCATGCGTATATACATGGTTTAATCATAGTGTTGTTTTGATTATATTTTGTAAGTTTTGTAAGATTATTGGCATATACCGGAGCTGCTAGAAGTGCTTCTACCGCACCTGTTGCGATGTGGTTGTGCTGGGGAGCTACGGAATTAGAAGGACGATCAACGGTACAATTACCTATATATATTTTTTTAAGTTTAAAAGTACAAGTTGTTCAGAAAAGTATTGTAGACTTACAATTTCAAGTTTTATTCCTTTCTTCAGTTGTTGAACGTAAATATTTTTTACATTTTACATACTTTCCATTAGTATTTTTATCCAAATTCCAAGAATTTGACCATTTTCTTTTAAATATTGGTGATTTTGAACATTTAAAGTCTCAAATAGTTCATAACGACAATTCGATGCCATTTTCAGAAATTGATTTAAAAAATCGTTAATTGTTTATATTTATTTAGGAAGGATAACATTGTATACTACTGGATTCGACGTTATAAACTAACATTTTGACGTGACAACGTCCGACGCGTTGCTATTCAAAAATACACGAAATTTTGTGTCCGCGGCAATTATTCATTAAGTACGTTAAATGTAAATGCAAGATGTAGGATAGGTCAGTCTTTCAGTTTTATGCCTCACCCAAAAAATATGTTTCTGAAGTCGATCAGGCAGTGGTGGCAATCCCTTTGTGGCCCTTTGCTTTCCTGCAAAGACAAAAAGCACACTGATGATTTTATTACCGTAATACTACCCGACAAGACGGACATAATGCTGAAAGAATGCCTGCTACTGCAATATAACACTTCTACGACGACAATTCTACGAAATACCAAAATGCCAATATGCGTTTTACTTTGAAACAATAAGGATAAATTAGCCAGTTTAGAAGAATATGTTTGGTATTTTTTCTTACTGCCAATTTTTCAGATGGCAGGCAACTTTGTTTTTTCAAATAAGGATGTTTTCACTGGTTTCAGACAAGGGACGCATGCGCGAAAAACGTCGGACAACTACATAGTTATGACAGGTACAAGTGTCAAAGTGGTCAAGCGGCTTGTGTTTAGGTACCATTACACTAGCGTTCTATCGTAAGTGTTTGGAGCGTCCCGTTCTAATCACAGTCTTTCGACGCGCCAAGACTGCGTCGTTTCTTGAATGTGCTTACGGACTCGTCTGAAAACTGTGTGACCACATGGCACTTACATTCACACGCTTACGCAAGTGTTTGGAACGGGACAGTCCAAACACGTACGATAGAACCGATAGAACACTAGTGTAAAGGGACCTTTTTTTGTCCGACCGTTGGGAATTGCCATGTTGATACGCATGCGCAATAGTGCGTAGGGGTCAAAGAGGGGATAGTGAAAACATCCCTATTGTACTGTATATGTTTGTGTATTTTTTTAATTCATGCTTATAAGAGATTTTTTCCTCCATGCAGATGTAACGTGTAACGTACACGTCAGACGTTAAAAATAAAAAATAATTTCTTTTAAATCAAGTTATCGAAATGAGTAACTGAGCCGTGAATATGTGTTAATCCTGCAGTTTGTCAAAAAATTAAGTTTTGGCGAGAAAACCGCATAGTTTTTTAATATGTCACCCATAACATGAATAAGAAAAAATGGGTAGATTGTAATTTCTACCTTGAAAATACAATCGGAAACATCGTATTGGGTGGAGAAAGATAGGTTATAGCAGTTTGGTGGTTTGACATTCGTCTTTCATGTTCGTTGAAATTCCAATACCAATCCAAAGATAGGAACCGTTTTTTTTTTTTTTTTTTGGTAGCAACTGAAAACAACGTGGTGGTTTTTTTAATTTTGAAAAAGCTTATACAAACTTATTTTGGCAGGAACATAACTACAAATATTTTAATACAACGATAGCTGTTTCTGGAGGCGTCGATAATGTCCGGGACAACATAGAGGCAAATTTAGACCTAGAACAGATTATTTTTTCCTTTCTTAGATTACTTATTTTTATTTATTATTTTCACCAAAATCATTTTTTCTTTTAATGTCCTACTATTAAATATTCTCTGTAAGAATATATAAAAAATATATACAGTGTAATTTGAAAAAAGTAAGTTGATATGTCAAAAATTAAACGTGAAAAAGGAAAAACAGAAGAAGGGTTGAAGCAACTGCGGAAAGAATTTTTTGCGTTGGCATTTCAAACAGCTAATTACCGATTTTTTAGATTAACTGAAATATTTAATTTTTAATTTTTATTAATGCTCGTGTAGATAATATCATAGTTTAAAGAAATGTTCAAAATCACCGTATACATACTAAAAAACGTTTTAAATACACCCACATAAATTGTATAGCCTATAATGAAGTGAACAAGCTATTTTGACCCAGTAGGAATATTGGTTAACTTCATAAACGGTACACAATATAATATGTATGGCAAAAGACATGCAAATTGTGTGAAAGAATTTATGATTACCCTTTTGGGTAGTTTTTTGAGTTATTACCACTAGAAATTGTTATGCATTGTATGTATTTTAAACGTTTTTAGTATATATACTGATTTTCATAAAAGTCCGAACACCTCAAATTACACTTACTGATGTAACTGAAAATGTAAAGAAAATTATTAAAATAACTGACCAGAAACTTGTGAAATTGAAATTTTAATCTTTTTGTCCATGGCTATCGACATATCCGATCTGATAATTTTAATAAAATGCGTCATCTCTTTCGAGATGTTCCGATTTTTATGAGTCAGTATCTATATGGTATAAACTAGACGACCGTTGACAGATCCTAAAAAATGGACCAAATTCTATGGATATCCTATTGTCCACTGTCCATTTTACTTTCTTTATGTACTAATATTTAACATTTCGTTCTACTGAAATAGAACAAGTCCAGTATAGAATATCTCTAATTTAAAACATTTTCAGTTATAAATGTGAAAAGAATGAGGTATCTGTACCTTCTGCCAATGGTTCTACTGTACCTTTGGTTGAATCAGCACGAAGAGACGAAGAGTTGGGAGATTATGATCCATTTGCTCACCGTAAATTGGATCACCCCACATCGTAAGTTTATTTTATTGTTTTCTAATACATACATAAATACACAACTTTTTTTTTTGTTTCACAGGGATTTGGACACTTTAATTCATTTATTAAAAGGAAGCTTGGGTAGTGGAATATTAGCTATGCCAATGGCCTTTGCAAGTGCAGGATTGTTTTTTGGATTATTTTGTACTTTTGCAATTGGTATAATTTGTACATATTGCGTACATATATTGGTAAAAAGTGCACACGCTTTATGCAGAAGAAATAAAGTGCCATCTTTGGGTTATGCTGAAGTGGCTGAAGCTTCTTTCTTAGTAGGACCGAGAGCTGTCCGACCATGGGCTAAGTTTGCTAAAGCCATGATTAACCTTTTTCTTGTAATAGACCTGTTGGGATGTTGCTGCGTATATGTACTGTTTGTCGCAGAAAATATAAAACAAGTCGTTGATGTTTATACAGATAAAGAAACTCATCAAGATATTAAAATATACATGGCTGCCTTACTTCCGTTACTGGTTGTTGTCAATCTTATAAGAAATTTAAAATATCTGTCTCCCTTATCGATGATTGCCAATATTTTGGTTGCAACAGGCATGGGTATAACTTTTTACTATCTCATAGTAGATATGCCATCAATTTATGATAGACCTGGTATGGTCAATATTGCAAAATTGCCCAAATTCTTTGGTACTGCTATTTTTGCCTTGGAAGGCATTGGTGTAGTAATGCCCCTAGAAAATAATATGAAGACTCCTACACATTTTATTGGCTGCCCAGGTGTTTTGAATACTGGAATGAGTGTGGTGGTTTTTCTGTATGCTACAACTGGTTTTCTGGGATATCTGAAATATGGTGACCAAACCTTGGGCAGTATCACTCTGAATCTTCCACAAGATGAAATGTAATAGGTAAAAATTGGTCCAACAAAATAAATTAATGTTTTTTTTTCTTTTAGATTGGGACAGTCTGTGAAACTGATGATCGCAGTTGCCGTTTTCTTCACATATGCGCTACAATTTTATGTTCCCATGGAAATTATCTGGAAAAGCTTGAAAGGTTTATTTGTCAAAAGACCTAATTTGTCAGAATATTCTATTAGAATTTCATTAGTTATTTTAACAGTTGTTATAGCAATTCTTGTGCCAGATTTAGAAGGTTTTATATCTTTGGTGGGTGCATTATGTCTGTCTATGTTAGGGTTGATTTTTCCATCTATCATAGATTTGATAACGTTTTATGAAGAACCTGGCCTTAAGTGGAGATTGCCTAAAAATATTTTCTTAATCTTGTTTGGACTTGTAGGCTTTATGACAGGAACGTACATTAGCATTCAAGGGATGATTGAGAAATCAAGTAAAACTTCATAACTTGGCGATTTTCTATCGTCTCTAGTGCAAACGGTCATTGCAGGTGAACAAAGAAAGGAGGCATGTTAAAATGAATTTTATATTAGGACCTAGAATAATAGTTAGTTCATCAAGTTTAACTCTTCTATATTTCTAAGGGTTTCATTGTAACCGGCTGGAACCCGGTAGTTTTAAAAGCCTAGCCCATGTAATGACCATTATGATATGCAATTCCAAGATAGATCTAAGTACGACAAAAGCACTATGAGTACGTTAAGAAGAACGCTTTAATTTTATAGAATTTAAAATGTAGACTGCAAGTACAATCTGTGATTTGCGAAGTAACATGTTTATTTCTTTGTTTTTCACTTGATTCCTTTTTTTGTATAGTGAGACATCTTATATTAATTTGGTTATTTATATTTATCATTGTGATTTTTTATTTGACATGTTGACTAACCGCTGAAGTTGTAATATTTTAATGTGTGTTTGAATGTTTGTTTTTTTATTATTGTTAAGTTATCGAAAATTGAATTGTTTGGTAATTTAGAAATACACCAACAGTGGACATTTATAACAAGGCAAAACAGCTTACAATAATAAAACAGTATTTGGTTCCAAAGGAACTGTGACTTAACGGTGCCTTATATAAAATTTCTAATCTGGGTTTTTCCAGATAGAGTAGCAGACAATTTTAGTGCTATTGAAAATAATGTATTTTATGTATAAAGCTTTATGTTCCTGAAGATTTTTAAAGGTCTACATAATATAAAATACAATTTTTTTTATTTTTTACAGCTTAATTTACTATTAATATATTTAACGAATTGAGCATAATATTATTGGAGATATTTAGTACGTATTTACAGGCGTTTTCCTTACTTAAATATTTGGAGACACGTTTTTGATAAAGATTTAATGGTTTGCATCAGTGGAATCTTGCTGAAAGTATGTCTTAAATTGAAGTCTTAATGTTTTTGTTTTGAGAGTACTACTGTAATGTGTAAAATATAAATTGATAATTAAAAAAAAAAATGGTTTATTACAATATTTTTATTTTGAAATCATGATTAAAAGAATAATTATGTTCTTAAATTATTCATTTATAAGCTTAATACATCAATTTTAGTAACAATAAAGTGAAGAAGTTCTAAGGTATTTCCAATGTATATGAATTTTCAGTAACAAATAAAGTGATTTATTATAATTGAGATATTTCATTACATAAAAATAGATTAATAATTTAGATGGTACAACATCAGTAGCTATTGATTATACAAGTGTCTTATAAGGTAAATAAGTCACACAAGAAATCTTTAGCCAAAAGAGCTTCCTTGAGTGGGCTAATTTTTCTCGAGTGAGTTATTTGTAGTTAACGAGTGTAATAGTAGATTATATTACAAGTGACAGAAATGCTTCATTGTCAGCGACGGAGATCTTTGAATTACGAGTGATACACATCTCACGAGCTTACAATGTCATTTTGGTCACGTGTAAGATACGACGTTTTATGCCCGACGTGTAATTTCTTGTAAGAGTTAAAAATCAAAAAATTAATGAGTGTCAAAATGACGTTTCAAAAAATTATTGATGTCTTACCATTGTGTAACCATAGTAATTCACCCCTTTTTATCATTATAGCACTTGTGAGAGAAATACTCCATTATACCCTCTCTGATTATACCTTCCTTTTGCGTGGCAAAAATAGTCATCTAGATGTTAGTCGGGTATAAAACAGTTTTATCCAACACCTTTCTGTAATCATCAAAACCCAAAAATTTTATAGCGTTAAAAGCTGGTTGCTATGACAAATATAATAAATAGTACATTGTTATAAAAGTTTAATAAGAGGCTTCATTGTGACATGAGTAGGTTAATATAGAACAAATGTAACAATGCCTCCTTAAACGAGTGTAAATACCATTTTTCTACTTTGGAGCTCTTCGTTTTATGACAATGTTAAAATTTTGCTTTTCAAATAGTCTAGGGATTTTTAGAATTAGGTAGTACTGGTTGTGTTGGTGGTTATCACCCACGGTTCTTGTTATCAACGTTATCAACTTGTTTTTTATCTGAAAAGTTGACACTTGGCTTGACTTTGACAGGAGTTAGTTAAAAATGCTCAATACCAACGTAATACGTATCAAATAAAAAAACAAAAGCAGTTGCGTAATAAGTTCCATTGTGCAACTACTTTTAATGTCACAATGAACACTGACACCAAAGTAGAAAAAAAAAAAACAGTTTAATTATGGGTTCATAAGTCCACTACTGCTTTATAGACCTGATAATATATTCAAAATCCACATTATTATGAGTTGGTATTACTTTTAAGATACTTTTTTTTGTTCGGGTGTTTGTAACACTGCAGCCGGATTACAACTATGGTGCCAATTTCTTGACCAACAGCTAAAAATAGCGGGGGTGAATACAAGTGACCCCAGTGCATGTATGACTCAAAATTATTACCTGGACACTCTTTCTCTCATTTTCAACAGCCATTTTGCTACTATATTCATCTTCAAAATAAAATAAATTATCTTGGCATTTTAGGTTAAGTTGGCACTACTAACTTTTGACAATTTTATTTAAAATTTGAATGTCAAAGTGAATTAAAAAAAAACGGCAACAGAATGATGAATGGAAGTATTCTATGGAACGTTGTGTTAAAGGTTTTTCGAAATGCCTACCCTAATTTTCCTGCAGATTGTCAGTCCAACGAACTTATAAATGTTTGTCAAGATTTCGTGATTTTAGTGTGGTGTAGCGGAGCGAGTAGTTTTATGATGATAGTGTCATTCAATTTCTGCCTTAGACCTGACAATTCTAGATTATTTCATTTTACCGCATTTAAAAATAACCCGCACAATCTTGAAGAACTGCAAGAGGCAATTTTTACTGCATTTGAAAATATGAAACGGAGAGTTAACATAACCTCAAATTTTACTGTCAGTCAATTTGCAGGCTGGGTCATTACATAGAAAAAAACGCCTACTTTAATTTATAATTTAAATAATCTCATGATATTATTGTAGACGCCAATATAAATTACACACTGATCCACATAAAGAATACCGCCAACTTCACTTCGCCAAATTATATGGTTTATATTATATAGTTTTGACGGTGTTAAAAAACGCTTAACGCTGGGCTAATAAATTACACACTCACAGAGTTCCCACGGGTTTCAACAGTCAAAATAAAACTGAATGTAATCACTGCACTCGTTCCAGCAAAAAGTCCTTTTTTGTTTAGGCCAGGAGATAAGAGTTTATTTACGAATGGTTCTTCAATCATGCTAGCGGTCCTCAATCGGTTTCCGCGTAAGCTAATTTTATTGCAGCATGAGCTTTTGAAGTTTACAGGAATTTACAACAGACAGATACAATGAAATATCTACTCCCAAAGCGGGCCTCTTCGCTCCTGAGAGGGAAAACAATAATATTGAAAGGCGTGGAGTTATCTAAGTTGAGTACATCTGAGTCGGGGAGTGATAGACAACATGTAGATCAGATGTGAAGACTAAATCGAAGTGAACAAGATAACTGTCTGTCAGTGAGGCAAGATTGTAGAGAGTTAACTATCATGGGGGAAAAACTTGTATATCCAACAGACCAGGAAAAATGAGTTTGTTACTGAATTGTCCTAGACATACTTAGTTTCCTGTCTTTCTTTAAGGCTTGTCCAAACCAAGTACAAGTTAGCGGCACTTCCCTCGGGGACTATTCTTTTGGTTATTTAGTATTTTAAATATTTGTGAAGCAAGTAGCCCGAATCCACGCCGCAAACTCCAACCTAAGTTTGATTCAGAAGTTAACAGTAACTCCACTTCGTGTTACCCTGCAGTCCCCAGGAGGAAGTTCAAGCAAATTCGAAAACGACCCCCGTTTGACAAATGACCCCAGAGAGCAGGTATTTACGACTGGGACCGTATAAAATCTCGAAGGCAGTATTGCAACAAGAACTACAAAAATGAATGTTATTTGGTCTATATCTTGATTCGAAGCATATAAGGGCAAAAAAAAATACAGTAACGCAACGTTTGATTTGGAAGCCATTTTGAAACGATCGCGATGAGAGGACATCAGCGGGCGCAACACGTAACTAGGCGCAACGAAAAACTACCAACATGCACAAACAAACTACACTAAAAACCGATCTTTGGCTTCCACGGTGTCGAATATCGCTAAATGTCAGTCATGTCAGTTTATAATGTATTATTATTTTTTTTTTTTTTTATATTTGATGTAACGTCAAGTGAGAGAAAGTGAATAGAAATTCTATTAATTTAAGGAAATTAAACTTGAAATACAGATTGATAATCACACTAAAGGTAATGCTCAAAATGCCCCCACACACTGCTGCCCATTCAGTCTAATTTCATAACGTTTTAATTTCAAACTTGAAATGTCAGTAAGTTGTGATGACGGCTTTCAGTGTCAAGGCGTCAACAACCGGAAGTTGTTACAATTCTACCATTTAAAAATGAAATTCAGTATTGCCAACTCAAACAGTCCTTCTTGATCACGCTGTATAATGAGAATATTATGCGATTTATAATAGTCGAGGACGTTGCCAAGTAACGAGCAATGGCCGAGTCTCTTTCAATGTCCGAAACGGTTAAATCGCTAATATCGAGTTATATTGATATATTCAAACCTTTATCGTATCGTCCACGATACGTCCAAACAGTCCCTGGGCCCCCATGTCCATGTTTTAATAATTATTCTGCTATTCGGGTCGGAGACAAATCCTCCCGTAAATTTTTTAGGCCCTCTTCCAGTGTGACCGAAGGTAGTAATAGGTCGCCTAGATAGGCTTTCACTACATTATGGGGAAGTTTGCCTAGTATGGAATTTATCGCCCTCTGGAACACAGCAGGTGTATTTCCTAAACCAAACGGCATACCGTTGGTTTTGGTAGTGACCAAAAAATCAAAGGTCATAAAAGCCGTTCTTGAGTTATAAACCCAAGGGGGGCCCCATTTTCATGTGAAAAATACTTTACCACCTATTCTCATACGTACCCAATATACAAAAAAAAAAATCATAAAAGTCGGTCTAGCCGTTTCGGAGGAGTTCGACCACAAACACCGTGACACTAGATCTAATATAACGAGCGTTCAAAAATAAACCTGGTTATAGGAGGCTGAGGATTTTTATAACAGTGTATATTGCAATTGTTACAAAAACTAATTTGTCATTTTATTCAGTTTAGGTTAGGCAACCAGCACTAAATTCTGACAAATTGTTATTGAAATTTATAGATATTTGAAACGTTGTTGCTTTGTCAATGGAAGTTGTTTCGTTGTAACCCCCTGAGCTACGTTGTTTACGTAACATTGAGGTTGTTGTGATTTCTTCCTTTGGGCACATATTCATAGCCGATGTAAGAAAAATATGAAATTGAAGATTTTTTGCAAACTGTTTTTAATGGCATCAGAAAAAGAGCACAATTCTCTACAAGAAATATCGAAAACATTTTCACCATTATTTTGCTGTAATCACACAAAAACTGTCATTTAGAACAAATTAATGTAAGGTTAATAATGAAAAAAATCTTTATTCTGGCCAGCCTATATTAAATATGTTGTGAATTTTAATAGATTTTCTTCGCTAGTTCAGAAACTAGGATACAAATATTTCTTGAAGAGGGTAATTCTTTAGGTAAGATTGAGGTTATAGTGGTTATTCTGCGAGTTTGAAAAAACCGTGAAAAATGCATTTTGTGCCCCCCTCAACTAAAGGACCTCGTTGAAATGACAATCTTTAGGTACACTTTTACTTACAATAAAACTTGCTCTAGCTAAGGCAAGTTAAAGATCCCCTTTTATAAACTACCCAAACTACTTCTGCCCTATTTTGACCATAATAGAAGTAAAGTGTTAACTCATTTATTAACAAAATAACATTTACAAATTATTACATATTGGTTGTTTTCTTTTCAGTACATGCAAAATCAGTTCATGAAGGACACCCAAAAATCAGCCGCTTTTGTAGGTTCTAAAAAAATTATGATATAATACAGACAAACCAAGCAATAATGATACCTTACCAATTTAGCAAAATGTAATTGTATTTTATTGCAAATTACACAGAATCATCATCCACAATCATCACAATGATCTCTTCACTGCTTGACTCCATTTCATTCCTTTTAATTTTGGCAAAAATAAAACTATGTAATTCCTCTTTAAAAGAATTATCTGAAAACTGTGGCACATCTTTCCTCCAGTCTTCTGGCCATATTGAAATGGAAGTCCTCTTTTCTTTTGTGATAGAACCTGTTGCACAGTTCTAAAACTAACCTGAAAGAGATGTGCGTTAATAAATAGAGTTCCAAATAATAATGCAATATTACCTGGAAAATCAAAGCTACCCGATTAATGGATGCAGAATCTGAAGAACTCATTGTAGCAACAAAATATTGCTTCCTAGAGAGAAAAACGCAGAAATTCTGAAACTGGGAGAGATTTTTCTGAAAACATCAGAGAGGTACTTTAGTACTGTAGGTAACACAATCAACACTACTTACCTCGAATAACTGTTGTGAGCTAAATAGTTCTGAGAAGAACTGTTGTCAGTAAAATTAGGTATATCAAAAAAACGTAAGGGAAACTGTACCAAAGGCAATGAAACACAATAAGCTGACCATTTATTAGTGACGAGAAAGGAGTACATAGTAGGTATCGCGGGGCGGAGAGGGGGGGTTAACAACTTAACTTAACTGTATCCTACTCTCTGACTGTATTTGAAAAATTCTATAATAACAAAATTAATTAAGACTGTATATTATTTTGAATTTATATCTATATTTGTTTGATCTCCCACGAATGGCTAATGAAATTTTTGTAAATGTACGAATTGTACATTTTACTGTCGATTTGTGGTATTTATGTGGAAGCATCGAAAATGGAAATTCCTTCTTTAAGTTATTGTTAAAATGATTTTTTCGGCGTCTGCCCTGTTGAACTTCCATCACTAATTTTTTCCTCTAAAATACCCATATGTAAATTGAAGTAAGTAACTTTTTATGTAATTAAATAAAGTGGAGGATAAATATTCAAAAAACTATTGTTAAACTCTCGTATCCAACATAAATGCAGAACTGAGAAACAGCTTAAAAAATATAATTTATTACTCAGTACTCAGTACGCGTTCATAGAAACGAATAGGTGTCTCAAATTACGTGCCTATATGTGTTTGAACCTTGCTGGTAGAACCGAGACAAATCGAGGATGCCTGTTAAAGAACCGAAAGTCGTACAGGTAGTACATTTGAATAAAAAGGAAGTACATTTGCAGTACAATTATCCTCCAGAGTACAGCCCCTATAATATAAGTACAAAACTCCCAAAAGGAGTACGTTTGGTCAGCTTAAACACAACAAACTGACACGACCAAGGTGAACGTAAAATGGCCAATTCCAAACCGACAACAAAATAAAATAAAACACAACATACCAACATGATTTCAAAATTCCAAAGCCACCCGGGATGCAGATTAATAATGAACAGAATAGTGGTAAACTATTTTTCACATGGATATGGGGGCCCGGGGGGGGCCTCTTGGGCTGGACCGATTTTTCAGCTCGACCGTTTTTTTTGTATATTTGGTAGGTATGGGAATAGGTGGTAAACTACTTTTCACATGAATATGGGGGCCCAGGGGGACCTCTTGGGCTGGACCGATTTTTATGAAATTTTTTCTATATTATATATAGACATGGGGCCCCCTTGGGCTGGACCGATTTTTATGATCTTTGATTTGTTGAATTTGTCACCGCCCCGAATAGCAGAATAATTATTAAAACATGGACATGAGATCCCAGGGGGGGTCCTTGAGTGTATTACTCGAGAACGGCTGGACCAATTTTCATGGTTTTTGATTTGTTGGATTTGTCTCCGCCCCGAATAGCAGTTAACGGTTAACGATTCCTTGAGTCCTCTTCTGTTTTGCATCTCACTGTTGCCGCTGTCCGTAGCCTTGCGCGGTACACCCGGTAACCGGAAGCATAAGATCACGCACTTGTTTTACATGGATGACTTGAAAGTGTATGCTTCCGGAAAGCAAGAACTGACGTAGTCATTGCGCATAGTGCAGGAGTACACAGATGCTATTGGCATGGAGTTCGCTTGGGACAAATGCGCCCAGGTTCATCTCAAAAGAGGACGATGCGAGTATTTCGATGAAGATGCTCAACTCATTGACGGAAGCGTTCCGAGACATCTGAACGCCGGAGAGACTTACAAGTACTTGGGTGTGGAGCAGTGCCACATCCAAGCGTCACACCAGGTAAAATAGTCTCTCTGCGGCAAGTACAAAAATCTACTCCGACGAATCTGGTCGTCAGAGCTTTCGGGGAAGAACAAGATTTTTGCCACAAATATGCTTGCCGTTTCGATCCTGCTCTACTCATTTGGAGCAGTTAAATGGTTAGTAGATGAGTTAAAGCAGATTGATCGGGATACTCGAAAAATGATGCATCTACAGCGCAGTTTGCATCCAAAATCGTTCGTTCCGAGGTTATATCTTCCACGAAACCAGGGAGGCCCAGGACTTTTGAGTTTGGAGTCTTCATAACCGTGTAATGTTGAGTACAGCCTGCAAAATCATCAGGAGTTCGGACCCCTTGTTGCTCTTTGTCAGGGAGCACGAGAAGCGGGGAATCGGGGCTTTTTTGTTTAAGGCAGCACAACGAGCAGCAGATGAACTCGGTCTTGACTTTGACGTTGAGCGAGCCTGGCCATATTCTATTACCGAGCTCGAGTTGCTCCGTCTTACAGCCCACGTCAGAATCTCTGAGCAAGACATGCTCATGAGAAAGCACATGGATAAGTCAATGCACAGCGTTTTCTTCAAAAACATGGAAAACCTTGGCTTATCCAAAAGGCATACATTTGCCTTTCTCAGATCAAGTGGGCTGAAGTCTGAGACTGAGGGATTCATTTGCGCCGCGCAAGATGGTGTAATTAACACCTTGGTCTATCGCAGCTGCGTGATGGGTATAGAGGTCCCAAATGTAAGCTGTCGAGCTTGCCACAGAGCTCCAGAAACAACAATGCATATACTTGCGGCTTGTCCAGTATATGCACCTTCGGCCTATATCCATCGCCACAATGCGGCACTGAAAGTACTATACTTTCATTTGAGGCACCACTATGCGATAGACCAAACGCCAGTGTTGCCTTATTATGTCCCGAACGATATCGAGTCCGTTGTGGAGAATGAAAGGTGCCGAATCTATTGGAACTATTCATTCTCCACCGTCAGGCAGATATCAGGAAACAAGCCTGACGTGGTTCTGCTGGACCACTCCTCCAAGCAGATGTTTGTAATTGAGTTCTCGGCTCCCGCCGAGAATAACATCTGCATAAAGGAGGAGGAAAAATGGACAAAACATCAAGACCTGCTGTTCGAACTCCGCACGCTGTATACAACTTATGCGGTAAAGCTGGTCGCTCTGGTAATTGGGTGAATGGGAGGCATCAAGGGTTCGTTCGTCTCCAATCTGAAGATCATACCCGCTTGCCGAAAGCCGGCAGAAGTTCTTGCGGCCGGAATGCAGAAGGCAGTTATCTTGGGGTCGTTGCGTTTGCTCAGAGCACATGATTCCCGGTATTCGTAGTTACTCACCCCATGGCATTGGGGAGTGGCTACGATGTGCGATTGAAACATCTGATCAGCAAGGAACCTCGTAAAGGTCGGAATCACGGGGAGCTCCTTTTGGTCAATTAAAAAAAAAAAAAAATCAAGTACTGCTTGAGTTTTAGAGGTTGAAGGTGTTATTTCATTTAGTGAAATCTCATAGCCTAAGTAGAAAATTTCTTTTGTTAAGAATAATGATTTTGACATATTTATAGTGAGTCCATATTCCTTTAAAGTATGAAGTATTTTTGTTAATAATTCTAGACCTTCAGAGATTGTTTTTGAGGGAATTAGGATATCATCTAGATAAGGGATCACATGATGCAATCGAAAGAGGTGCATAATTTCATTCATAAATCGTTGAAAGACAGAAGGCGCGTTACAGAGGCCGAATGGAACCCTTACATATTCGTAATGGCCTTCTGGGGTTACAAATGCAGTATATGGGATTGATTTAGGATCCATGGGAATCCATGGGAATCTGAAGATCATACCCGCTTGCCGAAAGCCGGCAGAAGTTCTTGCGGCCAGAATGCAGAAGGCAGTTATCTTGGGGTCGTTGCGTTTGCTCAGAGCACATGATTCCCGGTATTCGTAGTTACTCACCCCATGGCATTGGGGAGTGGCTACGATGTGCGATTGAAACATCTGATCAGCAAGGAACCTCGTAAAGGTCGGAATCACGTAATGGCCTTCTGGGGTTACAAATGCAGTATATGGGATTGATTTAGGATCCATGGGAATCTGGTGGTAACCGGACGCTAAATCAAGAGAGGTAAAATACTTGTACCCATGAAGGTTACTAATTATGTCTTCGATTATTGGCATGGAAAAATTATGTTTAAGTTATTTTGTTTGTTAAATTTAGAAGAGGAGCTACTTTGTTTGTTGCTTATAACTTTTATATTTTCCCTTTTTTGTGTATTAATAACGGGTTTAGTTGGGTTATTTTCTTTTTTATTGAAATATTTTTGTGTATTGGAAGAATTTACTTTTTGTTTATTCATGCAATTTCTTTCAATATGGCCCAATGTCTTACAGAAATTACATGTTTGTTTTTTATGACGACACGAGGACCGATCATGACCTTTAAAACCACAACACATACAACTTAAATGCTTATTATCGATGTTTTCGCTATCGGTTTTGTTTTTCTTGGGTTTAGATTGACTAGTACTCGGTTGGGTTGGTATCGAACTCGGATTATAATCAGCGACATTATAGATTTTATTTTTTTAAATAGACAGCTAATACACTTGGTTCTTTAATGCCTGCTGCCTCTACTGCGGCACTTAAATTGTTATCATTGATACACCCATTATTAGTGAAACTTTATCGGCATTATTAAAATTGAGTCTAACTTTGTTAATTTTTGCTATATGTAGGAAATGAAAATCGTAAAGTGAACAACCTATTGTAGGTTTATGATTAGCCACATCCATTAATAATTGGTAAGCATTACGGGTGCTCTTAAGAGGACGCAGCATAACCTTGAAATGGACCTGAATGTCACAGATTTCCTTTAAACCAAGCATAAACAAAAAAAAAGTCACTCGATGTCATGTCGATTTGGATTTTTTTATCCAATACACAACCCCGCCCCAATGCTAAGCTATTCCTCACCCGAGGGCGCTGTTCCAATGTTATCAAACTCATTTATTTCCCTTCAGATCGTTCAGACCATGGTTCAGATCTGTGGTTGAAAAAATATCGTGAAGGGGAAGGGGAAGACGGGAAGACTGCAGTAGAAGCGACGACAAGCACTTTGAGATTTTGTAACGGACCTCACAATAGTTCGATTTTCGGTATAAAATTTGTCTACGTCGCGCGTCGTCCGTCATAACAGAGTAAATTCCCAGAACTGGAATGTGTGGAATTCGGATTTTATTTTAACTTTGCGTTTCGCACATCATATCTCAATAATAATTTATTGATACTTATATTAAGATGAAACTGGAAAATTGATCTTTTGTTCAAAATTGTTCAACTCGGAAATTGCATTGTAAAATTTTACATGCGACAACTTTTTTAGTACAAGCTTTTATTCAACTTGCCTTGTTAGTTTGTTAGTATGTAGGTGTGGGTCAAATCTTGCAAGCTAAATTAAAACCACTTCTTGACATCCGATTGAGCTGAAATTTTGTATACGTCTTTAGTTCCGGTGACAATACAATTAATTAATACTCAATACTTTCAAAATGGCCGTTGCCACAAGATGGCGGATGATGTATTTTTAGATTTTTAGTCAACCCCATAAAAATAGGTATCAAATGAAAGGGCTTGAAGAGTAGAAAACGATACAGTTACTGACATCACACTAAATTCAATATGGCCGCCGCTCCAAGATGGCGGATTATATTTTCTTTTCAACCCTCTTAATATGGGTATCAAATGAGAGGGATTGAAGGGTAGAAAACGATAAAGTTAGTGACATCACACTAACAAGTTCAATATGGTCACAGCAAAAACTAAAAAGTAGAAAAAAATTATAGTAAAAAATATTTTTAAAAACAAGCTTTTATTTAAATGCTCTGTAAAAAAAAGAAAATAAATCAAACCAAAGCAAACCCATAATTTTGTTACATCATACAATCGCATATGATATAAAAGCTTGTCGCGAGAATTTTGTGTGTAATTTTTTTTTATAGAAAAGTACAATTTCTACTTAGAATTACTTTCAAGATAATATAAATTCTCATGTTTCAGCTTTATATCACTGCTTTGAACACTAACACAATTCACAGCAATGCGCGTGCTTTTCCAAATAATAATTTTGTATTTGTTTACCTTAAAAATCGAGACAGTTCTTTCATTCCAGCGCCAACCATTGAAATTGATTTCTAGCGTTCATTATTTTTAGATTCATTTAATAAATAAATTTTGTTTTATTGTCTATTAAACAAAATAACTAACGCAACTCGTGATAGTAAGTGTCTTTACAGAAACTCGGAAACACATTCCCTTTTAAATAAACTGGATTTTAAGAAGAAAATACACAAATTAATGCAGTAAAAAAAATAAATACATACATATATTAATAAGTTCATTCGTGTTTTTTTTTGCTTCATAATTTCGTAAATTGCAAAGAGATGTTGTTTTGGGATCAAAAAATGTTGCCACATTTAGTCAAATTTTATAAGGAATATATTGCTCCCGAACTTGTAAGAAACAATCTGGGAAGGAACATTAGATGTGTTGATCCACCGTATATTAAAGAGGCTATAGTTGCTTTTGAAAACAAAAAGAAAAGAAAAGTAGAGGAAATGTGTTAATCTATTCTATTAAATGCCGTGCGGTCCAGATTCAACAATTCTATTCAAGTCAGTTCAATAGCCAAGTGAGAGCACTATATGAAGCAACTATGAGGAAGAGCAGTTGAAACATATATTATGGAACAACTTTGTTTTCACCGTCAAGTCGCCGACTGAGAAAGTGAAGCATTTCTTCGGTCGATTATAGGATGCGTGGCCAACACAGAACTCACATTTCGTTGTTTAAATTTGCGGAGGGAACATGTCTACGTGGAGCGTAGCCCACGGGTGTGGCTACTAATATTTTAATTAAGTATATTTTCCAACACCTACTATTAAAATCACACTTTATTGACTTAACATCTCGTTATGAAAGTAACGTTTAATGCTGAGAATGGATAAAATTGCTTTTTCTACCTGTGTCATAATGACAACGTTTTGTACTTTAATTGATATATTAGACAGTTGCTACCTGTACTCATAATAGCTATCATTAAATGCTCATTGCATAATATACTATTTCGATTGTCATTTCAATGTTATAAAGGCACGTTTTCAAGATTTTTGCAAAAATTTACGCATAAAAGTATTTGTTCACTAAGGTGTAAAATTGTGAACAATTCGATAGCAACCAACAAAGTTTGTGTCAAATTCATCGAAAATGTGTTAACGTCAGTTTCCAACCAAATCAAAAAAAAAGGTAAAACGTAGGTTTTGGTATAACACACGTGGCCATTTGCGGAATTAGCCTTAGCAAATAGAGTTATAGTTTTCTTAAAAAAAAAACGTTAATTTGCATTCATATCTATATTGTTGCTAAGATATGTTGTGCTTTATAATTTTTAAATGTTTTTACAGCGATTCTTCCAATGGTTTATACTCAAAAAAGTGTGAGTCAGCTTTTAAAGTACTAAAAACTAAAAAATAATTAGGTATGTACCAGGTACCAGTCACCACACCACTCTCCTCATCAATCTAGAGTATTGATCAGACTAAAATAAAATCGTGGGGCGAGTCAAATTTCTATTATCTATAGTCCACCGCTCATATAATTATAAATATGCTTTGGATGCATCTTCTCAATAGGCAACTTATGCAAAATATGTGTAAAAGTAAATCATCGTGCGACATCCCAGAACGATCATTTACATATTTACTCAGTTCTCGCCACGCCCCACGATTTTATTTTCGTCTGATCAATACTCTAGATTGATGAGAAGAGTGGTGTGATGACTGGAACCTGGTACATACCTAATTATTTTTTAGCTTTTAGTACATTATCTGCATCATTAGGTATTATGCTTTTAACAATATAAAACCGTTTAACTTAAAATATTTTTTGGGCCTCCTGAACTGTAAAACGTATGTGACGGATGCTTAGAAAGCTGTTCTTTACAAACGATGCGGTAAAATCAACGGAAAACACTAGGCTGTTACAGACATTTAAGAAGGAAACTGTCCTCACCATAATTAAGTATATGTAACAGAATACAGTAAAATATTTCCATAAATTATTTTCCATTTAATAGATTTTTGCAGTTCTTGTTCGTCAACGGATGACTTTTGTGGCATTAGCCGATGAGAACTGTCACAACAGCTGTCAGTCAGTTGTCAACCTCCAATTTTTGAATAAAAATGATTTATTGTTGAGATTTTTAAATAATTGTCGGCCAAAAAACGTTATACAAATCTCGTGGTAGGGCTATTACATTGTTCGGTTTTAATAAAATAATTCCGCTTCAAAATTAAAGCCTCACAATGTAAAATTTGACCTACCATACTCGATTGTAAATAACTATTACCTATTTTATTTTTTAGCTTTTAGTACATTATCTGCATCATTATTATGTTTCTTTACAATAAAACCGTTTAACTTAAAAATGTTTTTTGCTTATTTTATTCTAGTTTTTATTTTTTTTTAAAGTGTACTGTGTTCTACTTGTCAAGCCCTTTCAATTGATACCCATATTGCGGGGATTGAAAAACAATATGTAATCCGCCATTTTGTGGTAGCGGACATTTTGGATTTTTAATTTTTTCATGGTGTACTGTATTCTACTAATTAAGCCTTTTCATTAAATTTGATACCCATATTGATGGGATTAAAAAAAAATGTAATCCGCCATTTTGTGGTAGCGGACATTTTGGATTTTGAAATTTTTCATGGTGTACTGTATTCTACTAGTTACGGCCTTTCATTTGAGACCCATATTGGGGGGATTGAAAAAAAAAGTAATCGGCGGCCATCTTGGATTTAAGAACATTCTTCTGGTTTAACTGGAAAGTTTAATCAAAATTTTACGCGCAAAATGTATGAAGGATGGAAAACTATAACAGAAATATTGAATACTGTTCACGGAGGTGCCAAAAAAGACGACTGGAAGTCTTGGAGGAAAGTATGCACTGCATTCCATTACATATTATTATACAAAGCGTATTGGAAAAAGTATTTATTAATTATAATATCTAATTTAATATCAGAATAAGGCTCTTTTTTCGTTCATTTTTAGATATGGCAAGACAAAGGTAGCAGAGCTAAATTAAAGATACTGAAGAAGAACAAATATGAGCGTGGTACTGGCGGTGGAAAGCCATCTAACGAAACTTTGAGTGATACCGAAATTGCCGTACTGGATGTTATAAAAACAGTCTCTGTGGAAGGACATGACCGCGTGAAGGAATCTTTAGTGTTTTCCGAAAAACATCACGAAACGGAACAACATGCAGTCACAGTTGAAAGTGTATTAGAAGTAGATGATGAAAATTTATTTCTCATTGAACAAGAAATTCCGGTCGAGGCTGAATCTACTTCAGGCGTAATCACAGTTAAAGACCAAAATAGTAGTAATACCAACAATAGTAAGTGATAAAATTGGGGCAACACCCAAAAGAGAATCTAAAACAAGACAAACATCCAAGACTGTATCACACTTTGAAGGTGACAATCGAATGAAACAAAATTAAAAGAAAATATTCCGAGGAAAAGTTACAACTGTTGCGAGAGTACCATAAAAAAATACAAATAATGGAACAAAGCTGTGATGCAACTACAAGATTAGCAAATGCAACAGAACGATTAGCCTCCTCAGTTGAAATTAAAATTTAAATATATCTAAGTCGAACTCCACAAATTTTAAAAAGTCTAAAATTACAGATGGAACATGTTTCGGCAGAACATTACTGCCATCATCAGCCTTTTTTTATATTCTTTAAGGGCTGATGATGGCAGTAGTGTTCTGCCGCAACATGTTCCATCTGTAATTTTACACTTATTAAAGTTTGTGGAGTTCGACTTAGATATATTTAAATTTTAATTTAAATTTACTCCACTTGGATTTATCGACATTCTTCTGGTCCTCAGTTGAAAGATTACTGAAAGATTAAAGTTTAAAGTTTATAAGCAGTTCTAGATTTCTACCATATATTGTTAAAAATTTAAAATACATTGTTCGAATATTCTGCCAAAAATTACTGATTGTGGAATCTTCTTATTAAATCGGCTCTAATTATGCGTCCCCTGGCTAGGTGGGGGTTAACTCTACCCGCAGGTCGATTTAATTCTCTCTTCGTTATAATTTTGAACTTCATACAATGTGTCCCTGGATGGGGTGCCCATGAGGTGATTTTTTCTATTAAGTTGTTTGGAGAAGAATATTTTTAGTCTGGACTGGTGTTGCTTGTTATAAAATTACAAAAAAAGGTAAAACATTGCAAATCATAGTTGATTTGTTTTAATTGGAGGCTTTTTTCTTCGAATAGGATCGAATTTTTGTCTAAGTCCCAATATTTTTGATAAATCTAGTATTTAAAGCCGAGCACTGCCTAGCAACGCCTAAAAAATACCATCGAAACTTTATGAAACTTCATTGTTGTCAAACAAAATCGGAATACTAAGTCTTCAGCAAAGATTTTTTTTTAATTCAGTGTTACGGTCTTGGCGACCTATCATAGCAACACGTAATCCAAGAATTTCAAGAAAAAAATCCTGGGGTTCTTTTGAGCCGCAATGGATTGTCCAAATTGTTTTGTTAATTATTTTATTCGAAATAAGGTATCAGCCGCGACTGCCATTGTGTTCAGGTTGCTAGGCAACTTTGCCTTCAGTTTATGGACTTCTTCAAAATTAAAGAAAAAACCGCTTAATTTAAAACAGGTTGAGTAAAACGTTTGACTGTTTTAGTTTTCTACAGTTGTAAGATAAGCAAAACCAGTCTAGACCAAAAATATTCCTCTCCAAACAACTTAATAGAGAAAATCACCTCATGGGCACCCCATCCAGGGACACACTGTATATTCCAAAATCAATTTCGGCTGGTAAATCTGGATCTAAGACTTCGGGTATATTATGTTCTATACATAAATTGTGAAGAACAACACATGCATTAACTATTCGACCTGCCATCATACCTGGATCATACTGAAGTGTTCTATCTTCCAATAAGCACCGAACCCTTTTCTTAATAACACCGTTACATCCTTCAATGGTGCTTCTAATAAATGATTAAAATGTCCTTCGGGGGTATTTCTTTGAGGTTCACCATCTACTGGAGTTAATAGCCATGGACGAAGAGGGTAGCCTGAATCGCCTAACAGGAAAAAAAATATGACCAGCTGCATGCAAATTCTGTAGTGCAATGTTTACATTCGAAGTCTGCCAAATAAATGCGTCATGCGTACTTCCAGGATATGCAGCATTTACATTTAATATTGTCAACTTATCATCGCATATTAGCCGAACATTCAATGAATGATAATGTTTTCGATTTACGTAAATATGCTCTGGATGTTCTGGGTCATTTCTGCCAGGTGGTACAATAGCCACATGGGTAGAATCGATGATGAATGCCAGGAAAGCCATATCTTTGGTAGAACCTAGTGCGGATGTTCACTCTTTCCTCCATTGTTTGAGGAAATTTTACAAATCTATTAAATACTGCTGGCTGGTTTAATGCATCTGTTACTTCTTTCAAACAGCGACTTACTGTTGGTTGTGTTACACAGAAGAATTTGTTTGAACCAATATCCATTTGATAACTTCCGCTTGCATAAAAACGTAACGCAATCAAAACCTAAAATCATTATTCTGTTAATTTCAATTTAATAACTTCTAACAACCTTTCCAACGCATCGAGATCTCAAGAGTACCTAATCGTAAACGAGGTAGGTACCTACTTTTGTTTCAATTTATATATCATGATTGCGCTGAGCTGGTGTTAAGGTTGGCGAATTTTCCTGCGTTTGGTGATAGGGACGAGGCGGGGTGATCGGCGCAAATTTAATTGCCGGGAAGTGGCCCCGTCTAGCGGCCACTAGCGGAAACTTGAGTAGCGTTTCTCAAAAGGGAAGATTTCTCTACAATAACGACATTGAAATATCCAGTTGGAATGTGTCAGATCGGCATTGGATCAGCATTTTGTGCTAAATTCAGAGTACAATCAATATTATCGAATGCACAATTGAAGATAATAATGATATCGGGTGTCTAAATAAAAATCTGGTCAAGATTGCTATGGAACCACGGCTTCCTAGATTAGAAAGGAACGGTGTCCCTTCTCCGGCTGGTCGAGTTTGAAAAAAAGCTGTTTCTGACAATGTACTGTACTGTACCTCCATCTAGCGAATTTTTAACCGAACTTTTAACTGTTACCTTGACAGCGTCTTTCAAATCAAAAACGAACCGCTAAAGTAATTATGGCAAATTAAACAGCAAAGATTTGTACAAATTAATATTAGATGTTTTAAAATTAGTTGATGATTGTGAATTTAAAATTATAAGAATAGTTGCTGATAACCATAAATGTCATGTGGCCCTTTTTAAACATTTTGGTCGATATTTTGGTCCATCGATATAATCGTGGACTCAAGCTTTTTTTTAGTTTTCATTATTGTCACGCCGTAAAAATGGAAGAAATTTATCCAATGGAATAAATTTCGGCAAATTATCTCAAAGATGAGAAATTCAACAAAAAAAAACATCTTTCTCCTTCAAATTTGGAAAAAATAAAAGTAAATTTGGCCATTCAAATATTTTCGCCCCCAGTAACAGCCGCTTTGAAGTATCTTGCTCATCATGATGGTGAACAATTTTCCTTCTTTAAACATTGTACTGCAACAGTTATATTTATGGAAAACATGTACAAATATTTTCAAATTCATATTCAAATTCAAACACAGCATATCCATCGACGAGATCCTAATACCGCTCCTTACACGGACACTGAAGACCATGACTATCTTGGTTGAATGAAGACTTTCCCCATTTTATTGCCGACATTCAATTTACCTCGGCTGAAACAGATATATGTGGCTTAACAGAAGAGGCCTTAGTCTTCACTGCACGTAGCACATATCTCTGCATTCAAAATTTGATGAAGGATCTAAATTTTCATTATGTTTTAACCAGACGATTTAGCTCTGACGCTATTGAATCGATTTTTGCAAATATTCGACTTCGTGGCGGATCCAATGATTTAGCGGATTGCAGAGCAGCCGAATATGCATTGCATCAAATTTTAAGAAGTGGTCTGATAAGAAGTATCAGCAACAGTAACACAGTGCCTGATGTTATGTACGTGAGCACTGCAAAATTTGTTATAATTGTTCAAAAATCCCATGCTAATGATGAAATTGATATTACCTTAAATGAAGTAATTCTGGAAAAGCTGGAACACATTAATACATTCACAGGCAGTTATTCTGGTGACCTGCAGATTGAATCACCAGCCATTGCTTTTCTCTGTGGTTACCTTATAATGAAAGTAGAAGAATTACCAAAAGATTAGAGTTTACCAAAACAAAATGTGGAAGCAATTCTAAGAAAAATAATAATTGTTTCTGACCTTTCTTCCAATCCTAGATTCCAGTGTCAATTTCATTATAACGCAGTTTGTCATCTCATAATATCCAAACTGATACCCCCATTACTAGTAAACTTTTGCAACCTACAAACTTAGAACCTCAGAAAAAGAAGTACTAATGTTTACTCTAAAAAACGAAAACTTTTGAAATTAAATTGATTTTTGATTTTTGCTTACCGTGTTTTATTCTTAATCTTGCAGATAATAAATGCATTAAAGACCTTTTTCTGTTTAAAAATGCTAATTATGATTTTTATTGAAAAACTGACAATGTTTTTGATTGTCAAATTGTTTAAACCTCAAAATCCTGTCAATCATTATGGGGAGTACTGTAGCGCTCTCTACGGAACGCAAAAAAAGCCCTGAACTACAAACTCGACCAGCCGGAGAAGGGACACCGTCCCTTTCTAATCTAGGAAGCCGTGTATGGAACAAATGCGGTTCACATTCGGCATGTCGCGTCGTAGGTAACATCAATGTTAAAGTGTCAAAAATTGTGGGGAACCGAGGTGGTTTTCTTGAAATAAGGGGGCCCGAGGAGCCCCCGTCGAAACATAGGGCCCGGGGAGCTCCCGTCGAAACATAGGGCTCGAGGTGCCCCCGTCAAAGAATGGGGGCCCGAGGGATCTTCTAAAAACTGGGGGGCCCGAGGGGGATCACTTGAAACATGGGAGCCCACTTGAAACATGGGACACCAAGGGGGCCCCTTCGGTTATCGACATCCAGAAATCGAAAGTTGAATTTGTTTAGTTCTAAAGTAGAAATTATACACTGTGTCCCTGGATGGGGTGCCCATCTTATCCCCCTTGGTTCGGTCGGAGGCTCCCTTGATTCGGCGATGGTAGCCCATTAAATTAGGCCATCTGTTATTTTCAGTGTGACTCTATTAATCCAAAAATTGTACGAATCGTTACTAATTATTTTGGTAATTATGGTTGGACGGTGTCCCCCTGAGCACCCTTAATTCGGCGGGCCCCCCTTGGGCCCCCTTGATTCGGTGTGAGCTCACTTGGGCCCCCTTGTTTGGGCGGTGGCCCCCTTGGGCCCAATTGTTTGGACAGTGACCCCCTTGGGCCCCCTTGGTTCGGTCGGAGGCCTCTTTGATTTGGCGGGGGCTCCCTTGGGCCCCCTTGTTTAAGCGGTAGCCCCCATGTTTGGGCGGTGGCCTACTGGTCCCCTTGTTTGGGCGGTGGCCCCCTTGGGCCCCCTTGGTAGGGTGGAGCCCCCTTGGTTCGGTCGGAGGCTCCCTTGATTCGGCGATGATAGCAAATCTTCTATTGAAAACTTAATTTCAACCAATTTTGTAAGATGGACCATTTAAGATGTAACAAATACCGCGTCGGCAACTTCAAAGATTTTCTTTGTCTTTTTGTTCGATCACCCGACTGAAATATTTTTGCCCTGTTTTTGCCATGTGAATTCAGTCCATATAACGTGTGCCGTATAGTTTATGCACGACCCGCTGAGTTTATGATACCATAAGGTCACTAGATGAAAAATTCTCTTTGTAAAGGTACCGCCATCAGTTATTTTTCATGAAAATTAAAAGAGATGGATATAGGATGAGTTTTAATGGGTTAGAAAAAGATACAAGAATCTAGGGATTTTTATCGATTTGCCAAGGAATTTAATGACATAATCCGGATTTAGGGTTAAGGTTTCAATATTAATTTGCTGATTATATTTTATGAATTTATACCAATACCAAGTAATCTTGGAAAACTAGTACGAACACGATGGGTTGGACCGAAGAAATTATCAAGGCTCCAAAGCCTTCGGCACTGGACGGGTTTGAACGTGGAAAACATAATGCAGGCAACCCTCGATCGAGCCACTTTTTCCAAAATCATCAACGATTCGTCAACCGTGTATTTACCAATCTTCAACCTCCGAGTGTTCAACTGACAAACAAAATAACTACATAATAATAACAAGTGGTATTTTAATTTTATTTATTCAATTATTCGTGTCTAAATAATATTTTGTATAGCCCAGACTCATCCCAACGCTTCTACATCTCGTTGGTTATGGTTTCTTTAATTTCTTCTTTATTAACTTCTTTAAGCTTGAGCCTTCAAAGATTGGCTTCAAATGTAAGGAAGGCTTCTTCAACACTATGCTTACAACTCACTATAAAATCTTCTGAACAGAAGTGCCTCTGAAATAATTAATATTTATATAATTATAATTGCGGTTTACAACTATTGTCGTCTACCGCATCCTATTTTCCATATAGATCGATTCGTTACATCTTCTTCCTGCAGATTTCTTTCTAACATTGCCTGTTCTACGTTCTTCTTGGTCTACTCCTACGTCTTCTTTCCAAAGGCTCCCATTGCAGCATTTTCTTTGGCCATCTGTAACAGTCCATACGACTTACATGTCCGTACCATCGTAGACTTTTTGTTTCTACTGTGTCTAATATTGTAGTATCGATTCCCATGCGTTGTCGTACTTCTGTATTTCGGATTCAATCTCGTAAAGTTAGCCTTCAACATCTACGCCAGAAGCCTATTTCTAGTGTGGATAATTATAGTTTCCTTTGTCTTTCACTCATGCTCCAAACTTCTATAATTAACATTCTAGGAGTGGAAATTTACATAATACCAATCTACTTCATCTTCTTTATTGTAAACGAAAACTCACACTTTATCAACTCAAAATTTTGAACTTTTTAAATTTCTACATAATCCTTCTCAAGTACATATCCCCATTCTACGGTATGTGTAGTACTTGTATGTATTTATAATGTTTTATAGTACTTGGTTTTTTCAGGACATCCAAAAAAATTTTTCGAATGACATTTTCTTCTCGCCTAAAAATTTGGGGAGGGTAACAAGTGCATACACTATAACATGGTATTTACCTGTGGGAAAACAGAAAAGGCTTAATATCTGTACTTGATTGTGCTTTACAGCCTTGAACTTCACATAGTCGCACCATATTTATCGAAAAATTAAAAAAACTCCTTTTGACTTTGCCGAGAAACATCATAAATGACAGTTCAGGGCATACACGAATAACAGAAAATATCCATGTCAAATGTTCATGGAAATTAAAAGAGACAGAATGATATATGTCGCAACCGTTGGCGTTACCTTTACAAAGAGAATTTTTCATCTAGTGACCTTAATGATACCATGAATAATTGCGCCACCTCACGTAAAGAAGCTACACTAGATTGGCTTGTGTGGCACTCTAGAATGAGTCAGAACCATGTCAGAACTTGGTAAAATGTCGGTTCGTGCCTGGACTAACACAAATAGACATTGCATCTACACAGTTCATTTATTTTGGATAAGACGTCAAAAATATGCCTTGGTTTTTGATGATTTTTTTTTTCAAGAATGGTTATTAGTTTCTTGAGTTCGTCGGGGGTCTCAAATAGCAATGAATTTTCTCAAACTTGCGTAAAAAATTATAAAAGTTGAACACAAAATACAGTGTTTTAAACTCCTTGTGTTTCCTAATACCAGCTGTTCCCAGGTCTTAAATACCCTCTACGAACTCGAATGAAGTTTCCTGAATCTAACTATGCCACTTTTGTATGAATTGAATCAATAGTTTTCATATCTTATCCAAAATACGCGAGCGTGTTTTCGGTTCTTACGCCACCTTACTAGACGACACCCTTAAATAAGGTCCTATAATCTCAATGAGGAAGCGAACTAAGTCTTTTGACAAACGGAACAATACGATAAAATCATGTTCCGAGAGCTCTTCGAAAGGATTTCTTCTCCTTTCATAAACTCGGGGTGCTCTTTCTTCAGCATCTTCTAGAGCTTCTAGCAACAGAAGATAAATATATTCTTCTGCCATTTTTTTTTAATTGCTGTCACATAGACATCAATACCCAATGCGTATGCGAATTCCATATTCACTTGTTATAGACCGCTCGCTACAAATGCGCTTCGCAAAAGTAATTGCGAATAGGTAAGAATACGACTTTTGTCATTCTATTCGCATCAATCGTTCATACGCAATCGCATATTTACATGCATGCGATGAGAATAGGTCCCCTGGTATAATGTTAGAAACACTCATTGAAGCACGGCTGAAAAATTGAATTGTTTGAACTTGCGGATGCTGTTTGCGGTCGTTCAGGTGTATATGTTCGACTTTTACGTGCGTGTTTACGTTTTGCATGTTTATTTCTATCGGTATCAGGGCAATTGCTACTGTTGCTGGATGAGGAGGACGCCGAACTGGAAGACTTGCGGCATCGTCGTCGGGTGAACTTTCTTGCGCCGTGGCATATTTAAGCACCTTAACACTCTTAAACACTTCTGATGTAGACGGGTGTGATGTGGGGAATAATAGTCCCGAAATATATCCTGTTAACCCACTTTATTAACTTACTTCTACGAAAGCTAACAAGAGAATGCCCCGTCCTTCAATCCGACGAATATAAAAACATCCAACTCGTCAGACTAAAAAAAGGGTGCGATAGGACTATACTACATAAAACATTCAATAGGTATCATCTTATGTGGTTTGTTGACTGCATATGTACTCCTCGCGAATTAAGAGTTGGGCTGTCTAAGGAATTTAAGTGAAACCAATATTTATGTAAAGCAAATGACATGTAAATGTGACGAGCGTTTACTAATGGGCTCCTCCCCCTCAATTGAATTTGACGAATTCGCCTATAGCATCTCGTAGACTATATAACATGAGGCCATAAAACGTGTTCTGTTGTTTAATAAAGTTGTTTTGTGAGATTACAGAGCGTATCAAAAATCGCAATTTCGGCTAACATTTTCAAACGCCGTACATTTACCGCCTCTTGTGACGTCATCTCGGGGGACCCTTCTTATTGGTTCGTGCGCTTCTCATTTGTCCGCCCATCTAGTAACTTTGAATTTTGTTTGGTGAATTTTTCCCCGTGTTGACGTCACAGAAAGGCGCGCGTTTCAAATAAGACAAATGTTTCGGATTTTCTTTTACCTAGTAAACGCATGAATTTGAATAAACAAAAAAATAGGGGTATAATATTTTTCCGTCTAGTTTCTAGAACAGCTGTTTTTGAAAATTGTGGGACGACCCCATTGAGCGGTCGCTTCGTTGACACAGGGTTCGAATTAAAATATAGACGCCCTATAAAGTTTTCGATATCTTCCAGCGGCGTTCTATGCAATAATTCACATGTGTGACAATTTTCTTTTATATCGCGTAACAGTCATTCGGTGCAGTTTAAACATAGGCGTCGCGTCGTAAAAATGAACCACCGAAGGGGTGAAACAATTAGAAGCGGAGCGCTTGAAATTGTTGCTCGTGTGGTGGAATGCTGCCAGGAGGAAGCTAGAAATAATGCGTTTAGATCTCCGTTGCAAGCTTCAACAAAACGAGCAGCTTTTTATACTAGATAATACTTTTATGTGCGCCCATGAGTAGTGACGTATTCACATATTTCCCTCCCCTGCCGCTCCGCCCAACTCTTATTTCGCGTACATATCGAAGCGTGTTCTCTATCCCCTCCATATCTCTGGTTGTACCTGTTTGTAATCATCTGGCAAGTGCGATAATTACACAAATAGTTTTTGCCCTGACCGTTGTGTTGTTAACAGTATTCTCACCTAGCTTTATGATATGTTTCCTGTTTCGTATCAGTAACCTCTGACTATCCAATGTTTTAATAGAATATGTATGACCTTGGATCTTCTCTTATTGCCTTAATATCGCCTTTCAACCATTTAGGTTACCCTAGTTTAAAATTTCGAAAATTTACATTGTCTCCTATAAGGTTAGGTTTTTTAAAATGAAAAAACCACAAAACAAAAGTTGCTAACAAAAAAAGAAAACATTTGTTGGTTTTGATATTAGCAAGGTATCTGCAAAAAAGTCACACATTAGAAAAATTTTAACACTAGTTTACTAGTGCAGGCGCTGGAAGTAGTTGAGTCTGCAAAATATGAGGACCGGCAAGTATATGTTCACATTCTTATACCTAAGACCCTAAATAATAGAAAGACCCATCTTGCCGGCAGTATAGTGGTGGTCCCGTTTAGTCCCCTGCCGAACTTTCTCCGCACTCAATGGTAAGCATTGCGCTCCTAACCGTTTCAGTGTGTTTCTGCATAGAGGTCTTTCAAAATGTCATGGGTGGTGAGTCGTGCAGGATGACTCACCACCCATGACATAGATATAGATAGATATAGATAGACCGATTCACGTTCGGAGCGGGTTGGGAGTTAAATGTACTATCGGACTTAAGAATATTTTCATTTCGCTCGTCGCTGTTCGACGTTCCTGTTGTCTCGTGTTGTGTTATTTATTTCGTTTATTTCCTTATTATTTTAAGAAAATGATTCGGATTTCAACCTATCTTCTGATGAAGACTCGGATCACGATCTTGGTTGTTCCTCTTTAATGTAACAAATTGCAACTTATTTTAATAAAAGTGAAACAATTAATAGCAACGAATTGCCTCAAGTGGCCCCCCTTGGGTCCTACCCCCCTGCCTTAAGAGACCTCCGTCTTGAGTTTTGCAGATAAGTTGAGTTGTTTTAACTGTGAAAGTCAGAAATTCTGAATTACAATAATTGTGGAAATGTGTGAAAAAATGCAGTGAGCGCATGTTTTCAGTTTTCACTTATAATGGCCATTTCTTACTTACCCTTCGTGCAGATTGTTTCAAGGACACCACCCTTGAGGTTTTGGAATACCTACACGAAGATCAACGATTTTTCACGAAAACTAAAATTATCGGATCCTATAAAAAATAGTAGATTATAATTAATTATTATATTATTAAGAACATAAGTTAAGCTTTATGTGCTGAGCTTGGACTGTTGACCAACGAACGAAGTGAGTCGGTTAAGTCCAGGCGGACCCTTGGTCAGGAGCCCCCTTGGTCTACGACCCCCTTGGTCGGGAGCCCCTTTGGTCGGGAGACCCCTTGGTCATGAGCACCCTTGGAGGCCCCCAAGGCGGAGGGACCTACTACTCTAGTCGTTTCATTCGCACGCGTCCTCATTCACTACCTCGCTAGTTTCACTTTCAATAAATTAAAAAGTGTCACTTTATCTGATTAAGCAGATCACTTTTGTGACTCTGGCGGATAATAGTATATTATATTACTAGAAGAAAACATTGATTTTTGAATTGAGCACAGATTTTACAGCCGAGGCAATGTAAACAAACTGTCAAAGGAACATTTATATAAAAAAAAAACTGTTGTGTGCCTCACCTTTATGAGCACACGTCTGAAGTGAAACTTGCTAAGACGATGGTAGGAATCGAGTTTATTTCATTATTTTCTGATACAAATGTTACAAGTGGCTTACGGAAACTAAAACAAGGAAGCCCCCTTGGTCGAGTTTATTTCATTAGTTTCTGATACAAATGTGACAAGTGGCTTATTACTGCTCCAAAATATGCACAAGTAAAAGAAGAATGCGAGATGTACATTTTTGAAGGAGCTGATGATCCAACAAAATGCTTCAAGCTACAAGGGTCTTAATTTTCTGAGGTACTTGAATTAAAATCAATTCACGCAGTAAGAATTCAATCTGCTCATATTATTATCCTCAGTGCTGATGATCTTGGCGATTTATTACTGGAAAGATCTAGCAAATATGGTTGTCTATGTCTATGGTTCAACGCTTTTTCTAAAAAGAAACATCTTCTAGGATGTCATTTAGTTGCTGAATCCCTTGGTGGAAACATATGTAATATTATGCCAGCATTACATTTCGTGTAACTGCTTGCGATACTACTAGTAGATTAGGCAGTAAAAAACAATGTTTGAAAGCTCCATCAGAGGATTTTGTACAAACAGCCCTTGTATCTTGACCTAAGAACTGAACAATTAATAAAACAGTTAGATAATTATAGTTTCCACATATATTTGTCGGCGCCACTTGCCCGAGTGGAGTCGCCACGACTGTTTTGCCGGCGTCACTGGGTTCCTAATTGCTTTCTATATTTGGATACTAAGAAGTTATGTAATCTTTAGTTTAAGTGGTTTTTGGTAAACACGGAGGAGAAGGGGACTTCCTCTTCGAACGGAACGAGTGAGGTCGGGAGGAGAGGGACGACTCGCAAGACCGTTAGTTCACATATTATAGTGTCAACAATTTTATTTTAATAAAAAGCTCTTATAATGCCTCGGCGGTTACCTCGCCCCTTATCACAACCTCCGACATCAGAAGTGAGATCGGGACCGCCAAAAATGTGTGAAGAAAACTTCAGTGCAAGTGACGAAGAAAGTGCACTTGAACCGGAAACGCAGAAAGCAACTTTGACCCGCATACAACGGCTAGAACAACACTTGACAGAGGCTATCAGGCCATCTTCACGTTCACCTGCATTGGTCCCTTCTACATCAACATGTGCCACTTGAAGCTGCCTCCTTTTGATCCAGAGTCAAAATTTGCTGATCCTGAAGGCTGGTGTGCAATTATTGTAGATTTCTGTGTCAGCAAGCACGCTCCAAATAGAATGTAATTGAAAATGCCGTTGTCGTCTGCCTTGAAAGGTAAAGCTGCCGACTGGCTAATTTCGGCGAAACCCACCGAAAAGGACTGGGCGACCCTGCGAGCACAATTTATCGCCGTCTTTGTCAACCCCATTGATCTTATTGAACAATTTTCGGAGGCCGTAAATAGACGACAAAATCTATCTGAAGGAACCCCCTTAATTGATGAGATGCTGCACTCTATGCGAATTATCATCGATCTTCTCAAATCTCGCGAAAGTGATGGGGCCTTCGCCGTCCTTGTCGCTTGTTATTTTGGTTCTACCCGAGAGGGCCGTCCAACGCAAGAAGAATGTGCACCATGCTTCAGGGGAGACTAGTGAAACGTCCAGGGCTATCCACACCGGAGCGAAGCGTCGGGCTTCGCCACAAATGCTACAATTATGTAGCAGTTGGACATCCAACGGGAGAGCTGCAGCTTAAATCTGGTGCGACCTTTCCTTTTTTATTCTATACCGGGTCGGATTGTTCTTATCAATTTCCCGGAAAACGTTTTAACAATTTGACCTCGCTGTAAGGTATCGGTTCTGGTTCTTTCTTATGTTTCACATAAATTTTAACGGTAATTAAAATGCAAGGACTTTTTGCTGAACTCTTATTTTTCGTAGTGCCCGATAATTTTATGTCAGCGCAGATTATTGTCGGCAGAGACCTACTAGAACAAAAGATTAGCATTCATTTCACTTCCTTCGGTTTATATTTCACGCGTAATCTCCAACTATAGGCGTGCGAACGAGAAGGTGTTAATTTTAATGTCCAAACCGATTTAACTGGTTATGAAAAACAATAATTAGTTAAACTTCTTTCGCAATACCAAGAACATTTTATTGTAGGCGTTCCGATAGGAAGTGTAAATACCGGAAGTTTGGAAATTAAGCTCAAAGATTCAAACAAACTTGTTCAATGGTAATAATATCGCTTAGCCCATGCTGAACGTGAAATTGTTAAGGCGAAAAATAACGATGTCCTTAACGCCAATATAATTCGGCCTAGTGCGTTTTTAAAGTCCAGTTATTTCAGTTAAAAAGAACGATGGTACCGATCGAATTTGTATTGATTATCGTGAATCGCTCATCTTAATATTAGTAATTCAGATAATTATAAATAATCGACTAACCTGCCCAGTAAAAAGCTGAGTTGGTTTTTGCGCGCTGATAACAGAGCTCGAAAACACATCCGTCTGCGTCCGCTGTCGCAGCCGAACTCTTTGGCATTTTGAGCATACATATTCTTGTGATTGTTCCTCTTGTATATTTCTTGCTCTTATTTGTCCTTTGGTATGTGCTTCAATAACCTTATTTAATTTCTGCTCTTCCATCTTTTTCGTAATTTTTTGTCTTTCGGAATTCTCTTGTGCTTATTTACAAAAAATATCCTTGTTTTTTCTAAAGTATATAACGCGATAGTTTATGAAGATTGAGGAAATCAATAAAAATTTAAAGTTACTGAAATGGTAGTACATATTACAGATGAATCACCTCTTCGCACAGATCGGTGTTGTAAATCTTTTCATTTTTTTATTACTATTCACATTCTTGCTATCCCTTGTTTTAATTTTTTAAATTACACAATTTAATATTACTGCCGTCTCTTAAAAAAATTTACTCAGCTGTGTCGGATTTACTACCTTCAAACTATAAGATGATGCAGAACAACTTACTTTATTGCAGGTTTCGGAATTATTCTGAAGTGTGGATGTTTTCGTGAAAAAAGGCAAGTCTGCTTTTCGAAATCTTAAAAATAGTAGATTATATTATTAAGAGCATAAGTTACGCTTTATGTGCTGAGCCTGGACTGTTGACCGACGAACGAAGTGAGTCGTTTAAGTCCAGGCGAAGCACATAAAGCGACTTATGCTCTGAATGATATATACTATTTTATCCGCAAACCTTACTCAGAAGCCCCCTTGGTCAGGAGCCCCCTTGTTGAGGTTCCCTCTTGGTCGAGTCCGCCCTTGATCGGGAGCCCCCTTGTTCGGGTTCCCTCTTGGTCGAGTCCTCCCTTGATCGGGAGCCCCCTTGGCCGGGAGCCCCCTTGGTCGGGAGCCCCCTTGTCCGGGAGCACCCTAACCGGGAACCCCCTTGGTCATGATCACCCGTGTTCGGCCCCCCTTGGTCAGGAGCCCCCTTGGTCAGGGGCGCCTGTAAATAAAACAAGGAGGAGCTAGTCGTTTCATTTACTCGCGTCCCTATCCACTACCTCGCTAGTTCACTTTCAATAAATTATAAAACAAGAATTTAGTAAGAATTTGAAAGAATTCATTGACAAGGTACAAGTGTCACTTATTTTATGTGATTAAGCACATAAAATAACACCTGTTGGCTACTTTATGAGCCTAATCACATAAAATGGCACTTTTACCTTGTCAATGGAGGCACTTAAGTTGTCACTTTTGTGACGTTTGCGGATAAAAATAATTATAAGTATAAAGGATTCATGATAGCCACCTTTACAATTTAAGCGTGTATAAACCTACCGATTGTATTCTCTCAAATTGCTACACTTTTTCCGTTTCGTTGAGAGATTCAGCCCAAATTTCGTCTACTTGAGTACTGGAGTGTCCCTTAAAGGTTCGATGGGAGGAGTTTTAAGTTCTCCGTCTTTCGGCGCTAGGCGGCAGCATTTCACAATGTAGAAAATTCGTTAAAATTATGTTCGTAAGGGTTTCGAATTTGCCTTAAAATAATGTCTATATCTTAACGAAACGATGTAAGATTTTTCCAGATGATAGAAAGAACCCATATGTACCCATGTCTAGTGTTAAATTTTTTTATTTAGTTTTCGTTATGCCAAAAAAAAAATGGACAAATGTGTAATATTGATATATTTCCGCCATTTATTAGAGCATCTTATAAGTAAAATTTCAAAAAAATATTACTAGACTTGTATAGATTGGCAATTTTTCTTTCATTTGGTGTCAAAAACATGGACTTTCCTTAATATTTACGGTAAATTTTAAGGGTAATTCCAACCAACTCGCAGCACCGGGGTAGGGATTCCTCTTAAACGCTAATACAGACCAGATAGACCACTCATAAGTGATCAGATTAATCGTCTACATGGAGGGTATTATTTTACCACACACACCAAATTGTGACAGCCAACGAGCATAATTAAAACTATAATTTCGGTCCCGCGTTTGGCCATTGGTGTTGTACAACTAGGAAAGAATTATGGGAGGCATCAAGGACTCGCTCGTTTGCAATCTGAAAATCATTCCTGCCTGCCGTAAACCGGTAGAGAACCTTGCGTCTGGAATGCAGGAAGCGTTATCTTGGGGTGATTTACGGGATTAATAGTTACTGACCTTATGGTTTTGAGGAGTGGCTATGATGTATGATATTGACCTGACCAGCAAGGAACCTCTTGAAGGTCAGAATCACGGGGAGCTCCTTCTGGTCAATACGGAAAAAAACATTTTATTTGCCCGACAGATTTTTACATTAATTTACAGGACAAAATTAGAATAATAATAATATATAGTAACTATCTTACAGAGAGAAAAATTAATATTAATCTAAACTTATGATGATAAATTAAATGTTAACTACCACACCTAAATCTACACAAAGCAGAAATTAAGTAAAAATAGTACACTATACAATGGTTCCTAACTCATTCTTGACTGATTCAACGATGTGTTTTAAGTTGTCAGCGAAAATATCATACTTATGGCATAAAGAGTAGCAGTTTTTGGACATAGGGCCCTATTCTTGAACATGTGAGTGCGTGAGTGAGTGAGTTGTGACGTCACGTCGACTAGTCGAGCATTCAATTTAAAGTAAGCGGTCGTCTCATACCGCTGGAATCTGCAATTATTGTGAAATGCGCTTACTTTAAACTAAATACTCGACTAGTCACGTCTCACTCACTCACGCACTCACATGTTCAAGAATAGGGCCCATACAGTATATTGGTGATTTGTGACGAAGATTAGTGTGATACTTATGCAAACAAAAATAAGCAGCATACCTAGAGTTTACTATACAATAGATTCAACCTCACGGTGAATTAGCTTGTACAGAAATCTGATAGATGCTACAGACCTTCTAGATCTTACTGAATCAATCTAAAATTGTTTTAACAGTTCTATCTGATTAGTTCCAGGAAGGATATTCATGATAGAGGCGACCACTGATATTACAATGTACATCCATAATAATATTACATTAAAAAAAAGAATTACTATGAAAATATGTACAAACCCTTCTTTTTGACGAAAATACTGAGATTTCGTGTTGAAAAGTGGTACATATATCTTATTTGTAGCGTTGATGATTACGGCGGGAACATTTCGTGCAACGTTTTCTAACAGTGACGGTGGAGTGCGGCTGTACTGTTTTCACTTATACTACCGCGCTCGTGTCATGCCCATGTCGTGTTCATGTCGTGTCATTTCCTGTGGCGGTTCATCGGCGGTCGTAAAGCGCCTCGTGGGCGCCCTGACTGCCGTTTTCATTAGACAGACCGTGTTCCTACTATGCCGTGTCGTGCGCCTGCTCGTGCGCCTGTTGTCTGTCGCAAATCGCCTCCACAAGCGATTGATGGCAGACGGTTATGACACGGTAGGAGCACAGTAGGGACATGGTAGGTCTGGTGAAAACGCTAATGCGGTTTTCTAATGTAATCTTATGTAAAACTGCGCATAGGCGATTCTGGTGACATGAACACGAGCACGGTAGTACAAGTGAAAACCAGCCTTTACGCTGTCTCCAAACCGACCGTTGCAAATAAAAACTTTTTTTCACTACTAGCTGTAGAATGTACGATTATATAGTTTGTCGAAGATGTGTGAAATTGTTTTTCTTTCCTAGTGGTTAATAATCATTTCATTATTGACTAGTAGTTAATAATAATTGAAGAGACCGGATTTCATGCAAGATGCATATCGTATATTATTTTTTCGAATTTGGTTTCACAATTTGCAAATTATAACATCAAAAACAGAATCATAATAACTTTTCTTGTCTTAACCATCTTTTACCAATGGTGCGTTTGCGCACCACCTATTGGTTTATTTATTTTTATAACTTATAAATACTCGAACAACGTCAACAACTTCGAAAACGTGTTCAGAAGATTATAAAGAATTCGGAACAGTCAATATGAATTTTTAGAATCTGTTTTTAATCATTTTTACAGTTGAAAATAGCGAAAAAATTGTGTCATATTTTTCGTAGTTTTGATGCTAATAAAATATTTAAGATATCGCTTTACTTTTTTTTTGAGCGTTTTCAGATAGTCATTTAGTAACAATTTAAAGTATTGCTTAATAATATTTCATAATTATTTGCAAATTGAGAAATATTTGAAGGATAATTTGATTGGTGCATTCACGCGCGCACCACTGGTAGAATCTGACAACCGAAGTCGTCGGGTGTCAGGAATCGACAAGTTTCATGAATTGTCCCATAACGTGAAATACTCCAGTCTCAGTTTGATATTAGCAAAGAACAGTTGTGTAGTGTTATAAAAAAAAAGTAAAAAGTTTTTAACTCAAAGAGAATAATTGGAAGCAGCACTAGATGAAGTGGTAGGTGATCTGGAATCAAGTAATAAACGTAATTACAAATTCTTGTTATCCCAATGAGAATAAATAATACATTCGGCGAATTTGTAGACCATATTATGGAGGTGGTCTATATTCCTCCCGATGAGAAACAGATTGTTTACAGTGGTGTATTTTTGCGACAATCTTGTGATTGATGAGCAAATGGTGCCGTATTTTGGCAGGCATGGATGTAAAATGTTTATCAAAGAAATGCCTGTTAAATTTGGATTTAAAATTTGGTGTCTTTGTTCTTCAGACGGTTACTTTTTTTTTCATTTCCGTATGCAGGAGCAAGTGAAAAAAAAAACTCAAAACTGGGTATTAGCGGAGATGTTGTGTAGTGAGAGAAAAAATGGTGTTGGTTGAAATTGTTGGAATTTATACAATAGAGTTAATAGTCCAGCAGCCACCGCCTGTTTTTTTAAGTGATTAATAACAGGCTGAGTCTTCGTGAGTTCGTTCGGTTTGACAGTTTTTCCCCTGTGCAAATTCTCAAAGAGGTAGGTAATGAAGTGCGCAGGTGTAGAACATGTAGATTTGCTAGGGTGTCGAAATTGTCTGACTAACAGTAATTTTTTTATTGAAATTTTAAGATAATATGATAATAAACTCGGGAAAACAATTGTCCTACAAAATCGATGGTTTGAATTAGAGTGTCCTCCACGCCGAATATGTCGAAATAACGAGGTCATAAAAATTATTAATTACCAGCAGATTTTTTGTATGCAGCTTAGTAAATATTAATTTGTATAATTGAATGGCCACAAAGTCCTACAAATGTAGTGATACGTTTTCCTAGTCCTACGCTTGGAAGTTGTCGATTCCACGGTAACACTTTTTTCATTAATAACAACCTAAGTTTGATTTTGTCCTATCGGGAATAAAGTGTAGAACACAATTTTACCAGTGTCCTACACCAAAAGTGGTATGTATTTCCAGGAATTGATATATTTTGTCTACATATTTAATTTTACATTTCAATACAGAGTTAAATTCGTAAACAATCCCGAGTAAATTACGTTGTCGTTAGACATTGAAAAAGAAGCCCAAACAATTCTCTACTCCGTAAAATTGTAGTGTATGTCAAGCGGCATGTACCATTTTCCACCAGTATTTTGACCGAGTACGATTGTAGCAGGTTGGAGCAGTACTCTGCTCTCACCTCAAAGGTACAGTGTTCGATCCCCCGGGGGAGCGAATTTTTTTTTTCATCTGGTGAAAATAAATAAATTCTTAATAATTTTTGAACAATTGATTTTCTTCAAGTATTGAAGAAATTAAGAACCATTAGTTAATTATTAATTATTAATTATTAGGCTTATAGTTTCGCTTGAATAGTTTTGAGGACTGTCCAATAAATTGTTTATATTATCTCAGCAATTTTTGCACATACTAAGAATGAATAATTCCCTCTCTGATCAATGCGTTCTTTTTTTAACATATCGAATAAAAATCAATAATATTAAACGAATAGTTGATTATATGAAATTATTGAAGAGGTTGAATATTATTAACTAATAATTATATTATTAATTGCTCATTTTTTAAGTATTTTTTTAATGAAGGCAACAATATGTGCATAATTGACTCGATTCAATCTTCTGAAAAAAAGTTGTTTATGGATGTAACATAATGTTTATAATAATAGAAATAGTACTGCTTTTGGAAGTATAAATGTTCGCGCTACAGGAAGTAGCCGAGTGAGGGTCTTGAAGGAATTTTTCGGAAGAAACTGAGAGAGGTGTGAGAGGGAAGCCGTGCCGGCCACGTGGCAACAATGCCTTGAATTTTGGGTTCCCTTCCCAAGGCAGTCGGTTACAAGCAATCACAGTGTAGAAATATTTCAGTCAAAGTGTCGTTCAAAAATTGAAATTTTTATTTTCAATCTTCTTGTAGGACTAGAGATACAGACCCATTTTTTGGTAGGACACTGTTTGATTTAGGCAAAGAATGCACTAACTGAACATGTGTTTTTATTTGTCCTACGGTTATTAATGAAAAAAGTGTTACCGTGGAATCGACAACTTCCAAGCGTAGGACTAAAAAAACGTACTACTACATTTGTAGGACTTTGTGGCCATTCAATTATACAAATATTTACTAAGCTGCATACAAAAAATCAGCTGGTTATTAATAATTTTTATGACCTCGTTATATCGACATATTCGGCGTGGAGGACGCTCTAATTGAAACCATCGATTTTGTAGGACAATTGTTTTTCCAAGTTTATTTTCATATTATCTTAAAATTTCAATAAAAAGTTTACTGTTAGTCAGACAATTTCGACACCCTACCAAATCTACATGTTCTACACCTGCGCACTTCATTACCTACCTCTTTGAGAATTTGCACAGGGGAAAAACTTGGGCGTCTCGTCAAACCGAACGAACTCACGAAGATTCAGCCTGTTATTGATCACTTAAAAAAACAGACGGTGGCTGCTGGACTATAAGGAATACAAAATTTCCCAGTTCATTTTCTTATCTTGCACTGCGCCTTCTAAAATCCGAAAATGTGCCGATAACCAGAAATGTAACTCAGCCTATCGTAGAACGATAAATGATAACCACAGTTATACTCTAACTGAACACCAAAATAAGGCCCGACGCCGAAGTCCTATTACAAATGGAACATGTTTCGGCAGAACACTACTGCCATCATCAGCCCTAATTTAACAAGAGATTAATGATACAATTGATGAATTACAGAGGTGTTCTTACCTTAAAGAATATAAAAAATTATGACGTTGACGTTATTTTGAATTAAAATTTGACGTTTTGAAAAGGTTACATGATTTTTAAAAGATTTCGTAAAAACATTTTATAAAATGTAAAAATTAAAATGGATCAAGGTCTCTCTAACGTCAACGTCATATTTTTTTATATTCTTTAAGGTTAGAACCCCTCTGTAATTCATCAATTGTATCATTAATCTCTTGTTAAATTAGGGCTGATGATGGCAGTAGTGTTCTGCCGAAACATGTTCCATTTGTAATTTTACGCTCATTAAAGTTTGTGGAGTTCGACTTAGATATATTTAAATTTTAATTTAAATTTACTCCACTTGGATTTATAACATTCTTCTGGTTCATAGTATTTATATTTGCGCGAAATGTAATGTACATTTACATGTTTTTTGCTTTGCCAACTACCACAAACAGTAGTTATTGAGGTAGTAGATATTACCAGTGTTCGTAAGTATTCGTAAGTGCACCAGCATAAAAAATAGTTTCTAAATATTTTTTATACATGAATGTTGTTACTTTTCTGTTAAAATACAAATAATAATGTGAAATTCCTTAGAATTAATAGTTTTTTTTTTATTATTGCAGAATTTTTTTTACATCTATGTTCCCAGTCAATTTTTTCCAAAATCAATGTGTTTTTTAAGTAATGAATTTTAGTGTTAAACTATTACAAAATGCATTGTGTAATTTTGCATGAAAATCCGGTCTCTGACTGAGAAATGTCAGTCTTAAAAAATAGATGACCTCAAATTCGTTCCGACTTTTGGCATTATCATGATTATCATTTAAAGAAAAGTTAAACAAATGTGTTAGTAGTGAAAAAAATAGTATATAAACCACGGTTGAAAAGCCTTTTTTGAGTCTCGCACTTTTATTTCCGCGATGCTTCGCATCTTGGGAAATAAAATAACTCTCGACTAAGAAAAATGGCTTCTAAACCTTGGTGTAAAATTACTATTTGTAGCCTATAAAATATTAATTTAAAAGCCTAAAAAAATTAAGGTACTATCTATCTAAACGCCTTGAAGGAAAAAAGGGAAAAAGTTCCGCACTTATCGTTTATATTCTGAGTCGCATATAAAATTGTTAAACTAAAGCTCGTAAATTAAAATTTAAATATTTCTAAAGCTCCTAAAATTATTACGCTCCGTGGAGACCTATTAACAACTATATTTAATGAGATTATTAACTTGCGGTGTTTTTAATTATTATAATCCAGATTTATTTAAATAAAAAAAAGTTAAAAAAGGGGTCTAAATTTTTTTTTATAAAAATTGTTATTACTGTTTTTAGATATGGAAAAGCTATTGCATAACATTTTAGTTTTTAGGGCCATTTGTTCAAATAAATTTTTTATGCCCTACCAACGTCTAGATGACTTATTATTCCACGCAATCCACGTATCTTTTCTTATCTGGACTGCGCGCGCGTATTTTACTAAAAATAAACCAGCGAGTTCGATGCAACAACACAGACAGTTCAGACAGTGTAGTCAAAACCACCGTAATCGAATCTTCTAAAGCCTGGTTTATGCTCAAGTAACCACTAACCATCAACTGCCGAATGGCCCTTTTATACTCGTGTCAATTTTTCTCTAGAGGTTGCCAAAATGCATGCGCGGACTTTTTTTATTAGCAAATAATAAATTATTATTTATTTACATGATATATAAATTTCATCACTTTAAAAAGCGCCGTAAAATTTCCCACTTGCTTTCGGTTACGATTCAAAAGGCCTGATAGAATATCTTTATATCGTTACTTTTCTTCTAAAGAAAGGGGATGTAACGAAGTCACTTAAGAATTCCAAGAAAAGAGTGTCGGAAGTGTGGCTCGACGCTCCGAAGCGAAAATTCTCCGCAGTCTAGCAGGCCGCTTTCCCACTGTTCGACAAGGTCAAGCTCCCTACGCCCAAATCGGCATCTTTAACCGCTTCTTAAAAATACTTCTTGACCTCCGATCGGGATGAAACTTTCACCGTTATAACCCGTTGCATAAGCTGCGCAACTTTCAGAAAGTCGCTACGACCACCCCAAGCCGCCGCCCTTGTCACCGCGGGTCACGCCCTCCGCACCGAATCATTAAAGTGTCCAGGAAAAATGCTTCCCATTATCGGTTTGGAATGGGACTTACATCTTTTTGATCAGCAATGAAGCGCGCTCCGACCCTCGCTGCTACGGAATCGCTAACTTGTCCGGAGCCGATGCTGTTCCGTCCTCCCAGTTTCCGTACAAGTTCCTGGTAACTTCCAATACCCGACCAGATTCTTTCCGGTCTCCTCCACTTCCGGTTTCTAGCCATCGCCTGCCGGTATTTAATTCTGGCGTTTTCCGGTTGTCTGACGGCGGGGGCACTCTGCTCGCGAGCCAGCCAGCCGTGCGCGTTTAGTCTGGGCGGACCTCATCCGGTTGCTACTTCCGGTTTTTAGTCATCGTCTGCCGGTGTTTAATTCCGGCACCTTCAGGTTCTCTGACGGCGGGGGCACTCTGCTCGCGAGCCAGCCAATCATCCGGCCACCAGCGCTACACTTACACAGATAATCATATTTTTGGTCTTAATGGCACAAATTTTGTTAAAATTTAAATATATTTAAGTCGAACTCCACAAACTTTATTATATTTATAATTTTAAATATTCTTTAAGGGCTGATGATGGCAGTAGTGTTCTGATGAAACATGTTCCCGTTGTAATTTATTAAAGTTTGTGAAGTTCGACTTAAATATCTTTAAATTTTAATTTAAATTTACTCCACTTGGATTCATCGACATTCTTCTGGTTTACAAATTTTGTTGTTGTTGCGTTTACAAGAAAACAGCTGATGGCGTTGACGCTTGATAATTTTTGACGAACTAAAGTTCACACAAACTCAACTAACCACTAGCATTCAGTTACGCCGATAGTTAAAAATTCCCAACTTGGATTCTGAGTAGTTAATGGTTAGTGCCTAATTGTTACTTCTTACGAGAAGTATGAACGGTTTTATGGAACCACTATTATTTATTTTGGAAATAAACGCTCACTCCAGTCAAATTTTTTTTATTCTAATGGGTACCGGTTTCGGCCGTTACGGCCTTCTTCAGCCCTGCGTCCTGAATTGCTTTACGTCCTAAATATTCCAAATCTGCACATAATCCGTGTCTTAAAACAATTACAATTTAAAAAACGAGAAACGACAATCATGAATACACGGTTATTAAAATTAACATTAAGATAAACCAGAAGAATGTCGATAAATCCAAGTGGAGTAAATTTAAATTAAAATTTAAATATATCTAAGTCAAATTCCACAAACTTTAATAAGTGTAACATTACAAATGGAACATGTTTCGGCAGAACACTACTGCCATCATCAGCCCTTAAAGAATATAAAAAATTATGACGTTGACGTAAATAACATTAAGATGGCGATTATTAGAAACCGGTACCCATTAGAATAAAAAAAATTGACTAGAGTGAGCGTTTATTTCCAAAATAATATTGAACCTCCAGTGGGGAATAAAATACAATTCACTATTATTTATCTTCTTAATCGTTAGTGCTTAATGGTTAATGCACCGCTATGACGGTCGAATTTATTCACCGTTTTTCGTGACGTCATCACCGTCATATGACGGTACCGCTTTCCTAGGAAACCGTAGCTTAACAGGCATTAAATTTGTCACTGTTGATCTACCACCTATGAAACCGTTGATGAACTGTTCATGAATTATGGGTTCAGTACTGTTTTATAAACCTCATAATACAATATTCAAAGTCGACATTATTATATCGGGTGTCTAAATAAAAATCTGGTCAAGATTGCCATGAAACAAAAGCGGTTCACATTCGGCACGTCGCGTCGTAGCCAAAATCTGTGGTAGCCAATGTCAATGTTAAAGTGTCAAAAATTAAAGTTTCAGTTCTTTAATTATCGAAAAATACCTTATACACTTGAACAAAAAACATTCATGGTTGAAAGGTTTTATTTAAAGTGGCTTCATCATTTGCTAGCGTATTTTGAAACCACTGGCAAAAATATGAAATATGGACCTGTTGAGATAGACGACGAAGGAAAGTTCGAGGTTCCTCCACCATAATTTGTTCAATATCATCAAGAACATGTGCAGTCCTTTTTGTTGGCCGTCAATTTCCGGGTTTTCTTGTTAAGGATCCAGTCTCACGATAGTATATTGAAACACTAGTTTTGTAAAACTGATGTTAAGACACGAGTTCAGGTTTGCAGCACGACTGCCGTAGGCAGGAGTGCCTGTAAAGAACGAGTGCTCTTTTTAGTTTTACAAAACAAGTTTTTCATGTTATTTTTCCTAATTTGCATATTAATTTAATTTTTTTAACAAATAAAATCAATTTTGGTAATTTAGAAAATTTTGTTAAATTTTGATTTTTCTGTACCTGACGTATACTTGAGATGACTTACATAGAACCTTAACCACAAAATCACACTGACATTTCGTTCAGTGCAAGGTTCAGTGTGTCTAACCAATGGAAACAAAAATTCTAGAATTTGGGTGCGTTAATGAAATATTAACGCACTCAAAATGAGTGCGTTAATAGCTTTGTTACAACAGCAAATTAGGAAAAATAATTTTACACTGCGATTGAGACATTCATTAAAAGATTTGTAATCTCCCGCAAATTTCTGAAAACTGGGTTTGAAATTCTTCTAAACAGTCATGAGTGGAATAAGACCATTCTCCATTTATTCTACGCCCGTTCCGGAAATAACTTTCAACCATGAATGAAATAATAAATGGTCGGAGGACCATGGTTCAACATGTACACATTAATTCGCCTGGGCATGAATCGAATGAGTTTATCGATGTCATTTTGAGGTATACTGTTCCAAACATCCTGAAGTTTGAAGTTCAGCCAGACTGTGCGAGGGCTGTGCCACAGGGATTAGTATCCGACGGACAAAATCAAGCGATCTTCGATCGGCGATAACTTGATGGCCATGGAAAGGGGTTAAAATCAAAAAGGTTCATATCCTGGTGGAAAAGTGTATTCTTAAGTGTTTGTAGATAAGACATCAAATCTGGCTCTACGATCTCTTGAATAATTATAAAAATTTGCAACGAAAATGCAGCAAATGACGCACTGAAAACTAAAAACCTGAACCCAGGAGAATAACGCATTAAAAAAAGTTTTTTTTATAAATTCGATGTGCTGCAATATACAAGGTGTTATACAAATATTTTAGGGGTTGATAGAACTCGTAAATTTGAGCAACTTTTTCAAATTACATTTTTTTCAAAACATACACTATAATCCTCAAAAACTTGTCAAGAATAATGAATAAACCTGTTTTTACAATTTCAGACTCTTAAAAGTTTATTTCGGTACGAATTTGGGGCTTTATCGCTAGATTCAGCTGAAAAACGTACTTTTCTTTACTCTGTAGCGCTAGATGGTAACAATTACACATTATTAGTTACATAGGAACAGTTCCCAGTGAGAAAACTTGTTGATTTTTGATACAAGAGGTCGTTTTATAACTAAAACAGCCACCAATTGATTCAATTGTGCTTGGAAATAATAAATACACTATAATCCTAACAAAAATCGTCAAGAATAATAAATAAACTTAGACGCTGAAATGTTTATTTCGGCACGAATTTGGGGTTTCATTGCTAGGTTGAGCTGAAAAGCGTGCGTTTCTTTACTTTGTAGTGCTAAATAGTAACAATTACACATTATTATTTTGTAGATTTTTCCAATAACATTTTTTTCAAAACATACACTATAATTCTCAGAAAACTCCTTGTTGGGGCTGCGCTGGAGTTTACACCTCAAAGAAAACACTGTGTTCCCTATTTCTGCTGAAACTACAAATTGGCGTGTGTTTTCTACCGGGAAGATGGTGACGAAGTGACCGCTGCTCTCGGGTCAGCCCTTTTTGTTGGTACTGCGCTGTGGCGCGCACTATTTGAAATTATAAACCAGTCAACATGCCCCCGGCCTTGAAAGAACATGCTTTCAAACAACAAAAACAAATATATGCTTTACACACATGAGTAAATGAAAACAAACACAAAGAATTAATATAAAACGAAAATGACAATGAAACCAAACCGAAAAATTAAAAAATACACATTTGCACGTAAATCAGTTTTTTGGCACAAACTTTAGTATTCATTCTTCTTGCCCATGGACTCCTTTAAGCAACGTTTCAAGCTGTTTCTTAGGACGTTGAGGAAGGTAGTGGACAAATTTTCGAGAAACTGCGTCGTATTTCACCCGTGGATGTTCGAATGGCTGCAACTCGACTCACTCCATCGCTTCCTGGGAACAACTTGACGATCCTGCCCATGCGCCATTTTGCTGGAGGCAATTGGTCGTCCTTTACAAGAACCAGGGTGTCAAGTTCGAGATTAGAGTTCTGCGAAGACCATTTTGTGCGAGTCTGCAATTCGGAGATGTACTCCTTGCTCCATCGGGACCAAAAATGCTGTTGAAGGCTCTGGATTCGTTGATGCAGAGACAATCGTGATTCCTTGATGTGGGTGACGTTGGGATTTGGCGCAGACATCATCGAGCGTCCAATTAAAAAGTGAGCTGGGGTTAAGGGTGAGTAATTGCTGGGATCGGTCGACATAGGATGAAGAGGACGGGAATTTAGGACAGCCTCAATCTGAATCAGTAAGGTGTTCAACTCATCTAGAGTTAAAAGCGCGTTTCCCGTTACTCTACGTAGATGAACTTTCGTTGACTTAACCCCTGCTTCCCACATTCCACCAAAATGTGGAGAATGTGGAGGTATAAAATGCCAATCAATTTCTATTTCACTCGCCATTTCTATGATTTTCTCGCCACTATTTTGCAGAAACTTACCCAACTCTTTGAGTTCTCGATTTGCACCCAAAAAGTTGGTACCGTTGTCTGAATACAACTTTGAGGGTTTACCACGGCGAGAGACACAGCGCCTTAAAGACATAATGAAATCCTGACTTGATAGGCTAGTCACCGTTTCTAGATGAATCGCTTTAGTGACCAAGCATACAAAAAGACATATGTACACTTTTGTTTTCTGACACCCACGCCCTTTGCGATCCTTAATAATCAACGGACCGGCGTAGTCAACACCGGTATGCTCAAAAAGAAAGGCAGGTTGAGCTCGAAAAGCCGGTAAGTTACCCATGATAGGACTAATGGTCTTTAGATTACTCTTGAAACAAATCACGCATTTATGAAATGAGATATTGCGAGATAGCCCTCGTCCTGAAGTAATCCAAAACTTATCACGAACGTGTGCCAGTCATTTGTGGACCTGCATGAAGAAGTTTCACGTGAACGTCTGAAATTATAAGCTTGGCCAGAATATGCTTGCCTGATATTAATATTGGGTGTGTCTTGTCAAAGTCATAGTCGGAGTTTTTTAAACGTCCTCCAACGCGAATTATACCATCTAGATCAATAAAGGGAGTTAGTCTTAAAATCTTACTGTGTGGTTTAAGGGGTTTACCTGTGCTAAGAAGTTTTAATTCTTCACTGAATGAATCACACTGAGATTGTTTAACAATAGAAATGAGACCATTGTAAATTTCTTTGACTGACAAAGCTTCCTTTTGGCGTTTTTCTGGAATCATGCGGCAGTTGTGAATGAATCGTAGAGTGTAAGCGATAACTCGTTTCAATCAATTTAGGCTAGAAAATTTATGAAATGGGATTATTTCCGCCTGAGACACAAAGGTACTGACTTCCCTTTTAAGTTCTGGAAGGTCTCCTGTATGAAGCTCCAGGTTTGGATATGAAGATTCGCTTTCAGAGAGCCACTGAGGCCCATGCCACCACAGTTCACAAGAGAGAATTTCTGGATAAATCCCACGAGAGGGTAGATCCGCTGGGTTGGAGTGGGTTGGCACATGACGCCACGAATTTTGTTCTGTAATTTCCTGAATTTCAACCACCCGGTTGCACACAAAGGTTTGTAAGCTGATAGGATTCGTGTTTATCCACCCAAGAGCGATAGTTGAATATGTCCAATAAGTACAATTAGAAAGAGAAATATTCACCGCTTTGCAGGCTTGATTTACCAGATTTGACAAGAGAGTTGCCCCACAAAGTTCTAGCCGAGGAAGCGTCAATTGTTTTAACGGAGCGACTTTAGCCTTAGCATATAAAAGATTGACACTGACGATGTTGTCCTCGGTAACAATGCGCAAATATACACAAGCGGCGTAAGCCTTATTTGATGCGTCGCAAAAACCATGAACTTGCAGATGAACGTATTTCGAACAGACATTTCTGGGTATTCTCAAGTTGTTTAGGTTTTCTAACTGATTGCGAAACGAAATCCACCTTTGTTGGAGATCCTGAGACAAGGATTCATCCCAAGCCAAGTGCTCCCGCCATAACTCTTGTAGAATGATCTTTGCAGAGATGATGCACGGGCTCAAAAAACCTAAAGGATCAAAGATTTGAGAGATCTCAGAAAGAATACTACGTTTGGTGACTTTGGTAGACTTGCTGGATGAAATCGAATACAGGAAATCATCAGAATTGAAGTCCCAAACCAAACCTAACGTCTTTGTGTTTTCATGAGAACCCAAATGGACAAATGCTGGATGAAGATCCTCCGGTTTTAGATTTTGAAGAATTTGCGTATTGTTGGATACCCACTTTCGCAGGTTGAAACCATATGAAGAAAGAATGTTTGACAATTGAAGAGCCAAAATTTGCCCTTGTTCCACTGTTGAAACACCCGTGATTAGATCATCCACATAGAAATCGTTTTTTATTACGCTAGAAATTTCGGGTAGAATGTTTTCATAGTTCGACCCAATCTCAAAAAGACACCGAATTGCTAAATAAGAGGCCGAAGCCGTACCATATGTCACCGTGTTGAGGGTATACACCTTTAAAGATTCATTATTTCCGAAGCGCCACAAGATTTTTTGAAATATTCTTTGGTCAGGATGTATGAAGCATTGCCTGTACATTTTTTCTACGTCTGCACATAGGCCATATTCATGTTTTCTAAAACGTAGTAAAATTGAGACTAAGTCTTGTTGAATGGTTGGGCCGACTGCTTGGATGTCATTGAGAGATTTGCCAGTAGTTGTGTTGGCAGATCCATCAAAGACCACTCTTAACTTGGTCGTTAAGCTATCTTCTTTTAGTACGCAATGAGTTAAGTTTGATGAGTCTTCAGACATGTGTCCCAGATCAATGTATTCTTGCATGAACTTGTCATATTGGTCGCGGAGCTGAGGATTTGAATTCAATTTGGATTCCAACTTGTAAAATCGCCTTTCGGCCTGATGATAAGATTCTCCTAGAGATTTAGGAGATTCCTTGAAAGGAATGGTTACTAGAAAACGACCATCAGAATCCCTAGTAGTAATTTCGACAAAGTTGGTTTCGCAAAACCTTTCTTCGTTTGATTTAAGTCGCGTTATAGAAAAATTCTCAATCGCCCAAAAACGTTCCAGCTGGTTTTGAACATCATTTGTTTGAATATGATTCACAGAAAGATTGGCTACCTTTGAACTCAAGGAACCACCTAATACGATCCAACCAAAACGAGTTTTTTGCAATACAGGAAAATTTTCACCGAGACGAATTTGACCTACGCATAGAAGGTCCCAAAAAAGAGAAGCACCTAACAAGATATCAATGTTGCTTGATTGGAAGAAATTAGGGTCAGCCAATTTTACGTTTTGGGGTATGTGAAACTTCTTCATGTCAACTGCGAAGCCAGGTGAGCTAGAAGTGATGTTGTCTATGACAAGACACGATACACTTGTTTTGAAGTTGGAATGACGTGTCCACTATACTCGTCAATTGACTAAATGAATGAGAAGTAACAACCATTTATTGAATTTTTTTTTCTTTAAAAACTAGAACTCACTCTCGTGTTCAGTCCAATTTCAAAATATTTAAGTCAAAAAAGGGTTGTCATTCCAATACCCTTAGCCAATCGGTCAGTTGTAGATGCGGCGGCCCACCCGCCCACCGCATTCACATGTGGTGCCATGAAGGAAATGATTTTTTGTCACAAAGAGCAACTGTGAACTTATTTCGATATTACACTTACAATTTATCTGAGATTTAGTACCTCCTACACCACTAACAGTGACATTTGAATTTTGAGTTTTAACCTTGAGCAGATTCGGATGTCGTTTGCCTGTTGAGTCAGTTACATCGATGAGAACGGTCGGCAAGAAAACTTGGAGTACACCTAATGCACACGCTGTGACAGTTTCATTTGGTTCTGAAGCTGGAATTTGATCAGGTTGAGACGTTTGTCTTTCAAAATGCAGAGAGGTGTGATGCTAAAATGTTGGTACCCTTTTACCCTTTTAAATTAGGTTTAATATTTGGTTGTAATAAAAGCAAGGGTGTATTTATGGTTGAAAATAATTGTTTTAAGGGTGCGTTTTACACACACTGCTTTAAATTGTGTTGTGTTTTAATTTGATTGTAAAGCAAAGGTGTATTTATGGGTTAAAAACTTAAAAAAAGGTGGTTTTTAAATATTTGACACTGTTTATAATTTTTAAATTGTTTTAAACAAGGCCAAATTTTAAAAGCATCCTTAAAACTATTTTTTAACCCTTCAATACACTATTGCTTTAATTACAACTAAATTTTGGAAAAAAAATTTATGACAACTTAAAACTTAATAATAAATAATAATAAAAAAGCTCACATCCCGGGAGCAGAACGAACAAAACAAAAAAAATAGGTCTTTCCTATCATCAGTTATGATTGAGAATGCATACAAATATCATGATTTTGCAGTATTTCCTAATTTTCCGACTTTTATTTATAATTGGCTCGAACTTTGTTTTCCCGAAAACTTTTCCAGGACCATAACGAACGAAACAAAAAAAGAATTAGGCATATCCATCGTTCGAATCGTAAGTTATGGTTGTGAATTTATATAAAAATCCCATAGAAAAAAATCACTTTCAGTTTTTCCCGAATTTTCCAATTTTTCGGGCAACTTTTACAATTTTTATTTCCGTAGGAACCTTATCTGGACTACGACAAATATGAGGAAAAAATTATTAGCGAAATGGGTTCATCCGTTCTCAAGTAATGCGCCTACAAATACACCATTTCAACATTTACGCACGTGCAGTGTATTTCAGTTTTTCCCGAATTTTCGAATTTTCCGGGTAAATTTTCCAAAAAAAATTACAGCGAATGACAGTAACCTCACTATTTCCAGCCAGCTGTTGACACGTCACTAGCACGTGCGTTTGTTTTGAAAAGTCCCCACTCTCAGTGACGTCACGACTTTTCCAGTCTATTATATAAAAATGAAACGCTATTCGTTGGTAAACGCATCACTTGAGAACAGGTGGACCGATTTGGCAATTTTTTTTTTTGAGTACCTATTCGTAATGGTCTAGGTAATGTTTTTATGGAAATAAAGATTTTCCAATTTTCCGGCAAATCTTTCCCAATTTTTATTTCCGTAAGAACCTGACCTGGACCATTACGGGGATTCTAAAAAAAATAGCCAAATCGGTCCAGCCGTTCTCAAGTGTTGCCAAGTGTGTTACCAACGTAGGTACAGCATTTCATTTTTAGGGTTCCGTACCCCAAGAGTGCTATTACTAAGGCTCAGCTGTCCGGCTGTCCGTCCTTCCGTCTGTCACAGGGCTGTATCTTTTGAACCGTAATAGTTAGACACTTGAAATTTTCACAGAATGCGGACAACTATGGCCGCAATAACAACAGATAATAAAAATAATAAAAAAATGTAGTCTTAAATAAATATTGTACGGTGGTACGAAACCCTTCGTGTGCGAGTCCGACTTGCACTAACACGACTTTTATTATATAGATATGTAAACTACCAAGTCCCTACAAATTTAATGTGGTATAAATAACCATTCTGGGACTGTAATAAACACTGTTGTCAAATGTGCAAATACGTGTCTTTAAAATAAATAAATAATAGAAATTTCAGCCAAACGCTTCAGTTCCCATTTTTTTTCTGTTTCGACAGTTGAGGATTTTTAGTTAAAACATCAATAGTATTTTACTAAAAAAATAGCTTAAGTCACAGTAAATTTTCTATAAAACGCTTGTTTGTACTGGTTTCTTTGTACGGACAAAAGCTTGACTTGATTTCCACGCAAATAAGCGCAGGAGAATTGTTAAGAACATACTCTATTAATTTTAGAATTTTGGGTATTGTTGGAGACATCAAACCACCTTGACTTTTAATTGAGCAATAACATGTAAAAAATGTCTTTGTAAGTATTTTGGCAGAATTTGGCTGTAAATAGGCGTTATAAAACGCCGACCCCCCCCCCATGTCTTAAAGGGCCCCTTTGGGCCCCTCTGTTGAAGGGGGATTTTGTTATTGTCGTTGTCCTATACCAAGGCCCCCCCCCTGTAATTTTTCCGATGTTTTAATGGTAATTATTCTGCTATTCGGGGCGGTGACAAATCCAACGAACATAAAAGCTTGCATTGAAAAATCCCTAGTTTCCATGTTCTAGCCTAGGCAGGCAAATATCGTTTTCCGGCCGATTTGGACGACTGGAAAATAACTAAATTGAGACGAAGGCCGAAAAAAACACAATATTTGTTCCGAAAAATTCGTGAGATGGTATGAGGGGAGGCAGAAATAGAATTCCCTCAAGAACAGCACAAACAAAAGGGGATGTTGTAAATAATGTAAGAGGCACAAAACTTTGGACTTTAGTAAGTTGTTAGTTTTATAAACAGTACTTTTATAGTTTATAAATGACAAAGGCCTATTTAAAATTGTTTACCCAGTAAAATATTATAGCAATAAATAATTTGTACTTGATAGGCCTCACCAGTTGGCTCCTGTTATTCTGCACCTACCTGTGGGACGACGGGTAAATAAAACAAATTGGAACTACCTTTATGAATAATTTTGCTGTCATTATCATTCATAATTATTATTCATTATCAATATATTGCCAAGAAAATACAGGTGCCCGATTCCAAACAAATAATTTAAGAAAAACTTAAAAAAAAAAAATACAATTTTGTTGAATAATAAGTCAGCATACAATATTAATTTAGTCTACATTTGTGGTGGAAATGCTGGCATGATATACATTTTTTATACAAACGGGATTGTTATATTAAGCAGAGCATGTGTGGTTTCGTGAAATCTGAGAAACATAGAATTATTTGTATGTCAACAAAAAGTTACCCCTCTCAGGTTGCGCTGATTAATGTAGTGATATAAAACCTATATATCCAGCAAATATATCTGTAACTATAAAGGAAAGGGCGGGCTTCTGAGTGCCTGTGGTGTTTGTCGGGCTTGGTATGGATAGCTGGGTATATATATATATATATATATATATATATATATATATATATATACGTTTTCCTATCAAGTCGAGATCCGAACAAAACTTGGACAACCCGAGATCCACCAGAAGGGAAAGGATTTTTCAAGTACATATTGTATAAAAATATTATAAGCGATATCTAGAGTTCAAATTACTAGAGAGGGGAAACTTTTTCACACTTTGAATTTTGTGATAAAGGTCGAACAAAACCAGATCCGTCATAAATGCAATACAACCCGAGATCCGACAATGTATAATTAAAGGCGTATAAGATAAGGTGAGGTCCGGCGACGTTGCCATTGTTTTGTTTAGTAAAACAACACGTGGAACGTATTTTTGTTCTTTATGCAAGTTGAATTTCGATGAAAAAATCACAGCAGTTTCTTTCTGAGGTCCTATGTACCTTTGAATCTTTTAAAAATACATCTCCACGTCAATAGTATATTTCAAACGAATGCGCTGTCATGACACTTTTCAGGGGCGAGGGCTGCAATGAGCCCGAGCCCCTAAAAAGTGACAGGACACGAGTATTGAACAGCGTTTTTCCCGCAAAATGAGAAAAAGTTACAAATTTACATCAGATTTTGAGGTTACAAAATACAAAAATAATATTTAAATCTTTCAAATAATTTGATGTTAAATAATTTGCCCTGACAGGCCTCAAAATTTTGTCCTGTAACTTTATGTTACCGGAATTATTTACGGGATGCCACATGTGATATAAATTACTGAAATGGCATGAGGAAATGCAGATAACATCCTCAAGAACAGCAGGAACAAAAGGGGATATTGTAAATAATGATTGTAAGAGACACAAAACTAGATATTTCGTATTTCTACAGATTCTCAGAGCCCCGATTACCTCTTAAAGTCGGAAAAGTTTTTAACTTGGAAAATATTGTTAAAGAAACTCGTAGGCACATGGGGCGCATTTGTAATAAATAAATTGGCTACAAATTTGCAATTGACATTGTGAGCTACTGCAAATGTACCAGTTCCACTATAAATAATATTTGAATAAATATACGTCTTTAAAATAAATAAATAAATAATAATCCAAATTTCAGCCAAACGCTTCAGTTCCGAACTTTTATTTCTTTTACTCTTTTGATGATTAAGGACTTTTTGGTTAAAATTTCAACGATATTTTACACACAAACTATTTTAAGTTACAGTAAATTGTCTATAAAGCGCTTGTTTGTATTATTTTTTTGTACGAACAAAAGTTTAACCTGATTTCAACAGAAATAAGCGGAGGAGAATTATTAAACGCATGTTCTATTAATTTGAGAATTTGAGGTATTGTTAGACATTGAAAACGACCTTGAATTTTAATTGAGCAATAACATGTTAAAATCTCTTAAAAGTATTTTAACACGTTTTTTTTTTAAATTCCAAAGGGGGGTAACGGGTTGGGGGGTGGAAAATCTCTGGATCCACTGAACCGATTGCAATGAAACTTTGCATACTTACTTATTTTACCACTTAGGCGCTCAATAAGAAACGGTTTTTCAAAATTACATTCCAATGGGGGTAACTTCGTGGTGGTGGTGGTGGTGGTGGGGGTTAATGTCTGGATCCACTGAACCGATTGCAATGAAATTTTTGCACACTTACGTATTTTATCACGTGGGCGCTCACTAAAACACGGTTGTTCAAAATTCTATTCCAAAGGGGGTAACGGGGGCCTCCGCCCCGTCAATCTCTGGATCCACTGAACCGATTGCAATGAAATTTTGCACACTTATTTATTCCACCACATAAGCGCTCACTAAGAAACGGTTTTTTCAAATTCATTCCAGAGGGGGGTAACGGCGTGAGGGGGGGTTCAGCTTTGGATCTCCTCGAACGATTGCAATGAAATTTTGCACACTTACTTAGTTTACCACGTAGGCGCTCACTAAGAAACAGTTTTTCAAAATTCCATTCCTAAGGGGGGTAACGGCGCGGGGGGTTAATGTCTGGATCCACTGAACCGATTGCAATGAAATTTTGCACACTTAACTATTTTACCACGAAGGCGCTCACTAAGAAGTGGTTTTTCAAAATTCCACTCCTAAGGGGGATTACGAGGTGAGGGGGTTAATCCCTAGATCTATTGAACCGATTGCAATAAAATTTATACACTTACTTAGTTTACCACGTAGGCGTTCACAAAGAAGTGGTTTTTCAAAATTCCATTCCTAAGGGGCATAACGAGGTCGGGGGGTTAATTTCTAGATCTACTGAACCCATTGCAATGAAATTTTACACACTTACTCAGTTTACCACGTAGGCGTTCACTAAGAAGTAGTTTTTAAAAATTCCATTCCTAAGGGGGATTAACGGAGTGAGGGGGTTAATCTCTAAATTTACTGAACCGATTGCAATGCACACTTTCTTATTTTACCATGTAGGCGCTCACTAAGAAATGGTTTTTCAATATTATTAAAGTATTAAATAATAAAAAAAAATTACCGTGCGAAGCCGGGACTGGTCATCTAGTAGGCGTTATAAAACAACGATATATTTAAACCTAAAAACCTATAAACCTCACTTCCAAATTTTTAACAATTTTGTTTTTAAGATCTTGTGTAAATTTGAACAGTACCTGACTTAAAAAGTAACTTAATAAAGGATCTGACCTGACCTTACCTTACCTTACCTTACCTTACCTGACCTGACCTGACCTGACCTGACCTGACCTGACCTGACCTGACCTGACCTGACCTGACCTGACCCGACCTGACCTGACTTAAAAAGTAACTTGATAAAGAAGCCTTTACCATAAATTGGATACAAAATTTGAACGTCTCGAAATTACACCATATTTTATTTATTTAGGTCCTCTAATGAGCTGTTTGACATTTCCAAACCAAATATTTTCTAATTTTTACCGACTTCAAAAAAGGAGGAGGTTCTATGTTGGGCTTTATGTATGTTTTTTTTCCTTTTATGTGTGTTCACCGATCTCTTAGTCAATTGCAGATCTATTTTGAATATTTGAAAGGGTCGAGATGATCCCATTGCCACCAAGGAGCTGATGAGGAGATCTCATGGAAATCTAGAGAAATTTTTCCTTAGTTAGTTTTATGTATGTTCAGCGATTTTTTCGTTAATTGTTTACCTTTTTTTTTTGTTCTTTTTGAAATTGAAACTTTTTTAGCGCTGTAGCGAGTCCGAAAAACTGAAACGGAAATCAAAGTGAAACACTTTAGTAGTGATAGTGGGGACGCGTGTGAATGAAACGACTAGGTTAGTAGGTTTTTGTCTCAAGGGTCCCGCTGTCTTGGGTCCCCTCAAGTTTTACTAGAACCCAAAGTGAAATTTTATCCCCACGACGTTTTCACATCAAAATCTACGGCGCGGACCCGCACTGCGCCTTTACGTATTTTTTTGAACTATTGTTTTGGCCTCGTTTTATATATTTTCGAACCCCAGAAATTGATTTACGTTGTCTATTTTTCTTTATATTTCTTCGTTTACGAAATACCACCTTGAAAACAATGAAATTTTCGCGAAAAAGTAAGTAACAATTTTCTCTTTAGAACTTTAGAACAAAATATTGAAATTCGTCGGTCTCACACGACCATTTGGCAAGTTGAAATTTCGAAAGCCGAAAAATATTTTGACGTGAACTTTATTTGTAACTGTGCCTGTGTTTGTGCTATATCCACTGTAGATCTGAACCATAAATAAATCAAATCAAATCAAAACGTCTATTCGCTCGCCAAATACAGTGATAACCTGTCAAACTTTCTTGCGTTACAAATATTGTCAGATTTTAATCGCTAATAACTACGAGACTATTTAATAATTCGTTAACAACGGTTTAGCCCACAACGGGTAGGGCATGTCTGTACGTATATCTGTCGTGCTGAATTTTTTTTTTACGTCATCTGTAGATAAATTAGTGTAGCGTGAAGATGTGTTTAGCTAGGAGGTTAATTCAGGTGTCATTGTAAAGAGCTTGCGAAGATTTACTAGGATCCAAAGTGAGAATTTGTCCCCGGCGACGTTTTCACGACAAAATGTACGGCGCGGACCCCAACTGCGCCTTTACGTATTTTTTATTGTTTCAAATAAATAGCTTCCATTTATGTGTTAATAATAATAAAATTCTTACAATAATTTTACCTAACAATTTCGTCTTTAAATTGGGTAGTTGCTAAACAGTCAATTTTTTGTGCACACGGTTGTTTTTTTTCTAAACTGGTAATAATTATAGTCATAATTTTATTCTGCAAAATATATTAGTGTTATTCGATGAGTGAATATTCCAGTTCAGCGCTTTGTATCGGCTACCAGTCGACGTTGCCATGTCTACTGGATCTCATTTTGTGCATAATATATAAACTCCGTGTATACTACTGCAGCGCCCTCTGCAGCAGACGTTTACTAACTAAATTTGTATAAAAATTCATAAAAATGGTCAAGATGAGATCCGGGCTAAAATTGGCAGAAACATTGTTTATACTGTTTTAAACGTTTTGGGCACGATATACACGTAGAAACAAGTTGAGGTCCGTTTCGGATCTCGCCTTGCTAAAACGGAGCCCGGCTTGTATTCAAAATCTCACAAAATGATCTCGACTTGTACAAAAACATATATATATATATACATACGGTGTTGCCAGCATTTCCACCACAAATGTAGACTAAATTAATATTGTATGCTGACTTATTATTCAACAAAATTGTATTTTTTTTTTAAGTTTTTCTATTTTTATATTTTTCTCTTCATTTTGGACTTGGTAATGATTAATTTTAATCTTAAAGTTTTCTTATCACGAAGGCAAGCTATCGTTTTGGAGTAGAATTGTGCGCAGAAATGGATGGGGGGTTAAGTGAATAATGATTGTTCTTGTTAAAAATTAGTTTTTTATGTTAAAGGTGTTTCTTTGGGTTGCCATTTTTTTATTAAATTAATTTTAATTTATTTAAAATAATTTTTTTCACAAACATTTTTGTTATTTAACTTGCGTAAACTCATTTGTCAACGTGACATCGTTGTCAAAAAAATAAAATCGCCAATGTGGTGGGATTTAAAGAGCAGAGAAAAAAATTTATAAGTCCAAAATTAAGAGAAAAATTAAGTTTTCTTTCCACTGAGTCAAAATAATAAAGTTTTAATTACAGATTTGCTGGTTTCAGGACAAGCAAAAAATCTTATTCTTTTGAGGTTTTGGCATAAAATCAAAAATAAAAATTTTTTTCCTCTTGTAAACTCAATCCGGGGACATACTGTATATATATATATATATATACAGGGTGTTCGGTAATTCGACAGCCATCGCTTTACTGTGGCCTCACAGCATTCAGAGAAAGCATATTTTGCAATTACTTGATTTTTTTTAACATCCGATAAAGAACTAGACCAATCAGAGAAATGGTTTCATCAGCCCCAGTTCTGTGGAATCAAGTATTCTGTTTAAAAAAAAAGAGACTTTGCCACATTTGACGGCTAAAGTCAATCAAAAATCAGTGGCGTATACTGGGAAAGATACTAACAAAATAACTGCATCATTCAAAGTGGTTTATTATTAAAGAAAGGTAACTTAAATATTTAAAATAAATGTTCAAATCGGCGACCATCGTTCTGTATACAAAGAAGGGCCCGTCTCAACAACGAACTTCTAGCGTTTTCAAAAACTTCTGGGGTATTCCTGATTTGATCAGACGCTAGTAGGATTCTGTGCTGCAATTCGTTCACATCAGGAATATCGATGGCATAAACAACCGATTTCACATGCCCTCAGAAATAAAAATCTAACGGAGTTAAATCCATACTCCTGACCGGCCACGGAAACGGGCCATGCATCTCCCCGGAAATCATTCACAAAACTGCTGCCTTCTTGGAAAATCTTCAGGCACTAAAGCTGGGACACGATTAATATGGTATGGATGCAGATGTTCCTTCGAGATTGTTGTCCATACCGTGAATTCTGCGAGCAATCTCGCGCACACTAAGAGTGGGTTCAGCGGCTACCATATCCAATATTTGTTCATCCCGCGCTACAGCATTATCGGCTACAGGTCTATCTCTGTCTTAATTCATAGGCCTTAAATTTCCAAATTCTCGAATACGCCGATCCAAATTGGAAAACACACCGCGATAGGGGACGTGACGATCCTTCTAGGTACAACCTCACTGCCGCTGTACTATTGGCACCGACTTCACCATAGGTGCATGTCGGCTAGTTCATTAAAGGTATAAATGCCACCCATTTTTTCAAGTTCAAATACCACTATGAACACCACTGGCTTCAATTAATCAAAATTGTGACACTGACGGTAGCCGGATTTTTTTTTTCCAGGTAGCTTGGATTCATGATCACAAACTAAATTCTGACCTAATCTCTGATTGGGTGAACTTTGAGACCTGTAGCTTCTCAAGGAGTCAAAGGGGAGAAAGTTTAACACTAGATTGGGACTCAGGGGGGTCGCCCCTACGATTCCTAAAGAGATGGCTGTCGAATTACCGAACACCCTGTATATGTATATACAGTGAAATTCATTACTTAGCGCCCACGCTCTAGTGTAAATTTTGAAAATTTCGTACGTGTGAATCAGGATTTTTATCAAGGACAGTCGTAGTGGGGGCAATCTGGTTGCAAAATTATTTGCGAAGATAGTCACGCAATTTTGTAGGTTAAGAAGCTGTCAGAGCAACTGAATTAGAACTCTTGGTAACATTTAAAAACTACATCTTGAAGCTGTTTGGACAAGCGGTTTCTTTGTTGTGAACTCATTTTAAAAGCAGATTTCAAAATTTGGTATTTTTTATACTACTCTTTGCACTTGTGCGCGCCTTTCTGTCAAATGGAATGGCAAATTGAGAATGAAGTTAGTGATTTTGCTGCCAATCTCTGAGAGCAAAAAAACTACAAGGGATACTACCAACCTAACTTTTTATTCAGTGGGCGCAAAGAAATGAATTGAATAGTGTATATATATATATATATATATATATATATATATATATATATATATATATATATATATATATATATATACATACCCAGCTATCCATACCAAGCCCGACAAACACCACAGGCACTCAGAAGCCCGCCCTTTCCTTTATAGTTACAAATATATTTGCTGGATATATAGGTTTTATATCACCACATTAATCAGCGCAACCTGAGAGGGGTAACTTTTTGTTGACATACAAATAATTCTATGTTTCTCAGATTTTACGAAACCACACATGCTCTGCTTACTATAACAATCCCGTTTGTATAAAAAAATGTATGACTTATTATTCAACAAAATTGTATTTTTTTTAAGTGTTTCTTAAATTATTTGTTTGGAATCGGGCACCTGTATTTTCTTGGCAATATATTGATAATGAATAATAATAATGAATGATAATGACAGCAAAATTATTCATAAAGGTAGTTCCAATTTCTTTTATTTACCCGTCGTCCCACAGGTAGGTGCAGAATAACAGGAGCCAACTGGTAAGGCCTATCAAGTACAAATTATTTATTGCTATAATATTTAACTGGGTAAACAATTTTAAATAGGCCTTTGTCATTTATAAACTATAAAAGTACTGTTTATAAAACTAACAACTTACTAAAGTCCAAAGTTTTGTGCCTCTTACATTATTTACAACATCCCCTTTTGTTTCTGCTGTTCTTGAGGGAATTCTATTTCTGCCTCCCCTCATACCATCTCACGAATTTTTCGGAGCAAATATTGTGTTTTTTTCGGCCTTCGTCTCAATTTAGTTATTTTCCAGTCGTCCAAATCGGCTGGGAAACGATATTTGCCTGCCTAGGCTAGAACATGGAAACTAGGGATTTTTCAATGCAAGCTTTTATGTTCGTTGGATTTGTCACCGCCCCGAATAGCAGAATAACTACCATTAAAACATCAGAAAAATTACAGGGGGGGGCCCTTGGTATAGGACAACGACAATAACAAAACCCCCTTCAACAGAGGGGCCGAAGGGGGCCCTTTAAGACATGGGGGGGGTCCTTTTGACATGTGGAGCCCTTGAAACAGGGGGGCCCAAAGGGGCTCTTTGAGACACGAGGGCCCCCATGCGTTATGAGGCCCCCTTAGACTTGTGGGGGGCCTTGCGATATGGGGGCCCAAGGGAACTCTTTGCGACACGTGGGCCCCCATGAGGCATGAGGCCACCCTACAAAAGTGAACAATGAAAATCTTTTGTCGGCCGAAAAAGTTTCGTTTATCACAAGACCCGAAACTGTTTTGCAAGTGCTTGCACTTGTGAAGTCTCGGCTACGCCTCGCCTCCACAAACTGTGCTCGCACTTGCAAAATGACATTTTCTGGCCTTGTAATAAAATATACTATTGTATTCGTTTTGTGAAACACATAATGCGTAATGAAATACATAGCAACATACATAAATTTTGCATCGTATGTATTTAATTTGGCAGCAGTCAACCTAACCTCAAAATCTGATGTAAATTTGTACTTTTTTTCATTTCGGCATTCGCCTCGGGCTGCAAAAATTCGCCCTCGCCCCTGAAAAGTGTAATGACAGCGCACTCGTATGAAATATACTATTACTACCGTCCAAGAACTGTTATTTATGAAAAATAATTACGATAATTTAGGGTAAAATGAAGCTTCAGTAAAGGCTTCAAAAGGGAATAATTTTGGTGCAAACAAGTTACCTTGTCGCACGGGTTCGCACGGGTGAGGCCTGTAAGAACAAAATATTTTGTTTAATTTTGAGATTTATGCTAAATACTACTTTAAACTACTTTCTAAGTCAAGTTTAGACAACAAGCTCTTAAAAACAAAATTATTGCTAAAATTTCGGAACTGAAGCGTTTCGGTAAAATTTTTATATATCGGCGTTTTATAACGCCTATTTACAGCCAAATTGTGCTAAAATACTTACAAAGACATTTTTTACATGTTATTGCTCAATTAAAAGTCAAGGTGGTTTGATGTCTCCAACAATACCCTAAATTCTAAAATTAATAGAGTATGTTCTTGACAACTCTCCTGCGCTTATTTGCGTGGAAATCAAGTCAAGCTTTTGTCCGTACAAAGAAAACAGTACAAACAAGCGTTTTATAGAAAATTTACTGTGACTTATGCTATTTTTTTAGTAAAATACTATTGATATTTTAACTAAAAATCCTCAACTGTCGAAACAGAAAAAAAATCGGAACTGAAGCGTTTGGCTGAAATTTCTATTATTTATTTATTTTAAAGACACGTATTTGCACATTTGACAACAGTGTTTATTACAGTCCCAGAATGGTTATTTATACCACATTAAATTTGTAGGGACTTGGTAGTTTACATATCTATATAATAACAGTCGTGTTAGTGCAAGTCGGACTCGCACACGAAGGGTTTCGTACCACCGTACAATATTTATTTAAGACTAAATTTTTTTTATTATTTTTATTATCTGTTGTTATTACGGCCATAGTTGTCCGCATTCTGTGAAAATTTCAAGTGTCTTACTATTACGGTTCAAAAGATACAGCCCTGTGACAGACGGAAGGACGGACAGCCGGACAGCTGAGCCTTAGTAATTGCACTCTTGGGGTACGGAACCCTAAAAATGAAATGCTGTACCTACGTTGGTAACGCACTTGGCAACACTTGAGAACGGCTGGACCGATTTGGCTATTTTTTTTAGAATCCCCGTAATGGTCCAGGTCAGGTTCTTACGGAAATAAAAATTGGGAAAGATTTGGAAAATTGGAAAATTTTTATTTCCATAAAAACATTACTTAGACCATTACGAATAGGTACTCAAAAAAAAATTGCCAAATCGGTCCACCTGTTCTCAAGTGATGCGTTTACCAACGAATAGCGTTTGATTTTTATATAAGAGACTGGAAAAGTCGTGACGTCACTGAGAGTGGGGACTTTTCAAAACAAACGCACGTGCTAGTGACGTGTCAACAGCTGGCTGGAAATAGTGAGGTTACTGTCATTCGCTGTAATTTTTTTTGGAAAATTTACCCGGAAAATTCGAAAATTCGGGAAAAACTGAAATACACTGCACGTGCGTAAATGTTGAAATGGTGTATTTGTAGGCGCATCACTTGAGAACGGATGAACCCATTTAGCTAATAATTTTTTCCTCATATTCGTCATAGTCCAGATAAGGTTCCTACGGAAATAAAAATTGTAAAAGTTGCCCGAAAAATTGGAAAATTCGGGAAAAACTGAAAGTGATTTTTTCTATGGGATTTTTATATAAATTCACAACCATAACTCACGATTCGAACGATGGATATGCCTAATTCTTTTTTTGTTTCGTTCGTTATGGTCCTGGAAAAGTTTTCGGGAAAACAAAGTTCGAGCCAATTATAAATAAAAGTCGGAAAATTAGGAAATACTGCAAAATCATGATATTTGTATGCATTCTCAATCATAACTGATGATAGGAAAGACCTATTTTTTTGTTTTGTTCGTTCTGCTCCCGGGATGTGAGCTTTTTTATTATTATTTATTATTAAGTTTTAAGTTGTCATAAAAAATGTCTCCAAAATTTAGTTGTAATTAAAGCAATGGTGTATTGAAGGGTTAAAAAAGAGTTTTAAGGATGCTTTTAAAATTTGGCCTTGTTTAAAACAATTTAAAAATTATAAACAGTGTCAAATATTTAAAAACCACCTTTTTTTAAGTTTTTAACCCATAAATACACCTTTGCTTTACAATCAAATTAAAAACACAACACAATTTAAAGCAGTGTGTGTAAAACACACCCTTAAAACAATTATTTTTAACCATAAATACACCCTTGCTTTTATTACAACCAAATATTAAACCTAATTTAAAAGGGTAAAAGGGTACCAACATTTTAAATCAAAAAAACACAAAACTAACATAATCCGCCTCCGGAAAAATAAAAATCTGGCAATAATATCCCATTTCAACGCACTGTTGCGCCTAAACGGTTCACCCGACAAAAAAATATGGTAGGTTAGACCTGTTAGACCCAATTCGTATTCCACCTCAAAAAACATAAAGTATCAAAAACCCAAAACTAGAAGAAAATTTGTTAAGCAGGACACCTAAAACCTTTTGTGACTGGAATGATGGGTTCAAAAAAGAGCTTTCTGAATTGTTACCGCTAAATCATCTTTTCGCTCGTAGCGTTAAATATCTCCAATATTACATTAAATGAATAAAAGAGTGAATGCGCTGTTGTCACATGAGCGGGATTCCTATTATGCATTAAACATCTTAAGGTCGGGCATCATCGACAAAGTATCTGCAGTAAATATACAGTTTTATACAAATCTGTCGTGCGCCCCCTACAGTGAACTTCAAAAACTAAACGTGTGTATTTTACGATATATGGTGACTTTACCCACCAAATGAAAATTTTGCCAGTAGATGGCTTTAGTCGTATCAATGAGAAATAACTCGGATATACACGTGAATTTTACGAAGCCCAAAGTCGGGCTTCGTAAGTAGGTGTCGGGCTTGGTATTACTTTTCAACATAGCATTTTGGGCTTGACATTGCCGCCGTATATGTCTATATATATATATATATATATATATATATATATATATATATAAATGGTGATAAAGATAGAAAGTCGTTTTTATACTAACTATAGATCGGTCTATCGGCAAAAAAGTATAGGCGTGCGGTCGAACAGTTCTCATTTACCTTGGTGGTGCTAGCTGCTAGCATCTTCTGCCAGTAAATAATGGTAATGACGTCCCAACCGTTGCACCACCAAAACCCTAGTTTTCACAAAATTCTTTCAAGAAAGTGTTCGTTAAATAACGCTCGCAGATCTATAATAAGCCATCTTACCGGTGGACTAAATTATTTCGTTAAATTCGAGTGTAAAGCAAGAAAATCTATCGCCGTTGTTAAAATTCAGAAAAACTGAATCCATTAAAAGTTTCTACAAAAACTGTAAAATCCTTTATTCAATTAATTACAAAAATACAAAATTTAAATTTTAACATGTTTGGTGAATTCGTCCACATCGTAGATAGCTTTAATTTCAAGACGTTTTTTTCCGCCCATGATGGCATCACTACCATCGAAGCCCAGAAGATTTTCAGGGTTTTTATGAGGTTGAGTGTAGTCCCCATAGCCTTTGAGACTCCGTAAAAAATCCATAACCGATTTGTATCCATTGGCTTTGGCGAGAGGTGCGAGGATTCCAGTTGGTCTTTTCCCCTCTTTAAGGCGACAAAATGAGCAGTTGCAGCAGCCTCTACAGACGTAACAATTCCAATTGGGGTCTTTTAAGGCACGAATGGGGTCTTCTCCATAACGATTTATCACACAGATCCCGCAAAACTGGCCACGAACGCCAATGCATTTCCCGCTGCGACAAACTGTTTTTGTGTCCAGAGTTTTTTGGCGGCACTGGTGACAACTGGTGCCATTAGCGCCGTAAACTTTGGTTCCATGAGTTTTGATGTTTGTGATCATTTGTTCAGTTACTTCTTCAACAGGAAGTATTTTAGCTGGTGTGGATCTAAACGAGGATTTTCTACTTCGCTTCACACGATAAACGACACTTTCTAGGTTTTCGACATCGTCGTCGTCTTCATCTGACTTCTGCTTCTATAAAGGCAACAATGTTTTTTAGATTCCAAAAAGCATAGTCTAACTTACTTCTTCGAGCAAATCATCAGATGTGATGTCAGAGTTTATTTTTCGTAAACGAGCAGATTTTCGCTGTTCATTTGGAACCCGTCCAGTGAATTTGAAAATTGTGTCGCCATTTTTTCGTTTTTTGGTGCTTTTATTGATAGGTTTTTGAAAGTCTGCAGTAACTGGTTTCAATCCTTTGAAGACATCGTCAAAAAGGGGGTCATCCATAAGGGCGGATAGCTGCGCATAGCAAAAATATAATTAAAACTTAACAGCGACAATGATACATTATAGGTACAACGTGATATTAATGAAGTTTGATGTTTTCTGATGTACACAATTTTTATTTTTTTAAAACAGAATTTCCATTATAATTATACCGGGAAAACACGATGGAGGTCGTGATTGTTTTGCTTTTTAAAATGTCAACTTTCAATGCTTTCAGATGCTTGTCTTTATCGACTTCCACCCGGGTGAGAGCGAGATTGATACATTTTAACACAAAAATCTTGCCATCTGAAATGCAAAACGAAGGTCGCGGCATACATGAGGCAGATAAAGTTATGGGTGAAGTATGATACATAAAAATATACGAAGGTTTCTTGTGAAGTTTTTATATACTCCTTCTGCGCAGAATTGAACTCTCTTGAATATTGAATTGGATGTCATTTTTCGTCCAACGCACTACAAGCAAAAAACTAAAAAAACTGCAAATATATATATATATATATATATATATATATATATATATATTTTTTTTTTTTTTTGGGCTCCCATAAGTTAAGCTCACCTCCTGGGATGGTGCAAACTCAGATTACACTTATTTAGGACCAAAAGAAGGTATTGAAATGATTTCCAGCTTGCTGGGAATTAATTCCTCAAAACGGTATTTTTGGATCTAATTTGTCTGGCCTGTCATTATTGCTATTTTGTTTTATTTGGCCCACGAATTGCACATTTTTATTAACCAAGTTTTTAACAGGTATTCAAATTCAGGTATATAGGTGTTAGGTTCAAAAAAACAACGCGTTCTGGAAAACTCAAACCGACCACAATCCGGTCTAACAAAATCTGGGAACTTTTAGCACCAGAAGGAAATCATCCAAGAGCTTGCATACTTGCAAAGAAAAAGACAAATACACTGTCATTCTCGGGGCTTAGCAGTCAAGACCTCATGGCAGGCAAGATAAAGCGAGAGAGAAATAATAATAATCGGATTCGCATGCCTAGAGGTATTCCAAAACCCCATGGATTATGTTCTTGAAAGAATCTGCGCGAAGAGTTGGCGGTCTACGTAGAAAGTGGCCATTATAAGTGCAAACTCCAAATAATAAAATTAAACAGGAAGGAAAGAAACTAAAGAGATAGCAACGCGAGACAACAGGAAGGCCCAACAGCTGCGAAAGGGCTGACAATATCTTTAAGTGCGATAGTATATTTAACTCCGAACGTAAATCGGTCTATCGCCCATGAGATTTTGAAAGACCTCTACCATACGATCAAGTGGGGCAACCTCCAACACCAGAGGTGCGACAACTAGTAGAACATTGCGAAAAGACCAATACGGAGCTGGTGCTCTATTGTGATTCGAACGCCCATAATATAGTTTGGGAAAGGTCAGGTACCAACAGAAGGTCACTTGGAATTTATTATTATTAGTAATATGCTAGAAGTAGTTAACCATGGTAACGAACCTGCCTTTGTCACCGCTACAAGGCAAGAAGTTATCGATATAATGATAGATACGCCTTTTGTGTGCCTAGTGGCATGTTTCATCTGAACCGACGAGAGAGAGAGAGAGAGAGAGAGAGAGAGAGAGAGAGAGAGAAGAGAGAGAGACGGGAGACCAAGTGGTCCAAAAGGACTGGGAGATAGCTCTGCTGAGGCGTCTTGTAGGGCCGGACCAGGCGTCGGAAGTGCGGCGCCACTAAAAATAATTACACCAGAAGTTTCCACTTCCACCCATCTGAAACGCTAGATTGACTGGATTATAGTCAGTCTTAACTTTGCGATTGTGACAATGCAATAATAAGTTCTCCTCCTCAAGTCCTAACAAACTTGGGGGCGCTCTGTCCCCTGCTAGCAGTGCCCTATAAACTGATTAAATGCTATCGTTACCCGTAGGGGTCGGCCCCAAAGCAGAACTCCCTTGCGGCACCACCCCGAACGGCCCTTTCCAAGGCGGTAAGTGCCGAAGATCTGCCCCCAGCTCTGTCAGTCCCAACGGTTTTAGGGTGGGGCTTAGTCTTAACTGTGTAGGGTTTTAGGTTTGAGTGCGATATTTGCTGCGTTTTCGTTGCAAATTTTTGCAATTATTTGACTTGTTTAAACTTGTTAACAATGCCCCCAGTGCTCAGACGAGTTGAATATTACCATTTGACCGAGTTTGATACGGGTCAAATCGTGAATTGGGATGCCTTCACTGCATGAGTTCGTAGCGCCCAGGTTAGCCCAACAACGAAGAGTCGCAGGGACCGGACTGCCATAAACCGTGAAGATCGTCGCTTACGAATTATGGCTAAGGGACATTTTTCGATCACAAGGCAGACCGCAAGTAAGGGTTTGGAGAACTGGAAAGACGACAAGTGTCCAACAGAACAGGACTTTCGGTCTATTATCCGATGTCTTTGTGCAACCACGGACTATCGCACCCAAACACTTCAATGAAGTATTGAAACGTAGATGATGCGAAGGCGTCAAAGTGAAATACGCAGCATTCAATTCGCTGTTGAGAGGTACGTTCACAGCGCTGTGGGAGTTATTATGATAGCCTGTCACGTCTTGTGTTCATTCCGGTCAACATGACTGCTGAACGACATGCGGAGATCACTCAAACTGCAGTTATGAACAGGCCGTGAGAATAAAAACCTCATTTACTATCCATTTACATGACTTCCGCATTGTCAAAGTGACAGTATGTTGGCGACACTTTTGTGTAATGTTTTGGTACCTCGTAATAATCATTTAAATTTCAAAAATTGACACTGACATCGAAAGTTTTCTCATGTCATTCTCTCGCGAATTAAGTTAGGAGTATTTCATAATGTAAAAAGCAGAAGGATGTGTGGAAAAAAAACGGAAGAGAATTCTTTTAACAAGTAGAGAGAAGAAAGCAGTTGTAAACTATTGGCTATAACTAAAAGAATTAATTTAGCGACAGCTGATACTGTGATCATATTTGACTCTGATTGGAACCTGCAAAACGATCTTCAAGCTCAAAACAGAAGCCACAGGATCGGACAGATGAACCAAGTGAACATCTACAAATTGGTCACTGTCGGTAGAGGAGAAAATCGTAGAACGTGCCAAACAGAAAATGGTACTGGACCATTTGGTCATCTTGAGGATGGACACCAGCGGGTGTACCGTCCTGGACAAGAAGGGATTCTTCAAATAACAACCCTTTCAACAAGGAGGGCCTCATGGCTATTCTCAAGTTTGGGGCTGAGTTGTTCAAGGATGAGGACGACAAGGACGAGGAGCCCAATGCAGAGAGTAAATTATCTCTGCCCAATGTAAGTTTTAATCTTTTTTCCAGTTACTTAACCTTACTTTCTTGATTTGACACATTTGTAACTAATCTGGTGACACACGAGCTACAAGTAGTTTCGCCAAAAGTTTTTTTTTTTTTAATTTTGAGACAGACAATGCGGAAGTCAGACCACTGCATAGGTCGTCTTCTAGATGTCGCTGTAATTGATGGCGCCAACTATAGTGACTCGATGATTTATTTACATAGTGGCGACAAGCACAGCTTTGGGTGCTAATGTCAGATGTGACATTCTCACCCGTCACTTTTGGAGCGAAAAGTCGACTACTGCAAAATGCCCCGAAACACGAAAGTTATGGCTGTCTAAAATTAATGAACCTGATGAACCTACCACAAATTGCCGCATCTGTGAAGTATAAAATTACTGTCTTATTAGCTTTTCAATTCGATTATGTCCGTTTTTGTAAATTATTAGGTCCATTTTGAAGAAAAGATGTTTGAAATGGATGGAAAAGGTAGACAAAGAAAGTTAAGATTAGATGTTGTGCCAACTAAAAGATCTCATGTGGAATCAAACAACACAAGTACCTCAACAATTACTGCACAAGTAACAACTAATTTAGTTACAGGTTTAGATAAGCTGAAGAGTCAGACAAGATTTCAAATGAAAACTCTAATACAAGTACATTTTTATTGGCCAGTGAAATAGATTCTCTTAAAGAATGGTACAATGAAATTGCCGATTTTTTTCGATTAATTTGTCTTTTATTAAGTTTTTATTGGCTTTTAAAACTAATAGTTCCTGAGCCATGCTTTTGATATCATCAGGTAAATGCCTTTCAACGGGATAGTGTATGTGCATGATGGTGTTGCTAAAATTACAAGAGTTCCCTGGACTTGTTCATAAATATGTGGAAAATTTATCGCCCAATTCAAAGTTGGCACGCTTATTATCCACTGCAAAATTGCAAAATAAATAGAACTACCAGATATTCGTTATGAGCTCTTTTATTTTTACTTCCAGGCTTCTATATCACTTACCTGTTATCGATCAACATAATAACCCTGTAACAAACGGAAATACGCACAAGAGCAAGTTAAACATAACAAGTTTTTTTCGCCGGCATCCTAAGAACAGTCGGTAGATTCGAAACTACGACGTCACTGGGGACGTCATTTACATTTCCCCGGCTGTCTAATGCTAGCCGTTATCGGTTGTCCGGCCACTGCGTTTCTTTTCCAGTTTTCATTGATCGCTTTTAAAACCAATGTCAGAGGTTCTCAATAATGCTCCAAATGTGGTTTTATTTTTTTCTCAGTAAATTTTGTTATTTTCATCCATCCAAAAAGTTTTACTTTAAAATACACTCCGAATAATGTGAAATTGCATAATTTCCTCTTAAGAGAGTAGACGGAATTCTACTCTTTGTGGATGAAAAATTTCTTTTTTTTTTAATAATGCATATCAATATCAAATTTGAGCTTAAAGTTTGTTGAATGAATGGCAGTTTAAAATATAACTACATTAGTTTGTTTAAGCCAAGATATTGCACACGGTACGCCACGGTACGACACGCTACGCCACAATCCTCTATGACACAAAGCTGAGCTGTGAATTTTTTACTCGTATTTCTGTCTCTCTGTCTCGCTTCTTGAATCTTCGCATGACAACACGTAGTGCATTGTATCGTGGTGTGCGGTGTCTAGTATGTGTTCCTGTCCCAAAGGTTGACACCTTAATTAACAAAATGACACCTATAAATCTCTTTTCAGGCAATTTATTTCACGAGGAAACCGCCAGAGCAATAACATTATAGCATCAAATTTCCTGATTGTGCCTCGCTTCTCACCAGGGAAGATCGAGTTTTTTCAGATGAGTCCAGATTTAGTTTATACTCGTCAGATAGACGTTCCCCTCTTAATAGAGGAGCAGGTGAAAGTATTTTCAGTATAATTTTGGGCCCAAGTTTATTCTGGTGGAGAATCAGTTATGATTTATACGACATTTCATAGAATGGACACACAGAGTTGGTTGGACTTTCAGGAGCTCGTTTAACAGCTATTGATATTGATATTTTGGTACTTCATGAATAACTTTGCGGTCAATATGTTGCTGAAGATTTCTATGCGTGATGATGGCCGGACGCACACGGTCAGAGTAGTGGGGCCATATCTAGGGGAAGTAAATATTGAAAGCCATAGCGGCCATAAAGGAGATGTAAATTTCGGTAACGCAGAATCTAAATCAGTGGAAAATTTGCTAGTGCTAGTAATGAGAAAAGTTACCCCAAAAATTAATCCACAATAGAACTGAAATATGCTTTGACTTTCGGAAGCCCGAAGATAGGTACGGTTGAGAATGTACAAGATGTTAAGTCTCCTTTTGAAGAAGTACTTTTGTTAATAAATAGAAATATTTTAATTTTCCACGAATTCATACCTACAATTTTACAAATTTGTTGCTTTAGAATTAATTACATTCTATTAGTACGAGAGCTACCAACGTTTTCGTCGCGTTTTGCTGACGTTGCTAGCTCTTAGACTATATCTTTCCACCTAAGTTTATGTTTTATGAAACGAACTCTATAAATACTAGCGATATGCGTTAATTAAATATGTGGAATTAGGGGTATCAATATTTTCAGATCTATTGTTTTACGTGTAAAATTCCTATGTCCTAAAATCTATTCTACACCTGGTAAATATGCATTCATTTTTAGTCAAAATATTTGTATGTTTTTAATCCTAGTATTTTCTGCTGTCAGTGGTACCATAACGAGCCAATTCTGGCTGTTGATTTATTGAAATTGATGGTGATGCGAAATTAGACTTCATTTTTTTTATAGACTAGGTGATTCTATAATTATACAGGATGTTTCGTAAGTAATCGGCAATACTTAATACGCTAACTCGTAGAAGCTAAAGAAACGTTATTCTGCAGTTTTTTCTGAAAAATTTCAAATTTCATTTTTTTGCAATTTTTTCGTAAAACACGACAAGAGAAATTTGTAATAATAATAGAACACCACTGAGTGAACGTCACATTGGACAAATGTTGAAAGCCATAGTCTGGCCATGGTCTAACATCCATAACTTCATATATTTTTTAGTGCAAATTCATTTTCTGTCTTTTGTAAAACACGACAAGAGAAATTTGTAATAATAATAGAACACCACTGAGTGAACGTCACATCTGACAAAAAAGTCTGGCCATGGTCTAACATCCATAACTTCATATATTTTATTTCATACTTGTATCTAAAGTGACATTTTTCGGATTATTTTTGATACCAAAAGTGGAACATTAACGTCCTAGTACTTTAAAGAAAAATTTTAAAGTCCTAGTACTTTAAAATTATACGTCAATCATTTCTTACATTGTTCCCGAGATTTTTGTGGCATCAAATTGTTCTTCACGTGATCTGCTTCATCTACAATGTCTTGAGGCGCCTCAATTTTCTCCATTTTAAACGGAATAATCGAATAAAATATCCAAAACCATTCACCGTGAACCAGTTTTTTCGTTGTCATTTTTGACAAACGTTTGTTACTATGGGAATGTTAGTTCCTGCATATTTAATTATTACGAATAATTTGTTCGAGATAAACACAACATTTCTTTTTATTATGACTTAGTTCATTAAACTTGCAGTATGAAATAAAACGGTGTATTTACCTCGAACGAAGAAGTGTTTTTAAAGGTACTCACAAGTAATTCCGGCCTCGGCCGTAAACAACTTGCTCGTACTTTAAACTTCACTTCTCGTTCTAGATAAATAATATACTATTTTAGTGCAAATTCATTTTCTGTCTTTCTATTGGTCCATTTAAAACCATCGGCATTTTTAAACCAGACGTTTTAGAAAATAAAAAAACTTCCCAATACATTTCTCTTATCGTTGATATTCATAATCTCGGAGATTGCCGTTTACTTATGAAACACCCTGTATAGATTATATTAATTTTCTCATTATTATGTAAATAGTCCATTGAGAATTCTCATTATCTTATCGAAGATGCTCTTCACTTGTAAAAATTGAGGTAAGGATGACTATTTCCTGAAGATGGCATGTTTCGTCAATATTTTTATCCTGGAATGTAACAATTTATATTAGATGAAACCATATTCTACAGGTTTTTATTATACAACATTACGTGACTGTTCGATAGAGGAGAACTGTACTCAATGTAACTGCAGCGTTTAAAAACATTTTAGAAGAATTTTAGGATAACCACGACATAGTCACCCACCCACAAGTGGAACAGCAGATTTAGAAACTTAAAATTTCTTTTTTTATTGCCCATGTAATCAAGTGATTAATTTACATCAGTTAAAATGATGGCATAATAGCTGCTGTTGTTGACGAAATTACACAGAAACCTTGATCAAGGTTTCACAAAAAATAACAAGTTTATGCCTCCAAAATGTTCTTTACAAAAATTTACAACAATTAATAAGATGTTTAGAAACATAACCTTAAAGTTCCATGATCCTCACTCGTATGTCAAAAGTAGGTATCGTAGATGGGTTAAGTAGGTATACAACCACTTATTCTCCAAACAAGGAAAGTATGTTTATATTCTATTAAACGTAATTATTATTGTATTAACATTACGCTAACTGAACATAATTATCAATCATAATATTATGCCAATTAAAAACTCACTTGTTTTCTGAGAATCCTAAGAATAGCATTTGTTTACTTACGAAAGCATCTTGTTCTGCAAGGCTTTTTTCGCGTAAAGCTTCTATGTCTTCTAAAGGGCTTGCCATTTATTTTGAGTCAAAACTAGGCTAATAATGCAAAACTTTAAACACTGATACACCATCCAACTTAGGATCAAACCCGCAGAATTTGTAAAAAGCTGGGCAGGTACAATGTTTACCGGCTTTTTGTCCAATGACCAACGTTACATAAAAAATTCCCTAGATTTCATTACATTTATATTGTTGCCCCTAGGTGTTGCTAGACAAAAGTCACCTTATATAAGGTGTTCAGTCATCAAGGTGTCTGTGATTTTTTGAGTGACAAAGACGAATTGAAAAACGCATGTGATTTATTGCTTCATCTACAAGTTGAAGGTCTGCAACCAGCAATACATACTACATTATTAATTTGGCAGACGTAAGTTAAATGTTATGTCAAATTTATAGACGACTTGATGACCTTCTTAACCTTTAAACCCTACCCGGGGTACTACAGTACCCCAGTAAAATTATATTAAGTTATATTAGCAAATCTATGCGCATGAACAATTTCATCTACCGGGTACCTTCCTATGTTAGTGTGAAGCACGCTGTGCAGCAAGTTAAGTTAATTAATTTTTCAAACTGTTAGAGTAATTGCAACATTGGGGTACAGCAGTACCCCAGGGTAGTAAAAGTGTCCTGCGACCAAAGAAATTTTTCAAATTGAAACACCCGTTGAAGCACCTGTACAGGAGCAACAGTTCACAGAAATATGCGAGTTCTGTCAACAGTCAAAGAACCGCAAAAGTAAAACATCATGCAATGTGTGCAAAAAGTTTATGTGTGCAGAACACCAAATAAAAATATATAGCCCATATTGCTCCAAGAAACTTTAAACTTTGTTTCCATGATTTGTTTAAATCTAAAGATTCAGATTGTGTTTGAAAAAATTAGAATAAAAGTTTGTTTTTTTTCTTAATTTTTGGGTTTATTTTTTGGGGTACACTTGTACCCCAGGGTAGCTACAATGAAAGTTTTTTGATGGGAAGGGGTTTAAAGGTTAAATGAACACATGATATAAGCTGTTTATATTTTAAAATCTCGCCAACGTGGCAATTCCTTCGGAAAATACTATCGGCAACACTCACGGGCAACTGCACTTGGTTTTGGGAATTTTTTGACATTTAGATTCTTGAGGTTGTTAGGAAATCTTGGAAAATAGCATTGTTTTTATTCAAAATACAATAAAAGTTACGAATAGAATAAAAATAAGAAACAATACCAAGTTACTAATGGCGCATTGTGAACTTGTACCGGCTTGAGAATATTCTACAGAAATTTCGTCGGCATCCTATATTTCATGAACATCTTCAGTTCCGTCCTCAACATCGTCATTATTATTGTTACGTTGATGTGGTCGATGTCAGAGTCTGCCAGAGAAATTATGACTGATGGAATATCGTCCAAGACAAAATTACCCATTTCTTTGTGATCATAAGAGTATTTGTCGTTAAAGCTTACTGTAATATGTAATGTACTAGATGACCCGTCCCGGCTTCGCACGGTGATTTTATTTTATTAAGTAATTTATTTAATACTTTAATCATTTTGAAAAACCGTTTCTTACTGAGCGCCCACGTGGTAAAATAAATAAGTTTGCACAATTTCATTCTAATCGGTTCAGTGGATCTAGAGATTAACTCCCCCGCCCCGTTATCCCCCTTTAGAATGGAATTTTGAAAAACCGTTTCTTAGTGAGCGCCTACGTGGTAAAATAAGTAAGTGTGCAAAATTTTGTTGGTTGGGTAGGGGGGCGCGTTACTTTTTCGCGGATCGTTCCCTGCTTGCGTCAGGGTTAAATCTGACATTAGTTCTTCAATTGACCTACCGTACGCGTCAATGTTTGAATTATTTTGTTTGGTCGCTTGAAATTTAGCTTGTAAAGACGTTGAGGACTGCTTTGGTAGAAATTGTATTTTTAAATCATTTATCAGGTCTTCCACGGTTAGGTAAGGTTGCTTCATTCGTGTTTTATCTCTGTACGATATGCATGCTTTAAGTACGTAATTTATTACCGATTTTTTTCCTTCAGCAATTAACGCGCTTTCGTACAAACTGATACCTTCGATTAACTGGTGTATGGTATTAACATCATTGTTAGAAATTCTGGGCAACAAGCTCGCCGCGGTTTTGAAATTGAATTTCTCCGTCATTTTGGAGGTTTTAATTTTGATACCTTCAATACGATCAGTGCCTAGCTCTGGACTTTCTCTGGATTTAGTACTCTCTAACTTAAGATTGGTCGCACTTTGGCGTTGGCATAGGACGCTTTCAACATATGCTAACTTATTTTCTATCCTCGTAATAAGATTATTTAATAATGCTACTTTACCTTCTCCTAAATTAACACGTTCTTCACTAATTTCAGTCTGGAGCTGCTCATAATAATTTTTAAATCGTTCTAACTCACTCAACTTGGTGCTTGTGACTTGAAGTTCCTGAGTTCGTCGTTGAACTTCTCAAGGAACTCCTCGGTTTTCATTACACCCACTTTCCACTGCTCTACACTGCTCTACACTCTACACACCGACTTCTCCACTTGGGCACACAGGTCTTCTTTATGCCTTACTGGATGACGGGTTTCGACGGTATTGCACTATTTCAGGTCAACAAACTGCTGACGTTGCTACTTCCACAGTTCGCTCACCTGTACCCATTTTGTAATATCTTATCCCTATACTACAAGTCAAGTGGTCTTTGGATTTTATATATATATATATATATATATATATATATATATACATACCCTGAGAGGGGTAACTTTTTGTTGACATACAAATAATTTTATGTTTCTCAGATTTTACGAAACCATACATGCTCTGCTTACTATAACAATCCCGTTTGTATAAAAAAATTTATATCACGTATTATACGAAGCCAAGCAGTGTTGCCAGCATTTCCACCACAAATGTAGACTAAATTAATATTGTATGCTGACTTATTATTCCGTGTTCTTCAAATACAATAAACAAAATTAAAGTTTTTCTTAAATTATTTGTTTGGAATCGGGCACCTGTATTTTCTTGGCAATATATTGATAATGAATAATAATAATGAATGATAATGACAGCAAAATTATTCATAAAGGTAGTTCCAATTTGTTTTATTTACCCGACGTTCCACAGGTAGGTGCAGAATAACAGGAGCCAACTGGTGAGGCCTATCAAGTACAAATTATTTATTGCTTATATAAAAGTACTGTTTATAAAACTAATAACTTACTAAAGTCCAAAGTTTTGTGCCTCTTACATTATTTACAACATCCCCTTTTGTTTCTGCTGTTCTTGAGAGAATTCTATTTCTGCCTCCCCTCATACCATCTCACGAGTTTTTCGGAGGAAATATTGCGTTTTTTTCGGCCTCCGTCTCAATTCAGTTATTTTCCAGTCGTCCAAATCGGCTGGGAAACGATATTTGCCTTGGATTTTTCAATGCAAGCTTTTATGTTCGTTGGATTTGTCACCGCCCCGAATAGCAGAATAACTACCATTAAAACATCGGAAAAATTACAGGGGGGGGGGCCTTGGTATAGGACAACGACAATAACAAAACCCCCTTCAACAGGGGGCCCCAAAGGGGCTCTTTAAGACATGGGGGGGTCCTTTTGACATGTGGCGCCCTTGAAACAGGGGGGCCCAAAAGGGCTCTATGAGACACGAGGGCCCCCATGCGTTATGAGGCCCTCTTAGACTTGTGGGGGGCCTTGCGATATGGGGACCCAAGGGGGCTCTTTGCGACACGTGGGCCCCCATGAGGCATGAGGCCCCCCTACAAAAGTGAACAATGAAAATCTTTTGTCGGCCGAAAAAGTTTCGTTTATCACACGACCCGAAACTGTTTTGCAAGTGCTTGCACTTGTGAAGTCTCGGCTACGCCTCGCCTCCACAAACTGTGCTCGCACTTGCAAAATGACATTTTCTGGCCTTGTAATAAAATATACTATTGTATTCGTTTTGTGAAACACATAATACGTAATGAAATACATAGCAACATACATAAATTTTGCATCGTATGTATTTAATTTGGCAGCTGTCAACCTAACCTCAAAATCTGATGTAAATTTGTACTTTTTCTCATTTTGCGGGAACGAATACAAAAAAAAAACACTATTCAATACTCGTGCCCTGTCACTTTTCAGGGGCTCGGCCTCATTGCGGCCCTCGGTATTCGCCTCGGGCTGCAAAAATTCGCCCTCGCCCCTGAAAAGTGTAATGACAGCGCACTCGTATGAAATATACTATTACTACCGTCCAAGAACTGTTATTTATTAAAAATAATTACGATAATTTAGGGTAAAATGAAGCTTCAATAAAGGCTTCAAGAGGGAATAATTTTGGTGCAAACAAGTTACCTTGTCGCACGGGTGAGGCCAGTAGGAACAAAATATTTTGTTTAATTTTGAGATTTATGCTAAATACTACTTTAAACTACTTTCTAAGTCAAGTTTAGACAACAAGCTCTTAAAAACAAAAATATTGCTAAAATTTCGGAACTGAAGCGTTTCGGAAAAAATTTTATATATCGGCGTTTTATAACGCCCATTTACAGCCAAAATTGTGCTAAAATACTTACAAAGACATTTTTTACATGTTATTGCTCAATTAAAAGTCAAGGTGGTTTGATGTCTCCAATAATACCCTAAATTCTAAAATTAATAGAGTATGTTCTTAACAACTCTCCTGCGCTTATTTGCGTGGAAATCAAGTCAAGCTTTTGTCCGTACAAAGAAAACAGTACAAACAAGCGTTTTATAGAAAATTTACTGTGACTTAAGCTATTTTTTTAGTAAAATACTATTGATATTTTAACTAAAAATCCTCAACTGTCGAAACAGAAAAAAAATCGGAACTGAGCGTTTGGCTGAAATTTCTATTATTTATTTATTTTAAAGACACGTATTTGCACATTTGACAACAGTGTTTATTACAGTCCCAGAATGGTTATTTATACCACATTAAATTTGTAGGGACTTGGTAGTTTACATATCTATATAATAAAAGTCGTGTTAGTGCAAGTCGGACTCGAAGGGTTTCGTACTACCGTACAATCTATCTAATCTAATATATTTAAACGAGCAATTCTTGTAAATTTATTTATTTATTTATATATTTCGTGGATCTCGGAAACGGCTCTAACGATACCTATGTAGTTCGATTTCTTGTAGAAACGCAATTTTAGACAAAAATACGGTTGTTTAAGATCCTTTATCCGCTGTCATACTGACAATCATCTGACAATTTCAAACACCTTGGTGATGGGGATGAATGAGAGCGGGAACGCGTTTGAATGAAACGACTGCGACTAGCGTAGTAGGAGGTATTACGGCAGTTCAGATGGTGGCTACGCCCCCCTGTCCCAAGGATATCTCAAGGAGGCTTGTCTGTCTCAACGGGCCCCCCATGGGCCTTCCTTTCTAAAGATTTCAATTCAATTAAATTTGTCTCATACATAAATCCTATTTTAGAACTAAACAAATTCAACTTTCGACTTCTATAATTATGTTGATAACCGATGAGGCCCCCTCGGGCCCGCCTGATGCGAGGGGCCGCTCCTCGGGCTCGCCTGTTTCGATGGGCCCCTTCTCGGACTCCCTTTTCGGGGGCTTGCTCGGGCTCCCTTTTCGGGGGCTTGCTCGGGCTCCCTTTTCGCCCCCCCCCCTCGGGCTCCCTTCTCGGGGGCCCTCTCGGGCTCCCTTCTCGGGGGCCCTCTCGGGCTCCCTTATCGGGGCCCCCCTCGGGCTCCCTATTCGGGGCCCTCTCGGGCTCCCTTTTGGGTCGAGTTTTCATGTTTCAAAGGTGCCCTCGGGCCCCCATGTTTAAACGGGGGGCCCTCGGGACGCCGTGTTTCAAGGGGGGCCCCTCCGGTCGCCTTGTTTCAAGGAAGCTACCTCGGGCCCTCCGGTTTCAAGGGTTGCCTAAACTTCGGAGTCATGAGACGTATCGTATATTATGACGTATCTCAATACTTTTTTGGAAAAAAACACAATTTTCCAAAAAAATAAGTACCGAGAGAAGCTCGGTCGCCAGGTACTATTTATTTAACACTACATTTTTTATTATTTTTATTATCTATTGTTATTGCGGCCATAGTTGTCCGCATTCTGTGAAAATTTCAAGTGTCTAACTATTACGCTTCAAAAGATACAGCCCTGTGACAGACGGAAGGACGGACAGCCGGACAGCTGAGCCTACGTTGGTAAGCGCAACACTTGAGAACGGCTGGACCGATTTGGATATTTTTTTTAGAATCCCCGTAATGGTCCAGGTCAGGTTCTTACGGAAATAAAAATTGGCAAAGGTTTGCCGGAAAATTGGAAAATCTTTATTTCCTTAAAAATATTACCTAGACTATTACGAACAGGTACTCAAAAAAAAAAAAAAATTGCCAAATCGGTCCACCTGTTCTCAAGTGATGCCTTTACCAACGAATAGCGTTTCATTTTTATATAATAGACTGGAGAAGTCGTGACGTCAGTGAGAGTGGGGACTTCTCAAAACAAACGCACGTGCTAGTGACGTGTCAACAGCTGGCTGGAAATAGTGAGATTACTGTCATTCGCTGTAATTTTTGTTCTCATTTACTTTACGTTTCATCCAAATGTGGTTAGCTTTAACCTCCCTGGGTTAACCCACGCTTAACCATGACTACAAAATGTGTTCTTAAACCCAGAAAATAAACGTTGATTTAAACCACTTTTACATAACCTCAAATGCTCAAAGCATGAAATGGAAAGGAAAGGTTTGGAAAGGTTTTGGTTCCCCCACCAGTGACTCTATAAAAATGTAATGCTGTTCGTTGGTAAGCGCATCACTTGAGAATGGCTGGCCAGAATTGGCTAATTTCTTTGTTAATATTTGTAATATAGTCCAAATAAGATTTTTACGGAAGGCAAAAATGGAAAATTTACCCGGAAAATTCGAAAATTCGGGAAAAACTGAAATACACTGCACGTGCGTAAATGTTGAAATGGTGTATTTGTAGGCGCATCACTTGAGAACGGATGAACCCATTTCGCTAATAATTTTTTCCTCATATTCGTCATAGTCCAGATAAGGTTCCTACGGAAATAAAAATTGTAAAAGTTGCCCGAAAAATTGGAGAATTCGGGAAAAACTGAAAGTGATTTTTTCATGGGATTTTTATATAAATTCAAAACCATAACTCCCGATTCGAACGATGGATATGCCTAATTCTTTTTTTGTTTCGTTTGTTATGGTCCTGGAAAAGTTTTCGGGAAAACAAAATTCGAGCCAATTATAAATAAAAGTCGGAAAATTAGGAAATACTGCAAAATCATGATATCTGTATGCATTCTCGATCATAACTGACGATACGAAAGACCTATTTTTTTGTTTTGTTCGTTCTGCTCCGGGGATGTGAGCTTTTTTATAAGTTTTAAGTTGTCATAAAAAATGTCTCCAAAATTTAGTTGTAATTAAAGCAATGGTGTATTGAAGGGTTAAGAAATAGTTTTAAGGATGCTTTTAAAATTTGGCCTTGTTTAAAACAATTTAAAAATTATAAACAGTGTCAAATATTTAAAAAACACAATTTTTTAAGTTTTTAACCCATAAATACACCTTTGCTTTACAATCAAATTAAAAACACAACACAATTTAAAACAGTGTGTGTAAAACACACCCCTAAAACAATTATTTTCAACCATAAATACACCCTTGCTTTTATTACAACCAAATATTAAACATAATTTAAAAGGGTAAAAGGGTACCAACATTTTAAATAAAAAAAACACACAAAATTAACATAATCCGCCTCCGGAAAAATAAAAATCTGGCAATAATATCCCATTTCAACGCAGTGTTGCGCCTAAACGGTTCACCCGACAAAAAAATATGGTAGGTTAGACCTGTTAGACCCAATTCGTATTCCACCTCAAAAAACATAAAGTATCAAAAACCTAAAACTAGAAGAAAATTTGTTAAGCAGGACACCTAAAACCTTTTGTGACTGGAATGATGGGTTCAAAAACCGTTTTAAGGGCGTTTTTAAATATCTGACACTGTTTATAATTTTTAAATTGTTCTATAAAAAACATTTTTTAAATTTGGTTGTAATCAAAAAACGGAGTATTTAAGAGTTAAAAAAATGTTTTAAGGGTGGTTTGACATTAAAATATAATTTTAAAATTCTCAGATAACAGCTTTCTGAATTGTTACCGCTAAATCATCTTTTCGCTCGTAGCGTTAAATATCTCCAATATTACATTAAATGAATAATCGAGTGAATGCGCTGTTGTCACATGAACGGGATTCCTATTATGCATTAAACATCTTAAGGTCGGGCATCATCGACAAAGTATCTGCAGTAGATATACAGTTTTATACAAATCTGTCGTGCGCCCCCTACAGTGAACTTCAAAAACTAAACGTGTGTATTTTACGATATATGGTGACTTTACCCGCCAAATGAAAATTTTGCCAGTAGATGGCTTTAGTCGTATTAACGAGAAATAACTCGGATATACACGTGAATTTTACGAAGCCCAAAGTCGGGCTTCGTAAGTAGGTGTCGGGCTTGGTATTACTTTCCAATATAGCATTTTGGGCTTGACATTGCCGCCGTATATGTCTATATATATATATATATATATATATATATATATATGTTAGCGCGGTTGATATATCACGCATGCCTGAGGTGGTCAAGAGTGGGGAAGTACTGAGCGGTATTCCCCCGGGCAGACCGAGAGGAGCTGCCTTGATAGCTATTCAGGTCATATTGTTGTCTATTCATAGTTTGTTAATGGTGTTTAAGATAATCTAGTATTAGGAAGTCTTAGAAGCTGTTATATAGATATAGATTGCCGACAAGACGTTCTTCAACTGTTCCTGTATTTTGCGCTCAGTAATGGTTGGCTGAAGTGTTAATAGCAGCTGATAACAGTTGATAAGCGCTATTTCCATTAATTTTTGAAATTATTTACTGACGCGTTGATCATGCGCTGATGTCAAAACTGTCAAAAAGCAAGCGCGTAGTGTAGTGAACGCACGAACTAAACGTTTATTTGATTCAGTAGGAATCTTTGAATAAAAATGTATATTGTAAAAATCTGAACAACACTGATGCAAAATGGGTTGCTGACCGTGCCCTCCAGGACAGAAAGGGTGACACCAACGAGGTGGGGGTGTTGACAGATAAGGGATGCAATGGGATTCCGATTTTAGTCTTTGTTCAGTTCAGACCTGTTTGGAGAGAGTTCCCATTTTTATTTCATTTACATCAACAAAGGTTCACACGCAGTTTTGTTAATAATTTTTGTTGTTGTTCCGTTCTGTGTTGATCTGTGTTAGTTGTTATTTAAATTTTATTTAGTCTTCGTTGTCAGCCGTTGATAAGTCGGGTAGAAAAGTGTCTAGTGCCAGATTGGTGTTCGAAACAAAGGTAAAGCTTTAATTACAATATTTAATAAGCCGAGGAGGGACGTCATCGCCTAGGGGAACCACCTGTGTCAGATAGTTCAAGCTAATTGATTTGATAACGGACTACCGATTTAAATTCAAATTAAAGAGAGAAGGGGTTAAGAGGGGACGCCGCTTGGGTAACGGTCATTTTGTTTTGTTTGGAAAAGGAAAGGATGGCGGCGCTTGGGTTGTTTTATTTGTTTGTAGTCGAAATGATAAAAACATTCATTTTAAACAGTAGTTGCGATGTTTTACAGTTTGAATCCTTTTTCTTAAATTTGCTTTCTTCTTTTGCTTAATAATAATAAAAGATTCATAGTCTGGTATTCAAGTCACTCCAAAAGCTAACTTTGCTTAATTGTTCTATCCAATGTAATGTATTTTATCAGTCTAAAGTTTTGGTAAACCGAAACGGCTGAATGTGACATGAAATTTTGTGTAGTTGTGTATCTTTAGTATCTGTTTATTAATCAATGTGTGTAACAGTTTGTTACACAGCACCGTACTGTGCCCCACGCTAAGTGGGTTGCATGCCCCTTGCCAGGGCAGTAGCCAAAGGGTGAGAGCGAGAAAGGTGCAGTGGTGTGCTTTAAAAATGTGTCTGTTTATTTTTTTACTCTAATACCAAAATTATTGATAATCTGGAAAGGGGTTCAAACTGTATAACTTAGCTGTGTACCTGTTTGAATTCATACAAAAATTAAAAGGGGTTGGTTTATTTCTTGTAGATTTCGGGATTGTAAATGAAATTTAATTTGTTGAAAGAAAAGGAAACACTCACTGCTTTGATTAAATTGTAACTTTTATTGATTGGGTTATTAATGGGTATGGGATGTTATAATAATAACTTCACTTTCAATACTTGTAATCTTGGGAACTCTCTCGCCAGATACTGTTGTTCAAATTAATGTTTGTCATGAATTATTCAAATATTGTATTTACTAAAATTAATTGTTATTGTATGAATTAACCAAATTATTGTTAAAAGTAATTAAATCAGTCACCATTGTTAAACAAATTAAACCATCAAAAATTGTTACTAGATGAAATGTTTAAAACAATCAATTATTAATCAAAAGTACGACCATAAGACCTCTAAAGCAAATACATTGATAAATCCATAATTTTGTGTTATTATTGTACGCTCCACCCCCCCCAGCGCTGCGTCCCTTGCATCAAAAGAACCTGGTTCTGTGTCTGGTAAGTTTTGATTTAAATTTCCCGCCACTGAGGTCCTGTCAAAAAAAGAACACAACGTAGGTCCGCTCTTCTGTCTTTGTCTCTAGACGATCACGATTCACTGGCCAACCTTTTTAAATTTCGCGGTTTGTTTCAAATTTTCAAATTTGACGTTTGGTGACGTCATTGACATTTCATTTGACGTTTAAATTCAAATTGTTGGCGGGAAGAGCCTAGGCTCATCATAATATATTTTTTTGTTCTACCAAGTAAATGCAACAGAGGTGGTAAGTTTAAAATAAAAATAAATAGCTTTTATATAGGTTCAAACCCACAGAATTTGCAAAAAGCTGGGCAGGTACAATGTTTACCGGCTTTTTGTCCAATGACCAACGTTACATAAAAAAATCCTTAGATTTCATTACATTTAAATTGTTGCCCCTATAGTCCATTTTTCTTTAGAAGGAAGCATTGTGAAAGATAGGGACTTCAACCAGGGCCCGGCCTAGACGGCTTTGAGTGGAGGGGTGGACAAAATGCCGACTTATAACGAGAGTTCAACAAAAATCGACGACGAAGCAAGCGTTGGAATCTTCAAGTCATGTCTGACACACGCATGCAATTTTGGTTACGGGTAAACGGTGACATGTCAAATATCATATACGTTTTTTAATTGATGGCCCGCCCACTTGACGTAGTTTCTTGTTGAACGCACTATATATTATATAAAGCAAAAAAATTTGAAATTTGCTTCATGAAAAATTGCATGTTTTGAATTGAAAATAAAAATTGGGAATATTTGGAGAAAAATCTAGAAAAGCGCATCCCAGCCTATAATAAAATAAACATTTTTGTTTTTACTTTTGTGTTGTTTCGCGATCTGTCCAGAAACGAACTTATTGAAATTTGAACAGGACGTCTGTCACGTCAGCTAGTTTCCATAAAATCTTTTAATGAGTGGTGACTTACTGTTAACAACAGTTCAACTTACAGCTAAAGACTCTATGTTGATTTTATCAGTCATTTAGACTTTGTTATTTTGTTAAATGTTATGTTTACTAGCCTACTAACTATATTTTCTTATTAATGTACGATGTACGGCGATTATTTCCATTTTTTAGAAGATATTTTTTTAATTATTCTGATTTAGTTTTCGATTTATTTTTACTGCGAAATTTTATGGAAATCATTTCGGTGATTAGGAAAGACTTCCAGATTAAAAATTTGCAGAATTTCTGGATTTTGCCAACGCGCTATTTGCCGACGAGCTAGTTTATTGGAGGGGTGTCACACCCCTCCATATCCCCCCTTCGGTCGGGCCGTAACTTCAACGAACCAATAAGAGGTTACCATTTTGTACCACGTGACGCGTCTGCTTTACACAAGCGCAGGACAAACCAACACAACAATTAAACAGCTCGTGTGTTTGTGTCAATAAGATACGGTCAAACACATTTCGTTGGTTTTTATTACACCCTACTTTTGCATGCATGTCACTCATGTCAGTATAGTAGGAGTAAGATCTCTATGGCGCGCCTGAGGCTATAATCCCCCCTCGGCTCCACACTTTGGTGGTCTGTGGGAGAGCGGTATTAAGTCCGTCAAGACCCATCTTGCCCAGGTTATCGGCGATCAAATCTTGACGTATGAAGAGTTTAACACCTTAGTTGTCCAGATTGAAGCTGGACCTGAAGTCCCGCCTGATCCGGACTTGCCGCATTTACAATTGTTACGATTGTCCCGCTGGTAATTAATTGAACAGTTAAACCGAGACTTCTGAAAGAGATGGCGCGAGGAATATTTGCATAGCCTTCTACAACGTAGCAAATGGACTCATTCCCAGTTTTTTAGTCCTGACAATGTTGGGACGTTGCTAATTATTAAGGACGACGTTACTCCTTCACTAAAATGGTTGTTGGGAAGGATCGTTGCGGTACACCCTGCTTCGAACGGCATTGTTAGAGTGGCAACCGTCAGAACCAGGGGGGTCTTTTCAAGCGCCCTTTAGTTAAATTGTACCCACTGCCACGGCAGTAAGTTGCTGCATTAGTTGTTTTTTTTTTGCTTAATTTCCGAATTTTCCGTTTCTTTATTATTTCGTTAAAATCGTGATTGTAGGTACCTGATTTTGGTGGGCGGTATGTTTCGTATCCATTTGAATCCCTTCCGCCCCTTGTTCCATTGTATCCAATTTCGTCCCTGCCAACAACGAAGTAAGTGGGGTAGAATCACGTGCCCCAACGAGAATCACGTGGACCGTGGGGAGGGTCGGAGAGAATCGAGTCGACCGCTAACTGATTCATCACGCCAAGAGACTGCCCAGCGAGATCAAGGCAAAACAACAGACCTGGTGGAGTGAAGACTAGAGATCGACACCTCCTCCGAGGGCCTCTACACTGCATTCGTAAGTTGGAATTTCCTTTCGTCCCCGTGATCCTGATAATAATAATAATAATTGTTCTAGAACAGATCGCTCACCATACGGCGCGGTTAATTATTATTATTATTAATATTGATTTATTGAAGTAACTATTTTTTTGTTGTTGGACATAGCTGAATATATTACAATTCTTATTCCAAGCTCAACTGGATTTTATTGCCCGGGCCTCCCTGTCCAGGTGGTCCTTCGATTACCGAGTTAATAATTGCTAGGTTTGGTACACCACCAAATCATCGAAGAGTGTTACAGTGGGAATTATTACCTTGGTGTATAGCCAGTGAACCATTTCTTTTTTTAATTCCCGCGTCTTTCCCACCATGTGATAATGTATTCTGGATGGGGTTTGAAGTCAAGTTTGGTATCTAGCATTAGTCCCAAGTACTTGACTTCTTTCCCTATCCGCAGTTCTTTTCCCCACAGTCCGAGCCTCTTCAAATCGTTGAGATTCCTCCTTCTTGTGAAGACCATAACTTCAGTCTTATCGGGGTTAGCCGACAGCTGTTTGTCAGCTGGTGCACCATCTCTCGACGACTGTCAGAGCCCGCTGCATCATTTCTGATACAGCCCCTCTGAACTTGCCGCTTACGAAAATGGTAATATCGTCCACATAACCTTGTGCGTGAGGTTATGCTCCAGGTTCCCCAGGAGGCTTTCTGGAGTCCGGCACATTTATAAGCTCTCCTTATGGCTGCTGTAATGCATTCGTTCATTATTTCAACTCCCGCCGGAGTTTGAGTTCTCGAGAGACAGTCTTTCAACCTCTGGACTAGTTGCTCTCTGTAGAATTCCCAGAATTGCAGGTTCTTGGATTTCTGTGCTTTTCGACACTCACGAATAACTTGGCACACGAACAGCGTACAAATAGTTATAATATCGATAACCTCTTGCCTTGTCGCGGTGACAAAGGTAGGTTTGTTACCGCGGTTAAGTACTTCTAGCTAATTACTAATAATAAATTCTAAAAGTGTCTCACACCTTCGGTTGGTCCCTGAACTTCCCTACACTATATGATGGGCGTTCGAATCACAACATACAGAGCACTAGCTGCGTGTTCGTCTAACCTCTGGTGTTGGGGGTTGCCCCGTTTGATCGTATGGTAGGTATGCGGATCAGATTATTATTATTTCACTCTCGCTCCCTGCCATAGTGATTTTTATCTTGCCTGACATGAGGTACTGACCGCTAAGCCCCCACCATGGCAGTGTTCGTTTTTGTCTTTGCAAGTATGCAAGATCTTGGATGACTTCCTCCTGGTGCTGAAAGCTCCCATTCGTTCACCATTATCAGTCCTCTGAGGTCCCTATATACCCATGGTTCCTGAATCAGCACGATATCAATATCGCTATTAGTTATGTATCTTTGCAGGGCAGCTGATGCCGCCCTGCAGTGATGCATGTTTATCTGTAAGGCCCTGAAGATGCCCACGTTTTTCTTCATCCCTTCGGATGACACAAGGGTCCTATTCGGCCCCTTGCTCGTCTCCTTGGGATTCGGGTGTCGGATCGGAAGTATTCCTTGCGGTCCCCCCCTCCTCAACCTCCATCCCTTCGGATTCCTGCCTGCCTCTCCCCAGGGCTCTAAACATCATTCTGGAGAGATTCAGGTATGGCCTGCATGGCAACTCCTCCCGGATTTTGGTCCAGGAGTGCTCATCCAGTAGGATGATAAGTTGCTGTCCAGCTTTCTGTCTTAAGACCTGGATTTTGTGTCTTAAGACCCCGCAACACGACTTCCGGTTCCTGTTCAGGCCCCGGAACCCATGTCATCCCCCTCACGGGTTTTGGGACGTCCTTAGCGTCGACAACACCAAGTTTCGCCCCTTCCCAGGGTACGCTTTCTGTCACCACCCGCACCAGCCATTCCCTGGTGGTCTTGATCAGATCCGCCTGATCCTCGCTGAGGACGTTTTCTGGATATCCATGCGGCAAAATTGCCACCTGGATATCCAACACGGCCGCCGCAAATGATACAGTGGGCCTGGTAGGTCTACTCCTCCTTTTTGGCGGACGTAATTTGTCGCTGGGAGTACCCTCTGGCAGTCGTCGGCGTTTTATGCCCCCACTGCCGGAGAATTCCCCGTGCTACCGGTACTGGTTCCCGGTTCCGCAGTCGAGTTTGTGCCCGTTGTAGAGCCTGGGGTTCTGGCGGCCCCCTGTCCACCAGCAGGTTTCAAACCCCTCTAATTTTGTTTCTTGAGCCGTCTCCTGGCAGCTCCGGACAATCTCCTGGGTGGATCCATCCTTTCGGAACCTCGTCCCAGAGGTGTGTTTTATTTTTGTTCGTTGGTCTCCATGTATGGTCCTTATGGTCACTATACGGAGTGCCCTCTGTACGCATAGGAGGCTACATACAACAGGGTTCGCCTGGTGCCCTGAGGTTTGCCGCTAGTGGCCGAGCTGGCCCCCGGCCATGCATCTTTTTGGCGCGCGCAATACCTTAAGATTGGGGAGGTTTTTATAGTGGTACCTCAACTACTACCCGGCCAGACACTGAAGCCAAGCCCCCGTACCCCCTGGCTGCACTACCCCCACCATATGTGGAGGATCGTTGCACAGGTCAGGCGGTTTACGGTGTGTGTCGCGAGCTGGTCCGCGGCGAGAGGCGTTTGTTCGGCTCAGCAAGGGTTTTAGACCTTGGTCCTCCCCACTAACTAACTAGAGTTTGTGATCACTGATAATACTCGCCTCAATAAATTTAATGTATTGATAACATTATTAGCAATATTTCTCTTAATATACATACTTCTCTGATCACGAGGACATTGACATACATATTGATAGACCAGTAAAGGTTTTATCTAAAACCGAACAATTCTATAGGCCTGTCTCACAACGCGGGTTATATCGACTGTCTCAAAATCTCAGTGACACAGACTGGTCGTTTGTTCAGGGCAATCTAGTTTGTTTTAGTTTTAAAAATAATTGGTAATGAGGTAAGAAATTCCTGCTCATTCAGAAGCATCAAAAATCCTAACAACTCAATTAATAATAATAATCTATCAATAATAATCTATAGAGGTGCCGAATGTGAGCTGTAGGGCTTGTCACAGGGCCCCTGAAACAGCAATGCAAATATTGGCGGCATGCCCTGTGTATGCAGCTCGGTCTATATCCATCGCCACAATGCGGCGTTGAGAGTGTTATACTTTCATTTAAGACACCATTATGCGATAGACCAGACACCAGTGCTGCCCTATGTCCCGAATAATATTGAGTCCGTTGTGGAGAACGAGAGGTGCCGAATCTATTGGAACTTCTCGTTCTCCACCGTCAGGCAGATAACAGCGAACAAGCCTGACGTGGTTCTATTGGACCACTCCTCCAAGCAGATGTTTGTTATTGAATTTTCGGCTCCTGCTGAAAATAACATCTGCGTCAACGAGGAGGAAAAGCGGACAAAATATCAAGACCTGCTCTTTGAACTTAGGAGGCTGTACTCAAGTTACTCAGTGAAGCTCGTCGTTTTGGTAATTGGGTGCATGGGAGGCATCAAGGACTCGCATCAAGGACTCGAAAATCATTCCTGCCTGCCGTAAACCGGCAGAGAACCTTGCGGCTGGAATGCAGAAAGCGGTCATCTTGGGGTCGTTGCGTCTGCTCAGGGCACATGATTTACGGGATTTATAGTTGCTGACCTCATGGTTTTGAGGAGTGGCTATGATGTACGAACAGGACCTGACCAGTAAGGAACCTCGTGAAGGTCGGAATCACGGGGAGCTCCTTCTGGTCAATTAAAAAAAATAATAATAATCTATCAATAACCTGGTTTAATGATGAGTTACGCAAAATGAGGCAGAACTTAACATTTTAGTCCAAGATCCCGTGAACGCCAGACCTACGTCATTTTATAAAATCTCAAAAAATTTTCTCCTCACTTACAATTTTTAACACTTTAAGGGTGTCCGGCAGGTGGTTTCCACCATGCAAAGTGTCCGGCAGTGGAGGACGTGAATTATTATACTATCTCGTAAACAATATAAAAAAATGAAGCTTTATAGTATGACGTAATTGAACACAATTTTACACACCTTTGGTACCTGTTATCTGTCAAACCCACCGCGACCGACTGTTCATAGTAGTCAATCGTTGATACCTGTAGTTGTGTGCTTCCGTAGGAATTTTTTCAGATTTTATAAAATGACGTAGGTCTGGCGTTCACGGGATCTTGCTCTATTTCTATATGAAATGAAACATAAACATACGGGTAATTTAGGAAGCGGTATCGCTCTAAAATCTCTGAAGCTAAGAAGGCCGTAAATAATAGCTTTCTTCTATCTCATAGCACAAATTTTCTCTTGGAGCTTGAAAAATTATAAACAAAAGATGAGGCGTAAACAAAGCACAAACCCAGTCTACCCTAACACTGGACAGTTTCAAATCATATTTCTGCAGTATAGCAGAAGACACTATCAGGGACATAAAAATAACTATTCATTTTTGTATTCAGTTTTATCATTAATATGATAATAATAATTATTAAATAATAACATTAGAAATTTGATTATTGTCCCATCAACTAAATTAATAATTAATCTTGCTATGAGGGAAGGAATTTTTCCTGATTGCTTAAAAATCTTAAAGGAATTTTTTCCTCTGCATAAAAAGAGAGACATTATTAAAATATTTTTCTACTTTGGTGTCACAAAGTGTTCACTGTGACCTAAAAGTAGTTGCACAATGGAACTTATTGTGCTACTGATTTTGGTTTTTTTATTTGATACGTATTACGTTGGTATTGAGCATTTCTAACCAACTCATTTCGAAGTCAAGCCAAGTGTCAACTTTTCAGATAAAAAACATAACCACCAACATAAAAATTCCTAGAATATTTGAAAAGCAAAATTTTAACATTTTCATAAAACGAAGAGCTCCAAAGTAGAAAAAATAGTATACATTCGTTCTATTGGGACACTTTTCGCTGTGCTCGTCGTGCCCCAAACCTACTCATGTCACAATGAAGCCTCTTGTTAAACTCGTATAATAATGTACTATTGAAAAATCTCTATTTAATCAACTAATTTTATTTGCAGAGAAATATATATATATTTTACAACCTTTGCGACAAGACACTGACAAATGTTACGTGATTGACGAACTACTTTAATTATCAGGACATGAGGTTCTTACACTTCCTCTATACCTCTGCGCATACAACCCAATCCAAATGGCATGGGCGAGGTGTAAGTCTCTAAACACATAAATTCGCAGCCTACATCTAAAGATGAGGTTGCAAATTTATGGAAAGAATCTTTGGCATTGTGTACAGTTATCTTTTGGACCAGCTGCATTAGAAACTGTGAGACACTTATTACACAAGATTTCGCAAAACTTATTGGTATTTGTGACGTTAACGATTAACCTCCTAATATGTATAATTATTACATTGGGGAATCAGAATAGGAAATAAACTTTTCAGATTGTGAAACTGATTAATTTAGTGAGACTGCCAGAGATTTTTTTTTTTTTCGCAATTGTGCTAACTTACAAATTCTTTTGGGGATATTCAATCCCTTTTGGCCCTTAAAAACTATTTATTTCAAATGTAACTCCAAAAGAGATTTGGAAATTTGGTCCTTTGATATTTCACGTGCACCAAGATTTCAGTTCGACCTTACTTCAACATTTTCTCAAGACTTCCCCGGAATTTCATAGATATTTCCTCAATACTCGGTCAAAAGTTTGTTCCCTAAAGAATAATTATCAGTACCTACTGCCAACCTTCCTGAAAACTGACAATGCTTCCTCAAGACTTTAACAAACATCCATTCCACGATTTTCAGTGTCGACCACCATACAAATTGTTCTTTGCTAGATTAGGTTGCCAATGCGGTGCACAATGAGGATCGAATATTAGGTGCATTGTTATTGAGTATAATAATTATAAAAGAATCAATAATAAGTTATACAGAAACATTAACAAAATGGTTTCAATTAAATTTTTCCATTACCTATTTAGATTTTATTTTCAAGTTTGGGAAGAGATTTTTTTTATGTGAATTGATAAGTTTTCTTCTATAATCAGAAGATACATATTATTCTTTTACGACGCACTTTTAATTATTGTAACTCAATTAGCGGCAATAATAAAATAAGGTTCTTTACATTTACTGTTAAATTAATGACAAACTGGAATTTTTTCCTTACAAAAAAAAAACTAACCTTATATTATATATTCTACAAAAACAATGTAACCAAAAAGTTAGCCTCACTATTTATTGAAAAGTTACTAATGTCACGTGAGTTAGTTGCATAATATAATAAAAATAAATATCATTTACCAATTCTTATGTCTGTATCATTCAAGTTATAAGAAACTTGTGAAACTGTTTGTTTTGCAAAATCGTCAAATACGGGTCTAATTATTATTTTTAAGAAGCAGTTTGGATACCACTTTTTACGTCTCTAACATTTCTGGTTTTCTAAAAAATAATTTATCCCCCTGTTTTATCCTTTTAGCGACTTTAAAAATCTTTTTTTATTGCTTCTTTAGCCTATAAACGGAACCTAGTTTCCAAGTTTGGTGTTTAACTTAATTAGTTTTGACACAAAAAAATTCTTTATACAAGCTTTACTACACCCCTTTAGGGAGGTAATTTGAAAAATCCTTCCTTCTGCACCCCTAAGGTACTCAAGGAATATTTACTCCAAATTAAAAATTTCTAGGTCAACCTGTTTAAGCTGTGCTTTGTCTATCAGTCAGTCAGTCATGGTACTGTTTTATAAATAATAGATTTTATCGTTCGACACTGTAAACGTCACACTATTTTTATGGATTTTAAGCAATTTAAAGGCTTTCCGGGGTGATGTCGAACGATAAAATGTTGTATTACACTCGTTCCTGTGTAGATTGAACGCTTTACGCCACTCGGGGCTCACAAAAGCACTCGTTTCACTCGTGATTTTATAAACCCCTTGTGGCATAAAGCGTCCAATTTACACAGGAACTCGTATAATAATCTACTATAATTTAATCAAAAGCGCCCTACTTTTTAGTTATATTGATATTATTGGACACTCAATGAAACTAATGTATTATTTTGTCGTTTAAGATTTTTCTTATGCAAATTTTCAAAGCAGACACATACTTATCAGAGATAATTAATTATAAATATTTCAATATAATGAGAATATCAGTCAAAATGCTATTCTGACAGTGTCAAAAACTGCCCAAAAATTTCAATTCAAGAGTTGAGTTAGAAAAACTGCAAGAAACTTTCAGCCCGCAGCATTCTTTGTGCAGTGTGTTTTACGATTTCTACGAATTGGGTCAATTATCTGTCGCCAGACGTTAGGCTCCATAACATGCAAAAGATATATATTTTGCTTCGTGTATATGTATCTAAGGTGGCGCCCCCAACAGACCACTTTTTCGAACTAATCCGTATCTTTGAAGGTATATATAGGTCGTTGTTGAGCCCTCGTAAAAATAGCAGAAATGGCATTGTCGTGCCATCTAGAATCTCTTGTGTGAATATACACACAAATTTTTGTTGAGCCCAGATATGGGCTCCATAACGTAATTTTGGGCTAAACAGCATCCGCATAATGTAATATATTGGCTTCACAATGACCGTTTATAAATATATATTATATATATATATATATATATATATATATATATATATATATATATATATATATATATATATATATTTACATCTTGCTATCAATGCTGCGTCCTTTCACGAAATAACACATGCTGCGTCCACAAGAAGGAAACGTATATATTTAATTTAGAAATCAGCGACCTCTAGATATTCAAACGGAGATTCCAAGAATCTATTGTGTTTACAGATATCTTTTAAAATAACGAAAACCAATATGCTTTTATTGTTAGCATGATAGAGCGTCCGTACATTAATAGCACGGTGCTGCATCCAGAATATACACATTACTTTATCCAGCTTATGCTGCGTCCTCTTGTATATTTACTCTTCATCTTTTAACACATACGGCGTCCGCAACGTTGCCATGTTGATGATAGCTTTAAAAGACAATTAATCAAATTTGAAGTAAAGTTTACCTGAAAAATTATGTATAGAACAGGCTTGTAACTTGTTTTATCAAACGTAAGTATGACTTAAGTTACATAGTCGCAGTGAAATTTCTTTCTTTTAGGTTCAGGCAAAAATTATTTACTTCAATTTCCCAATTTGTTATTTTATAACAACAAATAATTGAATTCTGTTTTCAAAACACGTCATGATTGAAAATAGATGAACAAGAGGAATTAAATCAATGAAAATTAAAATTAGCTGTACAATTCTGTAAAGAAATGCTAATATTGAGGCCCCTCTTGAGACAGGGTGTTTCTTTTGGCACAGAGACAGGGCTTAAGACAGGGGAGTCTTTTTGGGACAGGTGGCGTATATATAATCTGAACCGCGAGAAAATTGCTGAAAGGCTTCATGACGTCACGCCCAGATGCGGTTTCTTGGGCAAAAGGGATGAAGATCCCTCCGAGGGAGTGGGAAATCTTTGAATTTTTGTTTGGGTGCCTTCTGGGAGTTCATAACCAAAATTTCAAAACTTCATAAATTATTTCTTCTAAATAGTCTATTTTTCTTGAACTAGAATTTCATAGGCACATATCTCGAGAACGATTCAACCTAAAGCCCTATTCTGGAGTGATTCTTATATAGTAGTTTATCAGCTTTAATTTTGGTTCCTACCATTTTTTAGGTAGGACGCATATTTTTCGAGTTACAAGCGAAAAACCGAAAAAAAGTCAGAATAATATCATGAAAAATATCAAACGCTTCAGTTCCTAATTATGATTATTCTTATTATTTTGACGGTTGAGGACTTTTTTATTAAAATATCAACAATATTTTACTAAAAAACTAATTTAAGTTACATTAAATTGTCTATAAAACGATTGTTTGTATTGTTTTTTTTTACGAATAAAAGCTTGACTTGATTTCAACAGAAAAAAGCGCAGAAGAATTGTTATACCCATACTCTATTAATTTTAGAATTTGAGGTATTGTTGGAGACATGAAAAACGACCTTGATTTTTAATTGAGCAATAACACTTAAAAAATGTCTTTAAAGGTATAAAAGACTGGATTAACCACGATTGGCATGGAAATAGCCGTTCTAAACCAATGTATTTATTTAAAACCTTCAACCGAAACGCCTCAGTTCCGAAATTTTAACAATTTTGTTTTTTAGCATTAATAATTAAACAGGGTTTAGGACGTGAAAATAAACAGGAAAATTGTAAATTCTTCAATATTATTAAAAGAAAACTATTTTGCTACGAAAGCGCTGAACGGACATGAAAGGAAAAATAACTGAAACGATTTTTTTTTCTAGCAATTACGACTTTTTTTCTTGCAATTCTGACTTTTTTCTGGCAATAGCGGCAGGGGTGGTAATTAAATTATTTATTTGGAATCGGGCACCTGTATTTTCTTAGCAATATATTGATAATGAATAATAATAATAAATGATAATGACAGCAAAATTATTCATAAAGGTAGTTCCAATATGTTTTATTTACCCGACGTCCCACAGGTAGGTGCAGAATAACAGGAGCCAACTGGTGAGGCCTATCAAGTACAAATTATTTATTGCTATGATATTTAACTGGGTAAACAATTTTAAATAGGCCTTTGTCATTTATAAACTATAAAAGTACTGTTTATAAAACTAACAACTTACTAAAGTCCAAAGTTTTGTGCCTCTTACATTATTTACAACATCCCCTTTTGTTTCTGCTGTTCTTGAGGGAATTTTATTTCTGCCTCCCCTCATACCATCTCACGAATTTTTCGGAGCAAATATTGTGTTTTCTTCGGCCTCCGTCTCAATTTAGTTATTTTCCAGTCGTCCAAATCGGCTGGAAAACATATTTGCCTGCCTAGGCTAGAACATGGAAACTAGGGATTTTTCAATGCAAGCTTTTATGTTCGTTGGATTTGTCACCGCCCTGAATAGCAGAATAACTACCATTAAAACATCGGAAAAATTACAGGGGGGGCCCTTGGTATAGGACAACGACAATAACAAAACCCCCTTCAACAGGGGGCCCAAGGGGGCCCTTTAAAACATGGGGGGTCTTTTTGACATGTGGAGCCCTTGAAACAGGGGGGCCCAAAGGGGCTCTTTGAGACACGAGGGCCCCCATGCGTTATGAGGCCCTCTTAGACTTGTGGGGGGCCTTGCGATATGGGGGCCCAAGGGGGCTCTTTGCGTCACGTGGGCCCCCATGAGGCATGAGGCCCCCCTACAAAAGTGAACAATGAAAATCTTTTGTCGGCCGAAAAAGTTTCGTTTATCACACGACCCGAAACTGTTTTGCAAGTGCTTGCACTTGTGAAGTCTCGGCTACGCCTCGCCTCCACAAACTGTGCTCGCACTTGCAAAATGACATTTTCTGGCCTTGTAATAAAATATACTATTGTATTCGTTTTGTGAAACACATAATGCGTAATGAAATACATAGCAACATACATAAATTTTGCATCGTATGTATTTAATTTGGCAGCTGTCAACCAACCTCAAAATCTGATTAAATTTGTACTTTTTCTCATTTTGCGGGAACGAATACAAAAAAAAAACACTATAATACTCGTGCCCTGTCACTTTTTCAGGGGCGAGGGCCGCAATGAGGCCGAAAAGTGTAATGACAGCGCACTCGTATGAAATATACTATTACTACCGTCCAAGAACTGTTATTTATTAAAAATAATTACGATAATTTAGGGTAAAATGAAGCTTCAATAAAGGCTTCAAGAGGGAATAATTTTGGTGCAAACAAGTTACCTTGTCGCACGGGTGAGGCCTGTAAGAACAAAATATTTTGTTTAATTTTGAGATTTATGCTAAATACTACTTTAAACTATTTCTAAGTCAAGTTTAGACAACAAACTCTTAAAAACAAAATTATTGCTAAAATTTCGGAACTGAAGCGTTTCGGTAAAATTTTTATATATCGGCGTTTTATAACGCCTATTTACAGCCAAATTGTGCTAAAATACTTACAAAGACATTTTTTACATGTTATTGCTCAATTAAAAGTCAAGGTGGTTTGATGTCTCCAACAATACCATAAATTCTAAAATTAATAGAGTATGTTCTTAACAACTCTCCTGCGGTTATTTGCGTGGAAATCAAGTCAAGCTTTTGTCCGTACAAAGAAAACAGTACAAACAAGCGTTTTATAGAAAATTTACTGTGACTTAAGCTATTTTTTTAGTAAAATACTATTGATATTTGGCTGAAATTTCTATTATTTATTTATTTTAAAGACACGTATTTGCACATTTGACAAGAGTGTATATTACAGAATGGTTATTTACACCACATTAAATTTGTAGGGACTTGGTAGTTTACATATCTATATAATAAAAGTCGTGTTAGTGCAAGTCGGACTCGCACACGAAGGGTTTCGTACCACCGTACAATCTATCTAATCTAATATATTTAAACGAGCAATTCTTGTAAATTTATTTATTTATTTATATATTTCGCGGATCTCGGAAACGGCTCTAACTATTTGGATGAAATTTTGTATTCAGATAAAGTTTTGCTTTTTAAGTCTACCTATGTACATAGTTGGATTTCTTGTAGAAACGCAATTTTAGACAAAAATACGGTTTTTTAAGATCCTTTATCCGCTGTCATACTGACAATCATCTGACAATTTCAAACACCTTGGTGATGGGGATGAATGAGAGCGGGAACGCGTGTGAATGAAACGACTGCGACTAGCGTAGTAGGAGATATTACGGCAGTTCAGATGGTGGCTACGCCCCCCTGTCCCAAGGATATCTCAAGGAGGCTTGTCTGTCTCAACGGGCCCCCCATGGGCCCTCCTTTCTAAAGATTTCAAGTCAATTAAATTTGTCTCATACATAAATCCTATTTTAGAACTAAACAAATTCAACTTTCGACTTCTATAATTATGTTGATAACCGATGAGGCCCCCTCGGGTTTCCCTGTTTCAAAGGTGCCCTCGGGCCCCCATGTTTAAACGGGGGGCCCTCGGGACGCCGTGTTTCAAGGGGGGCCCCTCCGGTCGCCTTGTTTCAAGGAAGCTACCTCGGGCCTCCGGTTTAAAGGGTTGCCTAAACTTCGGAGTTATGAGTCGTATCGTATATGTATTATGACGTATCTCAATACTTTTTCGGAAAAAAACACAATTTTCCAAAAAAATAAGTACCGAGAGAAGCTCGGTCGCCAGGTACTATTTATTTAACACTACATTTTTTTATTATTTTTATTATCTGTTGTTATTGCGGCCATAGTTGTCCGCATTCTGTGAAAATTTCAAGTGTCTAACTATTACGGTTCAAAAGATACAGCCCTGTGACAGACGGAAGGACGGACAGCCGGACAGCTGAGCCTTAGTAATAGCACTCTTGGGGTACGGAACCCTAAAAATGAAATGCTGTACCTACGTTGGTAAGCGCAAGAACGGTTGGACCGATTTGGCTTTTTTTTTAGAATCCCCGTAATGGTCCAGGTCAGGTTCTTACGGAAATAAAAATTGGGAAAGATTTGCCGGAAAATTGGAAAATCTTTATTTCCTTAAAAACATTACGAATAGGTACTCAAAAAAAAAAAATTGTCAAATCGGTCCACCTGTTCTCAAGTGATGCGTTTACCAACGAATAGCGTTTCATTTTTATATAATAGACTGGAGAAGTCGTGACGTCACTGAGAGTGGGGACTTCTCAAAACAAACGCACGTGCTAGTGACGTGTCAACAGCTGGCTGGAAATAGTGAGGTTACTGTCATTCGCTGTAATTTTTGTTCTCATTTACTTTACGTTTCATCCAAGTGTGGTTAGCTTTAACCTCCCTGGGTTAACCCACGCTTAACCATGATTACAAAATGTGTTCTTAAACCCAGAAAATGAACGTTGATTTAAACCACTTTTACATAACCTCAAATGCTCAAAGCATGAAATGGAAAGGAAAGGTTTGGAAAAGTTTTGGTTCCCCCACCAGTGACTCTATAAAACTGTAATGCTGTTCGTTGGTAAGCGCATCACTTGAGAATGGCTGGCCAGAATTGGCTAATTTCTTTGTTAATATTTGTAATATAGTCCAAATAAGATTTTTACGGAAAGCAAAAATGGAAAATTTACCCGGAAAATTCGAAAATTCGGGAAAAACTGAAATACACTGCACGTCCGTAAATGTTGAAATGGTGTATTTGTAGGCGCATCACTTGAAAACGGATGAACCCATTTCGCTAATAATTTTTTCCTCATATTCGTCATAGTCCAGATAAGGTTCCTACACTAATAAAAATTGTAAAAGTTGCCCGAAAAATTGGAAAATTCGGGAAAAACTGAAAGTGATTTTTTCATGGGATTTTTATATGTCGGGATATTGTGAAACGCCAAGTTGGTTGCATACACTTGGGTGGAATCGGGTACTACTTGACGCAACGGACAGTGTCACGAGAGACGTGCACCCGGGATCACCTGTTTTGCAGTATCTCTCGGTTTTTGTTGTTATTCTTGTTAATAAAGTGTGTGGTGAGCCAGCATAGAGGGGGAGGGTCAATCTCCGACATCAGAAGTGGAATTATGAACCCAAAGTGCAAAAAAAAAGCTCGAGTGCAGGTGTATCAGTGGGCAAAACATCGTAGTACCTGAGGTCTGAATTTTTGTGGGAGCAATAAGCAGTGTGGAAGTCGAGACGAAATCAAAGGACGGATTTAGTGAATTGAGGTTTGAGTAAATACAGGAAAGGGTTGAATTCAAAGGTTATTGGCAAATTGGTAAGTGCATTGCAGTACAAAAATTTGATCGGTGATAGATCGAGCCATAACATCCCGGAATGGATAATTTTTAAAGATGATTTCGTGCTAATTAAATCAAAACGACAATTTTTGTTTAATTACGAATAGTCAAGTAAAATCAGAGCAATAAAAAATGTAAATAGTACGTAGTTCGAAATCGGTGACGTGTCATAAACATAAACACATTGGGAGTGACAACCGAGAATGAAAACAAAAAATAAGCTTTCGTTCAAAACCATAACTCCCGATTCGAACGATGGATATGCCTAATTCTTTTTTTGTTTCGTTCGTTATGGTCCTGGAAAAGTTTTCGGGAAAACAAAATTCGAGCCAATTATAAATAAAAGTCGGAAAATTAGGAAATACTGCAAAATCATGATATTTGTATGCATTCTCGATCATAACTGACGATAGGAAAGACCTATTTTTTTGTTTTGCTCGTTCTGCTCCCGGGATGTGAGCTTTTTTATTATTTTTATTATTTTAGTTTTAAGTTGTCATAAAAAATGTCTCCAAAATTTAGTTGTAATTAACGCAATGGTGTATTGAAGGGTTAAAAAATAGTTTTAAGGATGCTTTTAAAATTTGGCCTTGTTTAAAACAATTTAAAAATTATAAAGAGTGTCAAATATTTAAAAAACACCTTTTTTTAAGTTTTTAACCCATAAATACACCTTTGCTTTACAATCAAATTAAAAACACAACACAATTTAAAACACTGTGTGTAAAACACACCCCTAAAACAATTATTTTCAACCATAAATACACCCTTGCTTTTATTACAACCAAATATTAAACATAATTTAAAAGGGTACCAACATTTTAAATATAAAAAAAAACACAAAATTAACATAATCCGCCTCCGGAAAAATAAAAATCTGGGAATAATATCCCATTTCAACGCACTGTTGCGCCTAAACGGTTCACCCGACAAAAAAATATGGTAGGTTAGACCTGTTAGACCCAATTCGCATTCCACCTCAAAAAACATAAAGTATCAAAAACCCAAAACTAGAAGAAAATTTGTTAAGCAGGACACCTAAAACCTTTTGTGTGGGTTCAAAAACCGTTTTAATGGCGTTTTTAAATATCTGACACTGTTTATAATTTTTAAATTGTTCTATAAAAAAAGTTTTTAAAATTTGGTTGTAATCAAAAAACGGAGTACTTAAGAGTTGAAAAAACGTTTTAAGGTTGGTTTGACATTAAAATATAATTTTAAAATTCTCAGAGCTTTGTGAATTGTTACCGCTAAATTATCTTTTCGCTCGTAGCGTTAAATATCTCCAATATTACATTAAATGAATAATCGAGTGAATGCGCTGTTGTCACATGAACGGGATTCCTATTATGCATTAAACATCTTAAGGTCGGGCATCATCGACAAAGTATCTGCAGTAGATATACAGTTTTATACAAATCTGTCGTGCGCCCCCTACAGTGAACTTCAAAAACTAAACGTGTGTATTTTACGATATATGGTGACTTTACCCGCCAAATGAAAATTTTGCCAGCAGATGGCTTTAGTCGTATTAACGAGAAATAATAACTCGGATATACACGTGAATTTTACGAAGCCGTGTATATCCGAGTTATTATTTCTCGTTAATACGACTAAAGCCATCTGCTGGCAAAATTTTCATTTGGCGGGTAAAGTCACCATATATCGTAAAATACACACGTTTAGTTTTTGAAGTTCACTGTAGGGGGCGCACGACAGATTTGTATAAAACTGTATATCTACTGCAGATACTTTGTCGATGATGCCCGACCTTAAGATGTTTAATGCATAATAGGAATCCCGTTCATGTGACAACAGCGCATTCACTCGATTATTCATTTAATGTAATATTGGAGATATTTAACGCTACGAGCGAAAAGATGATTTAGCGGTAACAATTCACAAAGCTCTGAGAATTTTAAAATTATATTTTAATGTCAAACCAACCTTAAAACGTTTTTTCAACTCTTAAGTACTCCGTTTTTTGATTACAACCAAATTTTAAAAACTTTTTTTATAGAACAATTTAAAAATTATAAACAGTGTCAGATATTTAAAAACGCCATTAAAACGGTTTTTGAACCCACACAAAAGGTTTTAGGTGTCCTGCTTAACAAATTTTCTTCTAGTTTTGGGTTTTTGATACTTTATGTTTTTTGAGGTGGAATACGAATTGGGTCTAACAGGTCTAACCTACCATATTTTTTGGCGGGTGAACCGTTTAGGCGCAACAGTACGTTGAAATGGGATAATTATTGCCAGATTTTTATTTTTCCGGAGGCGCATTATGTTAATTTTGTGTTTTTTTGATTTAAAATGTTGGTACCCTTTCACCCTTTTAAATTATGTTTAATATTTGGTTGTAATAAATGCAAGGGTGTATTTATGGTTGAGAATTCATATTAAAGTCCTAGTAAACGAAAGTAAAAGCATTACTCGTGTATTATTTCTGATCCTGAGCCCCATTAGCTCAAGGAAGTCTTTAGAGCTCCATTAGCTCTAAGGTAATCGAATTCATAAGTATCAGACGCCCCATTAGCGTCCCAGTGCAAGGTGCAACAAAGTGCATCAATTCCACAAACAACATCCACAACACTACAAGTCAATTCAAGGGGTGTGTTTTACACATTCGATACTGTTTTAAATTGTGTTGTGTTTTTAATTTGATTGTAAAGCAAAGGTGTATTTATGGGTTAAAAACTTAAAAAAAGGTGGTTTTTAAACATTTGACACTGTTTATAATTTTTAAATTGTTTTAAACAAGGCCAAATTTTAAAAGCATCCTTAAAACTATTTTTTAACCCTTCAATACACCATTGCTTTAATTACAACTAAATTTTGGAGAAATTTTTTATGACAACTTAAAACTTATAAAAAAGCTCACATCCCGGGAGCAGAACGAACAAAACAAAAAAATAGGTCTTTCCTTTCGTCAGTTATGATCGAGAATGCATACAAATATCATGATTTTGCAGTATTTCCTAATTTTCCGACTTTTATTTATAATTGGCTCAAATTTTGTTTTCCCGAAAACTTTTCCAGGACCATAACGAACGAAACAAAAAAAGAATTAGGCATATCCATCGTTCGAATCGTGAGTTATGGTTTTGAATTTATATAAAAATCCCATAGAAAAAATCACTTTTAGTTTTTCCCGAATTTTTTAATTTTTCGGTCAATTTTTACAATTTTTATTTCCGTAGGAACCTTATCTGGACTATGACGAATATGAGGAAAAAATTATTAGCGAAATGGGTTCATCCGTTCTCAAGTGATGCGTCTACAAATACACCATTTCAACATTTACGCACGTGCAGTGTATTTCAGTTTCTCCCGAATTTTCGAATTTTCCGGATAAATTTTCCAATTTTGCTTTCCGTAAAAATCTTATTTGGACTATATTAGAAATATTAACAAAAAAATTAGCCAATTCTGGCCAGCCATTCTCAAGTGATGCGCTTACCAACGAACAGCATTACATTTTTATAGAGTCACTGGTGGGGGAACCAAAACCTTTCCAAACCTTTCCATTTCATGCTTTGAGCATTTGAGGTTATGTAAAAGTGGTTTAAATCAACGTTCATTTTCTGGGTTTAAGAACACATTTTGTAGTCATGGTTAAACGTAGGTTAACCCAGGGAGGTTAAAGCTAACCACACTTGGATGAAACGTAAAGTAAATGAGAACAAAAATTACAGCGAATGACAGTAACCTCACTATTTCCAGTCAGCTGTTGACACGTCACTAGCACGTGCGTTTGTTTTGAAAAGTCCCCACTCTCAGTGACGTCACGAATTTTCCAGTCTATTATATAAAAATGAAACGCTATTCGTTGGTAAACGCATCACTTGAGAACAGGTGGACCGATTTGGCAAATTTTTTTTTTGAGAACCTATTCGTAATGGTCTAGGTAATGTTTTTAAGGAAATAAAGATTTTTATTTCCGTAAGAACCTGACCTGAACCATTACGGCGATTCTAAAAAAAATAGCCAAATCGGTTCAGCCGTTCTCAAGTGTTGCGCTTACCAACGTAGGTACAGCATTTCATTTTTAGGGTTCCGTACCCCAAGAGTGCTATTACTAAGGCTCAGCTGTCCGGCTGTCCGTCCTTCCGTCTGTCACAGGGCTGTATCTTTTGAACCGTAATAGTTAGACACTTGAAATTTTCACAGAATGCGGACAACTATGGCCGCAATAACAACAGATAATAAAAAATGTAGTGTTAAATAAATATTGTACGGTGGTACGAAACCCTTCGTGTGCGAGTCCGACTTGCACTAACACGACTTTTATTCTATAGATATGTAAACTACCAAGTCCCTACAAATTTAATGTGGTATAAATAACCGTTCTGGGACTGTAATAAACACTGTTGTCAAATGTGCAAATACGTGTCTCTAAAATAAATAAATAATAGCAATTTCAGCCAAACGCTTCAGTTCCGATTTTTTTTCTGTTTCGACAGTTGAGGATTTTTAGTTAAAATATCAGTAGTATTTTACTAAAAAAAATAGCTTAGGTTACAGTAAATTTTCTATAAAACGCTTGTTTGTACTGTTTTCTTTGTACGGACAAAAGCTTGACTTGATTTCCACGGAAATAAGCGCAGGAGAGTTGTTAAGAACATACTCTATTAATTTTAGAATTTAGGGTATTGTTGGAGACATCAAACCACCTTGACTTTTAATTGAGCAATAACATGTAAAAAATGTCTTTATAAGTATTTTAGCACAATTTGGCTGTAAATAGGCGTTATGAAACGCCGATATATAAAATTTTTACCGAAACGCTTCAGTTCCGAAATTTTGAGCTTGTTGTCTAAACTTGACTTAGAAAGTAGTTTAAAGTAGTATTTAGCATAAATCTCAAAATTAAACAAAATATTTTGTCCTTACAGGCCTCACCCGTACGACAGTGTAACTTGTTTGCACCGAAATTATTCCCTCTTGAAGCCTTTATTGAAGCTTCATTTTACCCTAAATTATCGTAATTATTTTTAATAAATAACAGTTCTGGGACGGTAGTAATAGTATATTTCATACGAGTGCGCTGTCATTACACTTTTCAGGGGCGAGGGCGAATTTTCCCCGAGCCCCTGAAAAGTGACAGGGCACGAGTATTGAATAGTATTTTTTTTTGTATTCGTTCCCGCAAAATGAGAAAAGGTACAAATTTACCAGATTTTGAGGTTAGGTTGACAGCTGCCAAATTAAATACATACGATGCAAAATTTATGTATGTTGCTATATATTTCATTACGCATTATGTGTTTCACAAAACGAATACAAAATAGTATATTATGATACGAGTTTTATAAGAAGCATTTTGTCGCACGCACGGGTTTAGGGCACGACGAGCGTAGCGAGAAGTGCCCTAAAAGAGTAAGTGCGACAAAATGCCTTATAAACGAGTTATCATACAGTATTTTTTCTACTTTGCCACTTTTTATACAAAATAATCAAATTTCACAATCTAGGGAATTTCGCGGCGGTTGGCACTCTTGCTAGCTGCATTAACGGCGCCTATGAAAAAGAATTAATTTGAAACGTCAACACTTGTATTTTTGTCCTTCCAAAAATGAGTTCTGAAGTTCTTCAATGTACGCCCCTAGAAATACGGGCTTTGGCGAAAATACGATAGGCAATTTGCTACCAAAGTCACGCGAGGTATATGGAAAAACATACGCCCAATTAGAAAATTGGCAGAAGGAGAACACGTTCTCTACGATCTCCAAAAACATTTTCCTACCGTATGTATTTTGAGCTGCAACGCCACAATGTTGTCTTAAACTATTAAAAATCTTCCTGACGGCGTCCACACGCAAAGTCAAGGCGAGCCATCCAGGACATGTAAAACCTACAGACGCCGCCCTACACCAATGCGCCAAGAAGTGTTACACCCCCAACAAAATCGCTTGCCCTAAATGCACGTGAATTTCCTATACAAGTGGCAAAAATAGTAATGCCAATTCACATTCATACATCGTTGACAGCGAAGTATAGGTTAGGATTACGGAGGACTATAGTTCTTATAGTTCTCCGTAGTTAGGATTGCCAAGATCAGACAGGAGATTACCAATATTAAAAAAATAAATTATACTATTTTTAGTGTAATTATTATAACACCGTTTTTGTCTATTATGACACCCAAAAGCGTATCGTAATAGCCTCAGTACGAACGCAAAGTAGAAAAACACAATATTTGCTCCGAAAAATTCGTGAGATGGGATGAGGGGATGCAGAAATAGAATTCCCTCAAGAACAGCATAAACAAAAGGGGATGTTGTAAATAATGTAAGAGGAACAAAACTTTGGACTTTAGTAAATTGTTAGTTTTATAAACAGTACTTGAAGGGCATGAGAATAAAACAAGGAATGTCCATTGCACACACAAATCCTATTTTAAAGTTGTTGTTTTGAACGCAAATGAATTAATACGATAATACTAGTATAGATAAGTTGTAATCCACAAACATCTTTTTATCATCTGTAGACACATCAACCGCAGCATTAAAAAATGCAATTCCAAAAAAAAAATCAAAAATGCGTCGAAGGTACAGGATTAATGCGAAAGAGAACAAACAATGTCACAATAGTAGGTACATTATTATACGAGTATAACAAAAGGCTTTATCGAGATTTGGACAGTACCAGTAGATAGAGCAAGGAAAAGTACAGCGAACTGCAAACGTGGCACGATTTCGCCCATTTTGTGACATTCCCTGTTTTATTCTCCTACCCTTCACTTATAGTTTATAAATGACAAAGGCCTATTTAAAATTGTTTACCCAGTTAAATATTATAGCAATAAATAATTTGTACCTGATAGGCCTCACCAGTTGGCTCCTGTTATTCTGCACCTACCTGTGGGACGTCGGGTAAATAAAACAAATTGGAACTACCTTTATGAATAATTTTGCTGTCATTATCATTCATTATTATTATTCATTATCAATATATTGCCATGAAAATACAGGTGGCCGATTCCAAACAAATAATTTAAGAAAAACTTAAAAAAAAATAATACAATTTTGTTTATTGGATTTGAAGAACACGGAATAATAAGTCAGCATACAATATTAATTTAGTCTACATTTGTGGTGGAAATGCTGGCAACACCGCTTGGCTTCGTATAATACGTGATATACATTTTTTATACAAACGGGATTGTTATAGTAAGCAGAGCACGTGTGGTTTCGTAAAATCTGAGAAACATAGAATTATTTGTATGTCAACAAAAAGTTACCCCTCTCAGGTTGCGCTGATTAATGTGGTGATATAAAACCTATATATCCAGCAAATATAGCTGTATCTATAAAGAAAAGGGCGGGCTTCTGAGTGCCTGTGGTGTTTGTCGGGCTTGGTATGGATTGCTGGGTATATATATATATATATATATACATACCCAGCTATCCATACCAAGCCCGACAAACACCACAGGCACTCAGAAGCCCGCCCTTTCCTTTATAGTTACAGATATATTTGCTGGATATATAGGTTTTATATCACCACATTAATCAGCGCAACCTGAGAGGGGTAACTTTTTGTTGACATACAAATAATTCTATGTTTCTCAGATTTTACGAAACCACACATGCTCTGCTTACTATAACAATCCCGTTTGTATAAAAAAATGTATATCACGTATTATACGAAGCCAAGCGGTGTTGCCAGCATTTCCACCACAAATGTAGACTAAATTAATATTGTATGCTGACTTATTATTCCGTGTTCTTCAAATACAATAAACAAAATTGTATTTTTTTTAAGTTTTTCTTAAATTATTTGTTTGGAATCGGGCACCTGTATTTTCTTGGCAATATATTGATAATGAATAATAATAATGAATGATAAGGACAGCAAAATTATTCATAAAGGTAGTTCCAATTTGTTTTATTTACCCAACGTCCCACAGGTAGGTGCAGAATAACAGGAGCCAACTGGTGAGGCCTATCAAGTACAAATTATTTATTGCTATAATATTTAACTGGGTAAACAATTTATGCCTTTGTCATTTATAAACTATAAAAGTACTGTTTATAAAACTAACAACTTACTAAAGTCCAAAGTTTTGTGCCTCTTACATTATTTACAACATCCCCTATTGTTTCTGCTGTTCTTGAGGGAATTCTATTTCTGCCTCCCCTCATACCATCTCACGAATTTTTCGGAGCAAATATTGTGTTTTTTCGGCCTCCGTCTCAATTTAGTTATTTTCCAGTCGTCCAAATCGGCTGGAAAACGATATTTGCCTGCCTAGGCTAGAAAATGGAAACTATGGATTTTCAATGCAAGCTTTTATGTTTGTTGGATTTGTCACCGCCCCGAATAGCAGAATAACTACCATTAAAACTTCGGAAAAATTACAGGGGGGGGGGCTTGGTATAGGACAACGACAATAACAAAACCCCCTTCAACAGGGGGGCCCAAGGGGGGCCTTTAAGACATGGGGGGGGGTCCTTTTGACATGTGGAGCCCTTGAAACAGGAGGGCCCAAAGGGGCTATTTGAGACACGAGGGCCTCCATGCGTTATGAGCCCCCCTTAGACTTGTGGGGGGCCTTGCGATATGGGGGACCAAGGGGGCTCCTTGCGACACGTGGGCCCCCATGAGGCATGAGGCCCCCCTACAAAAGTGAACAATGAAAATCTTTTGTCGGCCGAAAAAGTTTCGTTTATCACACGACCCGAAACTGTTTTGCAAGTGCTTGCACTTGTGAAGTCTCGGCTACGCCTCGCCTCCACAAACTGTGCTCGCACTTGCAAAATGACATTTTCTGGCCTTGTAATAAAATATACTATTGTATTCGTTTTGTGAAACACATAATGCGTAATGAAATACATAGCAACATACATAAATTTTAACCTCAAAATCTGATGTAAATTTGTACTTTTTCTCATTTTGCGGGAACGAATACAAAAAGAAACACTATTCAATACTCGTGCCCTGTCACTTTTCAGGGGCTCGGCCTCATTGCGGCCCTCGGCATTCGCCTCGGGCTGCAAAAATTCGCCCTCGCCCCTGAAAAGTGTAATGACAGCGCACTCGTATGAAATATACTATTACTACCGTCCAAGAACTGTTATTTATTAAAAATAATTACGATAATTTAGGGTAAAATGAAGCTTCAATAAAGGCTTCAAGAGGGAATAATTTTGGTGCAAACAAGTTACTTTGTCGCACGGGTGAGGCCTGTAAGAACAAAATAATTTGTTTAATTTTGAGATTTATGCTAAATACTACTTTAAACTACTTTCTAAGTCAAGTTTAGACAACAAGCTCTTAAAAACTAAATTATTGCTAAAATTTCGGAACTGAAGCGTTTCGGTAAAATTTTTATATATCGGCGTTTTATAACGCCTATTTACAGCCAAATTGTGCTAAAATACTTACAAAGACATTTTTTACATGTTATTGCTCAATTAAAAGTCAAGGTGGTTTGATGTCTCCAACAATACCCTAAATTCTAAAATTAATAGAGTATGTTCTTAACAACTCTCCTGCGCTTATTGGCGTGGAAATCAAGTCAAGCTTTTGTCCGTACAAAGAAAACAGTACAAACAAGCGTTTTATAGAAAATTTACTGTGACTTAAGCTATTTATTTAGTAAAATACTATTGATATTTTAACTAAAAATCCTCAACTGTCGAAACAGAAAAAAAATCGGAACTGAAGCGTTTGGCTGAAATTTCTATTATTTATTTATTTTAAAGACACGTATTTGCACATTTGACAACAGTGTTTATTACAGTCCCAGAATGGTTATTTATACCACATTAAATTTGTAGGGACTTGGTAGTTTACATATCTATATAATAAAAGTCGTGTTAGTGCAAGTCGGACTCGCACACGAAGGGTTTCGTACCACCGTACAATCTATCTAATCTAATATATTTAAACGAGCAATTCTTGTAAATTTATTTATTTATTTATATATTTCGCGGATCTCGGAAACGGCTCTAACGATTTGGATGAAATTTTGTATTCAGATAAAGTTTTGCTTTTTAAGTCTACCTATGTAGTTGGATTTCTTGTAGAAACGCAATTTTACACAAAAATACGGTTTTTTAAGATCCTTTATCCTCTGTCATACTGACAATCATCTGACAATTTCGAACACCTTGGTGATGGTGATGAATGAGAGCGGGAACGGGTGTGAATGAAACGACTGCGACTAGCGTAGTAGGAGGTATTACGGCAGTTCAGATGGTGGCTACGCCCCCCTGTAAAGATTTCAAGTCAATTAAATTTGTCTCATACCTAAATCCTATTTTAGAACTAAACAAATTCAACTTTCGACTTCTATAATTATGTTGATAACCGATGAGGCCACTTCGGGCCCGCCTGGTGCGAGGGGCCGCTCCTCGGGCTCGCCTGTTTCGATGGGCCCCCTCTCGGACTCCCCTTTTGGGGGGATCAAGTTTCCCTGTTTCAAAGGTGCCCTCGGGCCCCCATGTTAAAACGGGGGGCCCTCGGGACGCCGTGTTTCAAGGGGGGCCCCTCCGGTCGCCTTGTTTCAAGGAAGCTACCTCGGGCCCTCCGGTTTCAAGGATTGCCTAAACTTCGGAGTCATAAGACGTATCGTATATTATGACGTATCTCAATACTTTTTCGGAAAAAAACACAATTTTCCAAAAAAATAAGTACCGAGAGAAGCTCGGTCGCCAGGTACTACTTATTTAACACTACATTTTTTAATTATGTTTATTATCTGTTGTTATTGCGGCCATAGTTGTCCGCATTCTGTGAAAATTTCAAGTGTCTAACTATTACGGTTCAAAAGATACAGCCCTGTGACAGACGGAAGGACCGACAGCCGGACAGCTGAGCCTTAGTAATAGCACTCTTGGGGTACGGAACCCTAAAAATGAAATGCTGTACCTACATTGGTAAGCGCAACACTTGAGAACGGCTGGACCGATTTGGCTATTTTTTTTAGAATCCCCGTAATGGTCCAGGTCAGGTTCTTACGGAAATAAAAATTGGGAAAGATTTGCCGGAAAATTGGAAAATCTTTATTTCCTTAAAAACATTACCTAGACTATTACGAATAGGTACTCAAAAAAAATTGCCAAATCGGTCCACCTGTTCTCAAGTGATGCGTTTACCAACGAATAGCGTTTCATTTTTATATAATAGACTGGAGAAGTCGTGACGTCAGTGAGAGTGGGGACTTCTCAAAACAAACGCACGTGCTAGTGACGTGTCAACACCTGGCTGGAAATAGTGAGGTTACTGTCATTCGCTGTAATTTTTGTTTTCATTTACTTTACGTTTCATCCAAGTGTGGTTAGCTTTAACCTCCCTGGGTTAACCCACGTTTAACCATGACTACAAAATGTGTTCTTAAACCCAGAAAATGAACGTTGATTTAAACCACTTTTACATAACCTCAAATGCTCAAAGCATGAAATGGAAAGGAAAGGTTTGGAAAGGTTTTGGTTCCCCACCAGTGACTCTATAAAAATGTAATGCTGTTCGTTGGTAAGCGCATCACTTGAGAATGGCTGGCCAGAATTGGCTAATGTCTTTGTTAATATTTGTAATATAGTTCAAATAAGATTTTTACGGAAAGCAAAAATGGAAAATTTACCCGGAAAATTCGAAAATTCGGGAAAAACAGAAATACACTGCACGTGCGTAAATGTTGAAATGGTGTATTTGTAGGCGCATCACTTGAGAACCCATTTCGCTAATAATTTTTTCCTCATATTCGTCATAGTCCAGATAAGGTTCCAACGGAAATAAAAATTGTAAAAGTTGCCCGAAAAATTGGAAAATTTGAAATTTTGTTTTGTTCGTTCTGCTCCCGGGATGTGAGCTTTTTTATAAGTTTTAAGTTGTCAGAAAAAATGTCTCCAAAATTTAGTTGTAATTAAAGCAATGGTGTATTGAAGGGTTAAAAAATAGTTTTAAGGATGCTTTTAAAATTTGGCCTTGTTTAAAACAATTTAAAAATTATAAACAGTGTTAAATATTTAAAAACCACCTTTTTTTAAGTTTTTAACCCATAAATACACCTTTGTTTTACAATCAAATTAAAAACACAACACAATTTAAAATAAACAAGAAGAATGTTCTTAAATCCAAGTGGAGTAAATTTAAATTAAAAAATTTAAATATATCTAAGTCGAACTCCACAAACTTTAATCAGCGTAAAATTATAAATGGTACATGTTTCGGCAGAACACTTCTGCCATCATCAGCCCTAATTTAACAAGAGATTAATGATACAATTGATGAATTACAAGAGGGGTTCTTACCTTAAAGAATATAAAAAATTATGACATTGACGTAATTTTGAATTAAATTTGACGTTTTCAAAGGGTTACATGATTTTTAAAAGATTTCGTAAAAACAACATTTTATAAAATTAAAAAGAGAATCTGGTAAGTTTGTTTGAGTGAAAAATTAAAATAGTGAATTAATAATGGGATTATTGAAGTTTAAAATAGTATCGAATGTGTAAAACACACCCCTAAAACAATTATTTTCAACCATAAATACACCCTTGCATTTATTACAATCAAATATTAAACCTAATTTAAAAGGGTAAAAGGGTACCAACATTTTAAATAAAAAAAAAAACACAAAATTAACATAATCCGCCTCCGGAAAAATAAAAATCTGGCAATAATATCCCATTTCAACGCACTGTTGCGCCTAAACGGTTCACCCGACAAAAAAATATGGTAGGTTAGACCTGTTAGACCCAATTCGTATTCCACCTCAAAAAACATAAAGTATCAAAAACCCAAAACTAGAAGAAAATTTGTTAAGCAGGACACCTAAAATCTTTTGTGACTGGAATGATGGGTTCAAAAACCGTTTTAAGGGCGTTTTTAAATATCTGACACTGTTTATAATTTTTAAATTGTTCTATAAAAAACATTTTAAAAATTTGGTTGTAATCAAAAAACGGAGTATTTAAGAGATGAAAAAACGTTTTAAGGGTGGTTTGACATTAAAATATAATTTTAAAATTCTCAGATAAGAGCTTTCTGAATTGTTACCGCTAAATCATCTTTTCGCTCGTAGCGTTAAATATCTCCAATATTACATTAAATGAATAATCGAGTGAATGCGCTGTTGTCACATGAACGGGATTCCTATTATGCATTAAACATCTTAAGGTCGGGCATCATCGACAAAGTATCTGCAGTAAATATACAGTTTTATACAAATCTGTCGTGCGCCCCCTACAGTGAACTTCAAAAACTAAACGTGTGTATTTTACGATATATGGTGACTTTACCCGCCAAATGAAAATTTTACTTTCCAACATAGCATTTTGGGCTTGACATTGCCGCCGTATATGTCTATATATATATATATATATATTTAGCGTTAAAATACAAAGGTATTTACACACATCAAAATTAAACATTTCCTATATTAATCTAAATCAAAATCTGAAAAATCATGTGCAAAAAATTCTTCAAAATTATAAAAAGACTTCTTGGTTATATACTTCTTGACTTTATATGCAAAAGCTGTCAGTTGGAGACATTTAGTGTTATCAGGTAAAAAATTGAAAAATTTTATGCAGAAATAATTTGTTGAAATTCTTGACTTTGTAAGTCTCAAGTTTTTGATATAAATGTTATTTGTACGGGTATTATAACTATGGAATACATTTAATTTTGTATAACTAGCAACATTGTTCTTAATATGTAGAAGACATTTATATATGTATAATCCAGGTAGTGTGAGAATGTCGTATTTATTAAAATAATCCCGACAGTCTTCATGGTACCTTAAGCCAGCTATAATATGAACAGCACGGCGTTGTAATCTGAACAGCCTCTGCAATATGGGAGAGTGGCCCCAAATCATTATTCCGTATTGAAGGTGAGAATGAACCCAGGCGAAGTAAGCAGTCCGAACAACCCCAGAACAAAATCCTCGAGTTTTTTGTCAGCGACAGCTTCCCCATGCTGACACCAGGTTAAGCCTCGATCTATATGGATGCCTAGGTACTTCACAGATGATGGATAAGAATCTAAATTGTAACAATTCCGTAAAGTGAATAACATAGTTACTGTTTTTTGTCTATTCAGGCTTAATTTATTCGCAATAAACCATTTTTTCGCTAAGGCGACCGATGTTATTTTTTTCAACAGCTGATTCAAAATTGACTTCCTTTGTTCCGATTGTGGTGTCATCAGCGTATAGAGTTAGGTTACTAGTTAAAGATAAATTATCAGAAAGGTCATTAATGTAGATTAGGAATAACAAAGGACCAAGGATTGAGCCCTGTGGTACCCCATTAGTGATGGACTGCTCATCAGATGTTTTATGAAATAAAACGACCCTTTGCCAACGATTTGACAAATATGACATCATCATTTTGGTGCTGCGGGGTGAAAAATTATAAAACAAGAGTTTTCGCAGTAATATGTCATATGGTACGCAGTCGAAGGCCTTGGTAAGGTTGTGAAGATAATTTTATCTTTTCATTAACCTTACATATTTTGTTACTTTTTTCGGTCGGATTTTATATCACTTCGCTGTGAAGGGGTTGCTGTTTGGGGCATCCTAGAGCATTTCACCAAAAAGGGAGATGGTATTCGGCGTACCACACTCTTGAGTTTAAGCCGCTGTTTTCTTCATACTATTTACTTTATTCTAGCTCGAACTAATTTCTAATTAAACCGTAATTGTGTTCGACATTACGGATTGTTGCTCTTCATGTATCGTCTTTCTTATTCATTTTCACTGTGCTGGTGTTATCTAGTTCGATCTTTCGTTTTGGAAGTATACAACACTTTTCCCACTGCCTAAAACACCAAGGGGCTATATTACTGGAATCTCGACTCGGTAATACCTACATTTAAGACTTCGTTGTGTCTCGTCGGGAAATAATGAAGAATTTCTCTTGTTTACGTTTAAGGGATTAGCACATCCGTTTCATCTAAGAGTGTGATTCTCGTCCCGTTGGAAATACTCGTAAAACGACGGAATCATTTTTCAACCTTCGGGGATTAAAACCACCGAACAAGTCGTGCACGTGGTGCGTTCACATTTCGTGTCTCTGGAAGTCGTCCCTCATTGGAGGTAAGGGCATTTCTGTTTGATAAATGGGGTACTTAAAAGGGAATTTTCTTCATCAGGGTACTGGCTAGGGGTAAATCCTAAAACCGTCACCACCCAAGTGGAAACTATCCATAGAGAGAGGGTATCGTGAATTCCTTGGGAGTTCCAGCGTGAACGCTTCTGTCGAGAGTTCGTTGGTGTCAGGGGCTAGAGAATCGTCGTCGCCTCCCTCTGGAAGTCCTCACACACCCCAAACCAGAGTTCCAGGGCCAGATAAGAAATTTTTCGTTCTCGTTTCTTATATCGTTTTTTTTGTCTTTTTCTTTTATTTGTTTGTAGTCATCGACCAAGCAATAATTTAAAAGTAATCATTTAAATTCATAATAATTTAAAGTCACAATTTGGTTCAACTCTATCTTGTAACGTAAAACTAATTAAACCGTCGAATCGTCGTTCACATTGAAGTGGGTTACACTATACTTGCTCGAACTATAGCTATAGCTCGACGCCGTTTAAATTCAATTTGGTATATTAATTTAAAAGATTAGTTTTATGAGTAAGTTCTTATTTCTTTTAAGTGTTTTTTTTATAACTGAATGTTTGCTGATGATTTGACTGACTATTCTATTTAATTTGTTTAATTTATTTTCATTTAAATTCAAGTCTTTATTAAAGTTTTCCAGTTTTTCAACTAAAGTTTAATTTCGTAACCATCCTCTTGTAATTAAATTGTAATAAAATAGATCCAGCCCATCTCCATAAAGCTAGATTTGGGGCGGTACCAAACCAATTTTTGGTACGTAACAAAAAGATTGACGTCCGACGTGCGGGGCCGTTATTTCGTAGTCACTTGGTCTGTTCATCATCGAAAGTCAGTTAGTAAATTGTGAGTTGAGCCTTTTACATAATTATTGCGATGGATCATATTGTCGAAGTGACTTCTACATCTGATTCGGAGGAGGAAGCAGCAAATCGGAACACCACATCTCGTTCGTCTAGGTTCAGACATATTCGGCCCAAGGATGTTATTTCTTGGAACATTAAATTTAAGGGGGATGGCTCCCTGAGCCTGAACGCGTTTTTGGAAAAGATAAGCGACCTCTGTTCAGCTTATCATATCGATAAATCTCAGTTGTTACGGTTGAGTGCTTTTCTATTCGATGGTGAGGCACTTGTGTGGTATCGGGCATATCGTGCTACTTTTCGTTCCTGGGAGCAGTTGTGCAGAGAGCTCCGGGATACGTTTTTACCTCCGGATTATGATGAGAAATTATGGGATGAAATTCGTCGACGTACTCAGGGGCCGGATGAGTCCGTCGCTATCTATGTATCGTATATGTCCAATCTTTTCTCGCGGTTAAGTCGTCCTGTACCAGAACAGTTGCAGGTTAATACAGTACGACGCAATCTTACACCATATTATCAGACTAATCTGGGTCTTACGTTGACTACTAGTTTGGACCAACTAGTGGCTCTGTGTCGACAGCTCGAAGTCTGTAAAATTAGTGCCGAGAACTACCGTCCTCCACCAAATCCTCTTTCTTCGAAATGTGTGGAACCCGACTTGGCTTACCGAAGTCGCGGTAAACCTCGCTCTAGTCCTGTTGATACGGTTGTACTCGAAACTGGTGGATCGGATGGACGCGTTGCTCGGAGATCGCCAATTCTCATTTGTTGGAAATGCAATAAAAAAGGTCATCGCGCAGCTGAGTGTCGTAGCGTAAAGGGAGTCGTGTGTAACAAGTGTCGGACTCCTAATGTGACTCTTAAGACTGTCCGAAGTATTGTCCAAGAGTCACGTCGTCGAAACGCTTGGGTAGCTCTTTTAGGGATCGTCCAAGGTCATCACCTAGGTTGAAGCCGGTCCAATCCGCTACACAATCTTTGACCAAGGCCATTGTCGACTATTTTATCCGATCTAAGCAGGGGGATGATCGACACCACATCAACGTGTTTTGTTGTGGCGTACAAATGTTGGCTTTACTTGATTCGGGTTCTAGTTGTACTGTTTTAGGGGGTGCCGGTATCTGTTTGTTGAAGCATCTGGGGTTGTCGGTTGATACAGGAAGAGTTACTAAATGTGTTGTGGCTGATGGAAGTTCCCATCCTACGGCGGGAACGGTGACGTTACCCATTCGATTATTACAAAAGGTGGTGCTGCTAGATGTTGTGTTGGTTCCGGCCCTACCTCATACTTTGATTTTGGGAATCGATTTCTGGACTCGAATGGGGATCGTCCCGGACTTGCGTAGTAAATCGTGGCATTTTTCGCCCATTTCCCTTGACACTGTCGATATCTCTTCTGACTTCTTAGTCATTGCAGAACAAAAGAGACAACTTATACAAATCGTCGATAATTATTTCGCGGGTCTGTCTTCTGAGTTAGGTTGTACTGATGTAGTGGAACATCGTATCGTTACTGAATCTTCTCCAATAAAACAACGAAACTATCCGGTGTCACTAAAGATTCACGAAGCGATTAATTTGGACTTGGATAAAATGCTTGCCGACGGGGTTGTGGAACCTTCCTCTAGTGGTTGGTCGTCTCCGGTTGTGATGGTTCAGAAGAAAGACGGATCTTATCGCCGTTTGAATAAGGTGACACAGAAGGACGCCTATCCATTGCCTCGTATCTCCGCAATTCTTGATCGGTTGAGCCAAGCTAAGTATCTCAGCTCGCTCGACATAAAGTCCGCTTACTGGCAGGTCCCAGTAGCTCTCGATAGTCGTCCCTTTACTGCCTTTGCCGTGAGTGGAAGGGGGCTTTTTCAGTTCCGGCGCATGCCATTTGGGCTGACAAACGCGCCTGCAACCTTCCAACGCTTGATCGAAAAGGTCGTTGGTCACGACCTTGAGCTTTTCGTTTTTCCCTATCTAGATGACATTATCGTAGCGACACCCACTTTCGAAAAACATATAGAAGTGTTGCAACAAATTTTCGAACGGTTATCAGCAGCAAACCTGGTTCTCAGTCAGGAGAAATGTCATTTTTGTTTACCTCGTGTCTACGGTACCTCGGGTACATGATCGACAATGGGGGGTTGCGTGTTGATCCAGAAAAGGTTTCGGCGGTCGTGAACATTCCTAGTTCCAGTAAAGTGCGGGATGTTCGTCAATTCCTGGGAATGGCATCGTGGTACCGTCGATTTCTTCCAAATTTCTCCACCCTCATCGCGCCTATCGCGGCTCTTTTGCGGAAAGGTGCAAAGTTCGATTGGAACGAGCAGTGTGAAGACGCTTTTGTGCGTACCAAGGAGTTGCTTATCTCCGCTCCTGTTTTGTACTGTCCGGATTTCTCTCGTCCTTTTACTGTCCAGACAGATGCTAGTGCTTATGGAATCGGTGCGGTCTTGGTTCAGGACTATCCTGATAGGGAACACGTGATCAGCTATATTAGTCGCTCTTTGAGTCGCCCTGAGCGAAATTATAGCACCACTCAGCGTGAGTGCTTAGCCGTCATTTGGGCGATCGAAAAGTTCAGGTGTTATCTGGAGGGTTATCACTTTACGGTCGTCACCGACCATCAGTCACTAATATGGCTTCAACAGCTGCAGAACCCCACAGGAAAGCTGTGTCGTTGGGCTCTTCGACTCCAAGCGTTCGATTTCGATATCGTGCATCGAAAAGGAAAGGAAAATGTGGTACCTGACACTCTCAGTCGCTCCGTGCCCAATTCGTCGGCTTTGGTGGAGGCGCTGGAGACTGAGGAGGTTGATCGAGGGTTGATTTGTGTTACGGAACCCGTTCAGGACAGGTGGTACTTGCGAATGCTTGCAGCCGTACGGGATAATCCACTGAAATATAGTAAATGGCGCGTCGAGGGTTACCAACTATTTTAATATCCGCATGCGAAAGATTCGGTTTTGGAAGCGCGTCGTTCCTAAGGATATGCGATTGACTGTGTTGCAAGCGAATCATGACGACCCTATCGGTGGTCATTTGGGAGTCTACAAGACATATAATCGTCTCAAGGAAGTGTATTACTGGCCTCATATGCGGAGCGATGTACATCGATACATACGTGGCTGTGCTACATGCCAGGCCTCTAAGCCTGAGCAGTTGGCTCCGAAGAGTTTGATGTCCAGGAATCCTCGCGCAGATCGTCCTTGGAAAATAATATCAACCGATTTAGTGGGTCCCTTACCGCGTACGAAGCAGGGCCATACTTTCATCTTAGTGGTGCATGATATATTCTCCAAATTCTGCTTGATATTGTTGGTTATGTCCGTATTTCTTAATTTAAAATTTATTTCTTTAATGGGTTAATTGGGCAGAAAAAATAACGATGATTAGTAGGGTGCCGACGTTTCGGCCCTTTTCGGGGCCTCCCTCATGGCTGTAATATTTATTTATTTTAATATTGAACATGTACTATTTGTTTATGTAATTACATACCTGTACTACTTGTAATTAAATTAAAACGAAGGTTCGAGAATAAAACCACCCTATTAACCAAAAATTAGCGGTCGTGACCAGCCTCATAAAAAGAGTCCTCAGCATTAGCCATCCAAAATATCATAATATGAATTTAACCAAAATCACAAACATCCTAGTCCTAAACAACTACCCTAAACACATTATAAAAAAGTCGATCAATTCAGTGAAAGACAAGTTGAGAAGAGGAAACCAACCACTCACGGACCTTAACTCTACTAATTACTACAGTATCCCATATTGTAATGGATTGACAGAAAAGATAACACGAGTCTTTAACAACGCCCATTGCAAGTTTGGATACTACAACTTGATTACGGTGGGACAACTATCTACAAGGTTAAAAGATAAAGACCCCCCAGACAGAGCCTCAAATCTAGTATATAAGTTCCCTTGCCACCACTGTGAACTAGTATACATTGGGCAGACCAGACAATACCTCCAAAACAGAATCCGACAACACAAATATAGTTGCAACATAACCCAAATAGATAAAGAAAACAAAACAGCGTTGGCTGACCATCATTTTATTACAGGACACTCTTTAAATTTCAAAGATATAGAAATCTTAGACAGAGAACCTAACTATAAAAAACGATCCATCAGTGAGATGATACATATTTCTATCAATACCACGATGAACAAAAGAACTGACACTGACAACCTGAATAACATCTACTATCCATTTTTCTGACTTCCGCATTGTCAGTGTCAAAATTTCAAAAAAACTTTTGTTGAAACTGTACTTTTTGCACGTGTGTCACCAGTTTAGTTACAAATATCCTGCAAATATGTCAAATCGAGAAAGTAAGGTTAAGTAAAAGATTACATTGGGCTCTTCGTTCTTGTCGTTCTCATCCCTGAACAACTCCTCAGTGCTCCTCAGCCCCAGACTTGAGAATAGCCATGATGTCCTCCTTGTTGAAAGAGTTGTTATTTGAAGATCCATTTTTGTCCAGGTGGGTACGCCCAGTGGTGTCCATCCTCTGGATGTCCAAATGGTCCAGTAGCATTTTCTGTTTGGCACATTCTACGATTTCCTCCTCTACCGACCTGTAGATGTTCACTTGGTTCTTCAGTCGGATCCTGTGGCTTGAGCTTAGAGGTTGTTTTACGAGATCCAATCCAAGTCGAATGTGATTACAGTTAAAAGTATTCTCTTCCGTTTTCTTTCCACACATCCTTCTGCTTCTTGCATTATGAAATATGAGTACTCCTAACTCGCGAAAGAATAAAATTTCAATGACAGTGTAAATTTTTGAAATTTAAATGATTAGTACGAAGTACCAAAACACTAAAGAAAAATTACTACTAGGGATAATTAGCAGTGTCGCCAACATACTGTCACTTTGACAATGCGGAAGTCAGAAAAATGGATAGTACAGTGGACTTCTGGCTAAACAAAGAACACTATACCCATCTCATCCCCACACCTAAATCATAATATCCCAACGTCAAAATAACACTATGTCAAATTCAATGTTTAAATGTTTTAGTTTCTATTTTTCAATTTGTAATTTTCAAAAATTCTTAGTTTTATTGTAATGTTTAGAAGTGTGGTTTTTGTAATTTTGAGTTTTGTAATTTTCAATTTTTAATCAATTCGCATTGTTAGTGTTCAGATTATTCGCTTAATTTTCATAATTTATTGTTTGTTTAATACTATTTTCTAAGTTTTGATGGTTGCCTACTGTAGTTAAAAAAGAGAAAAATTTAGTGTTTATTGTTCTGTTATGTTGTCAAGGTTGGCATAGTTATTAATGACAAATTGTCAACTTCTCCATTTGTCATTTGGAGTGAGGAATATTAGGATTAAGAAGGAATATTTGTTTTTAATTGTCTCATGTCTCAGTGTTGTATTTTTACTTCATTTTATTTTCGAACCTTCGTTTTAATTTAATTACAAGTAGTACAGGTATGTAATTACATAAACAAATAGTACATGTTCAATATTAAAATAAATAAATATTACAGCCATGAGGAAGGCCCCGAAAAGGGCCGAAACGTCGGCACCCTACTAATCATCGTTATTTTTTCTGCCCAATTAACCCATTAAAGAAATAAATTTTAAATTCTGCAGATTGTCGACTTAATTTTGGTCGTGAATTCGTTCGGTCCGGAAAACTTTTTGGGGAATTGGAATCTACGGATGATGACTTGGTATGGCGTAAGAATTATCAGTTGTCCAACGCCACTCGGCACTTTTCATCGTCTTTGGCGTCTCGTTATGTTGGTCCGTTTCCCATAAAAAGTAAGATCGGATATGGCACCTATATTCTCGAAGGTGATGAGAATAGGGGTAAGCGTCGGTGGCACGTCAAGGACCTCAAGAGGTTTGTCCCTGGCGAAACGTTCGAATCGTAGAGTACCAGAGTACTACTCGTTTTGTATCGTATGCGTAGGTAATTCGTCCTGACGTTCTCGGAAATTCGTCAATTTTGTCGGAATGGACCTTTGGGCTCAAGTAACCAGACCCCAGGCGTAAGCCTAAATCACCTAAATCACTCATGGTTACAGTGTGGTTGTTATCAGTCAAACAACACATGATTGACACCAAGTCAATTTCGTTTGAATTCGTACCTATGGTTTATTTCGCTTTGACTTCGACTCAAACAACCTGACCCCTGGCTTAGGCCTAAACCACTGAGATGAGTGAACCACTCATGGTTGTAGGGTCACTGTTGGCAGAAAAACCCGATTGACGCCAAGTCAATTTTATTTGGATTTCGAAGAATTTCAGATCGTTGACCCTGAGAATGTTGTCGAGTTGTGTTTTTCGGCATCCGTGGTTAATCGTATCGAATTGCATCGCATCGTATCGTATCGCATCGTCTCGTATCGCATCGTCTCGTATCGCATCGTATCGTTAATTGGATTTATGGGTTGCCACGTACCGTGTCGTAGGTTAGAGAGCCGTATAGTATTTAGAATTCTCAGGGGAGACGTCTACTCAAAGGGTAGCGATCCCGAAAACCCGTCTATTTGCGAGGCGGTCGGGTGTGCCTTGTGTGGGGGCCGAAGGAGATCGGGGTGTGAAAGGAGGTACGTGTGGAAGGAGAGAACGAGGGGTGAAAGGAGACAAGAAGAGACTTGGGCTTTGGTTCGGTGAGTACGCCGAGGGGTGCTCACCCCAGTCTCTTCAGCATGATTGAACTAGGGTTTGCCGGTCGGTCTGCGGCCGTACACTTTGCTCCATTGTTATAGTTTGTTGATTAGTGGTTCGTTGTAGTTGGGTCTGCGATGGCGGACTCAATGGCGTTTTGGACCTGGATGAGGTGTCCTCGGCGGTGCCGTCGAGCCCGACAGCACTAGGGGGGAGGACGTTCTGCACCGACGCGAAAATGTCATCTTACGCGACGCAGGGCGTTCTCGTGGTGTTGGTGTCGTTGGAGCGGTCGTGGTCACTTCTGAAGGGAAATGAATTGCCGGAGAGGAGGTCATCGTGGTCGCGATCACAATGTTTTTAGTGGGAACTGCTATAGTGCCAACAAATTTTGTACATTTCTTTCTCGTTTGGGTTGTTTTAGTGAAATTTCTCCGGAAATTTCCTATAGGGAGAAAGGGGAGTGTGAAGATAATTTTATCTTTTCATTAACCTTACATATTTTGTTACTTTTTTCGGTCGAATTTTATATCACTTCGCTGTGAAGGGGTTGCTGTTTGGGGCACCCTAGAGCATTTCTCCAAAAAGGGAGATGGAATTCGGCGTACCACACTCTTGAGTTTAAGCCGCTGTTTTCTTCGTACTATTTACTTTATTCTAGCTGGAACTAATTTCTAATTAAACCGTAATTGTGTTCGACATTACGGATTGTTGCTCTTCATGTATTGTCTTTCTTATTCATTTTCACTGTGCTGGTGTTATCTAGTTCGATCTTTCGTTTTGGAAGTATGCAACACTTTTCCCACTGCCTAAAACACCAAAGGGCTATATTACTGGAATCTCGACTCGGTAATACCTACACTTAAGACTTCGTTGTGTCTCGTCGGAAAATAATGAAGAATTTCTCTTGTTTACATCTACATAACCTCACACCTGTCAGTGCTGGAAAAGCATGGTAGATCATCGTACTGTTTCGCTTGTACGCAGGTTCTTGGGGAGGCCTTCTTTCGGTCGGGGTGTCTGTCAAAAAGAGACATTTTGTTCGGTGTTGATGAAATGTGGTGGTTCGTGCAATTAAATTTGAAATATCCGTAAGGGATTAGCACATCCGTTTCATCTAAGAGTGTGATTCTCGTCCCGTTGGAAATACTCGTAAAACGACAGAATCATTCTTCAACCTTCGGGGATTAAAACCACCGAACAAGTCGTGCACGTGGTGCGTCCACATTTCGTGTCTCTGGAAGTCGTCCCTCATTGGAGGTAAGGGCATTTCTGTTTGATAAATGGGGTACTTAAAAGGGAATTTTCTTCATCAGGGTACTGGCTAGGGGTAAATCCTAAAACCGTCACCACCCAAGTGGAAACTATCCATAGAGAGAGGGTATCGTGAATTCCTTGGGAGTTCCAGCGTGAACGCTTCTGTCGAGAGTTCGTTGGTGTCAGGGGCTAGAGAATCGTCGTCGCCTCCCTCTGGAAGTCCTCACACACCCCAAACCAGAGTTCCAGGGCCAGATAAGAAATTTTTCGTTCTCGTTTCTTATATCGTTTTTTTTGTCTTTTTCTTTTATTTGTTTGTAGTCATCGACCAAGCAATAATTTAAAAGTAATCATTTAAATTCATAATAATTTAAAGTCACAATTTGGTTCAACTCTATCTTGTAACGTAAAACTAATTAAACCGTCGAATCGTCGTTCACATTGAAGTGGGTTACACTATACTTGCTCGAACTATAGCTATAGCTCGACGCCGTTTAAATTCAATTTGGTATATTAATTTAAAAGATTAGTTTTATGAGTAAGTTCTTATTTCTTTTAAGTGTTTTTTTTATAACTGAATGTTTGCTGATGATTTGACTGACTATTCTATTTAATTTGTTTAATTTATTTTCATTTAAATTCAAGTCTTTATTAAAGTTTTCCAGTTTTTCAACTAAAGTTTAATTTCGTAACCATCCTCTTCCGCGGTAAAAACTGGTGGCGTCCATTTAAGTAAAAAAAAAAAAATTGTAATAAAATAGACCCAGCCCATCTCCATAAAGCTAGATTTGGGGCGGTACCAAACCAATTTTTGGTACGTAACAAGGTCTAGAAAGGATGCTGCATACACACCTCGATTTTCATAGCATTCTAGAATATCGCCTATTACATTAAAGACAGCATCAGTAGTTGAAAGCCCTTTTCTGAAGCCAAACTGATGTGGAGAAAACAGTTTATTTTCATAAAGAAAATCTTGTCTTTGTTTAGTGAGCAACTTTTCTAAAACCTTTGATATTACAAGTAGAAGTGATATTGGCCTGTAGTTGTTCGGATCGTCCACATCTCCTTTTTTATAAATTGGAATAACTCTTGCTAGTTTTAAAGCATCAGGAAAAACATTGCTTCGAATGCAGTCGTTAAATAGCTGAGTTAAGGGATAAATCAAAATGTTTTTTACGCATTCAAACAGAGGTACATTGAGACCATAAATATCTTTGGACCCTGAATTTTTCAGGGAGTCGATCGCATCCCTGACTTGTATCGGGGAGATTTCATTTTAAGAAAAGTAATTCTGACAGGATAGTGAACTTTTCATGTTAACTATTGGATCAACATCGTTTCCTGATAAAGCACTTATAATTTCATCAGGAATATTTACAAAAAAATTATTGAATTCATCACAAGTGATATGAGTTGAATTGTTAGGAACCCTGGGTTTATGTTTGTTTATTAAGTTCCATAGAACTTTCTGCTTATGAATATTTAGTTTTAAGAAATTTTGATTAATATTTATTTTTGTTTCTTTTATGGTCTTTTGGTACCTTAGTTTAAAACTAGTGAGCAATTCCTTTAGGTCAGTTGTTCTGTATAATTTGTAGGCATCATAAATTAACATTAGAGTTTCTCGCATTGCTTTGAGTTCATTTGAAAACCATGCATTATTAATAACATTAGACTTCCTTTTAACAATCTTTTTTAATGGGAAGGCTACCTCAAAATTATTAATTAATAGATGTAACAACATATTACATTTTGTATCACAATCAATATCTTGATTAACAAAGTCCCAATTTATATTCTCTACTAAGTGAAAAAATGCACATTTACCTTTTTCAGATATCGGTCTGAGTATTACCATTTCATCTGATTTTAATACTTCAGGGCAATAGAAGGTGACCAGTATTCCCAGATGATCAGATAAAGGTAGATTGCAGGGATTGACAGCAATACAGTTTTCCTCAATGTTAGTAAAAACATTGTCAAGACAAGAATTTTTCCTAGTTAAAAAATTGACAAGTGGATGTAAGCCATAACTCTTATACAGGTCACATAGAAGATTCGTAAGTGAATTTGATGTATTGAACTTTATATTAAAATCTCCACCGATAATGACGAGATTAATCATCACATCAATAAAAATATCAATATTTCCACTAGGGGACCGGTATACATTAATTATGATAAGATTAAGCTCTATAATGCAAGAACCTATCAATTCACCATGAAGTTCAATAGACAATTTCTTTACCCATGGTAGATTTTTCAACATCTTTTCTGGATCTACTAATTGGATTACTCCTCCATTTTTAAGTACTTTTCTTGCAAACCATGACGTAGTTTTAAAATCACCCACTGTTACACTTTCAGCTTCACTATCACTTAACCAGTGTTCACATAAAAACATACCTTTTAATTGTTGAAATTCCGGTCCATGAAGTAAAGCTTCTATTAGGTCCAACTTGTTTCTCAGGCATTGTACGTTCCAAAACAAAAAATCAAAATATCGAGTTGATATTAGTTGTTTGTTCCTTGCCGCGTTATGTCTGCTTTCATGGGAAAATTCTTATTCTTGTCTTCTTCTTTTTGTTATTCCACGTTGTTACCTCTATTAAAGTTGAATCTCCGAACTTTAATGTTGCTGGGCCAAAAGTCGGTATTAATTATTACATCATGTAAATGAAACTCAAAGCCAACTTGAAAAGCTTGCAGTTTTCCCAATGTATTTAACTGTTTGCATTCCACATTTTTTGCTGAAGGACATTCTTCTTTGATGTAAGTTTGAATTGTTTCACACGTTGTGCCAGGTTCACATCCATCAACATATATCCATGCTCTTTTTAAGGGCGCTTTTAGTTTGCATTCCTTGATCTTGGTTCCTAAAATGGTCTTCTGTTTCTAGCGTTTGCTTTGTATAGTTTTCAAAGCTTGTTGTCGGCTATTAGTATCTATGTCTTTGTTTATATTAATAAGTTCATTCATCTTCGTTCTTTGTACTTTCTCATAGTTAGATTGTGTACTTGGATTTTGCTCTATATTTTTATCAATTATTATTGTTTCTTTCTGCGATCTCAAAGCTGACTTTACACACCCTTGTTGCAACGTTGGTGCATTAGAGGGTTTAACGACCTCTGCGTCATTGAAGTCATTGAATCTTGTATGGTTTTTTGGTACCACAACTTTTTCGGTCTTGTCTTTGTCGCCTTTAGTCTTTTTGTTCTTAAGGAGCCCTTAAGGAATATAAAAAATTATAATATAGATAACTTTTTTATATTCTTTAAGGGCTGATGATGGCAGAAGTGTTCTGCCGAAACATGTTCCATTAGTAATTTTACAGTTATTAAAGTTTGTGGAGTTGGACTTAGATATATTTAAATTTTAATTTAAATTTACTCCACCTGGATTTAAGAGCCGTTTTACACTTCAAAGAATTTTCGCGAAAATTCTTACGTAAATTATTTTAAGTCAAAACTATACGTGTCAAACAGAATGTTTGTACCAAAATTTTTCGTGATTATTTCTCCAAGAAAAATATAAAACATGTCCTATATTCTGCAGAATTCTTACAAGAATGTGCGCGAGAAATTGCGCATACGACATAAGTTCGTGGTAGTGTATTGTGAGTTGCGGCTTGTTTCCGCTTTTGCGCCGTATTTTATTATTGGTGATTTCATAAGCTACTTCCTTTTTCATTTCATGTTCAATTAAAGTTAATAAATACATAATCATGTAAACTGGTTCTCATTAACTCTTAGAAAATATTTTAGGCATTTTAGTCTTCATATTTTAATTGCACCACTTTCTTGCTCAAAGTTTATGATTTCGCGTATTAGATTTTTTTTTTAATATCGTATAAGTACAAACTGCAGCAGCCGCTGCCAATAGCAGTTATCTACGTTGTAATCGTTGTAATTGTAACCTTCTTTGCAACGTTTTTAAGCAATCACCAAGAGAAAACAATAATACATAACCACAATTATTCGACCTGTATGTCAAATGTCAAAAATTGACAACTAACGCTGCTGCTTATACCAAATACGCTTGCGCATGAGAATAAATTCTTCAAGAAAAATGGATAAGTGTAAAACGCATTTTGCAGAAAAATTAAAAGAAAAAGTTCAAATTTTTTTAAAATTATTTATGTAAGAATTTTCGGGAAAGTGTAAAACGGCCCTAAGAACATTCTTCTGGTTTATAAAAAATAAATTGTGTGTGGAGTCCACGCACGACAGAAGTGAAACTTTTGGAGTTTACTCCTTAAGAATCGATTTTCATTTTTAATGTGCGATGCGACAAATTTTGGTTGTCGGCGTTCTCCTTGGTCGGGGGCCCCCTTGGTCGGTAGCCCCCTTGGTTGGGAGCCGCCTTTGCCGGGAACCCTTTGGTCGGGACACCCCTTTGCCGTTAGCCCCCTTGGTCGGGAGCCCCCTTGGATGGGAGCCCCCTTGGTAAGGAGCCCTCTTGGTCGGCAGCCCCCTTGGTCGGCAGCCCTCTTGGGCGGCAGCGCCCTTGGTCAAGGGTCCCCTTGGTCGGGCGCCCCCTTGGGCCCCCTTGGAACACTCTTTACTAGAGATCGTTGCACCTACAACTGTAAACTGACGTTTATAGAAAACAACTTAAATCGAAATTGTGCAAGAACAGCCGAACCGAATTATTAGTCCCTACTACAGTCCTAGAACTACAGCCTAGAACTGCCAGGATCGATTCCGAATCAATAATTAACCGTTCGACATTATCCGCGAACGCCGAACTGTTATTACAAATTCAGAATTTGGCGAACCGCAAACGCTGTTTTTTCCACTGCGCATGCGTAATAGTTCTGAGCTGATTCAGAACTGCACCCGCGAACACAGCTAAATAAGCAACGCTCGGTAGCCGCTCCTAGACACTGGCGTCCCCCAGCTAAGCCACCCCCATTGTCTAGTACGCGGCTTCAATAATGTAGTTTAGTGTAGTGATTACTGATTAGGTAGTAACTTCCTAAATTTAGATAGGGTAGTTTAGGTAGTGCATGTCTTTCTTTAAAATAAATAATAGTTATCAACATTACACGTTCAAATTAGCATAGTAATTCGCTTATTACACACGATTTTGGATAATAGTTATTTATTAAGCACGAGTGAAACGAGTGCTTTTTTAAGCCCCGAGTGCCGGAAAGCCCTCAATCTACACAGGAACGAGTGTAATACAACGTTTTATCGTTTGACACAACCCCGGAAAGCCTCTAAATTGCTTAAAATCCATAAAAATAGTGTGACGTTTATCTGACATTTTTATTACTCATGACAGAGAGTGTTTAAATTTAAATAAATTTAATAACAAAAATCTCAGCCAAACGCTTCAGTTCTGAATTTTGATTTTTTTGACTATTTTAGTTTTTGAAGAATTTGTTTGAAGATTTTTTGATTAAAATATCAAGTATTTACTAAATGAGTAGATTAAGTTACAGTAAATTAGTGTCTTTAAAACGCTTGTTTTTAATTGTTTTGGCTACTAACAAAAGCTTGACTTGATTTCAACGAAAATAAGCCCTGGAGAATTGTATAACCCATATTCCATTGATTTTAGAATTTGGGCTATTGTGGGAGACAATAAAAACGACCTTGACTTTTAATGGAGCAATAACATGTAAAAAACATCTAAGAGTATTTTAAGACGATTTGGCTTAAATGGGCATTATAAAAGCCGATATATGTATTTAAAAAATCAAAGAAAACGCCTCAGTTTTTATTTTAACGAAATTTTAAAATTCTTGTTTTTATGAGTTTGTTGTTCGAACTTGAATAGTATTTGACTTAGAAAGTAGCTTAAAGTAGTCTTTAACATAAATAAATTGGATACAGAATTTGAACATCACGAAATTAAACCATATTTTAATTATTTTGTATTAGAAAAAGATCTTTTTGAACCCATTTCAGCCATCCATAGAATAGAAAAGTCAACAATTTGTATTTCAAAAACATTCAAGTAAAACGTATATCAAGCTCTTCAGTCACCTGATCGGATTGGTTCTCCCAGAAATTTGCGAAAACAAAAACGTAGTAGAAATATTGAATAACAGTAAACTCATCGCAAAAAAAAACGCACCACCTAAAAGGAATGTAATTTGTAGCATAAAATCGTACAGAATTATTTACTATGTAATTAGTAACAATTGGTAAATTAAAAAAAAAATTGCTTTAAATAATAATTATTTGTAGGGAGATATCAAAAGCCAGAGTCAATTGATGGCGGCAATGAGGTAGTATACTAAAAAATAAAGTTTTTGGAAAATACAATAATCATACACCTCATTGAAAAGTGTATGGTTTAGCGCTATTATGGTGAAATTATGCTTGCTGAAAATGCAAAAAAATTGAATAGAAATTTGTTTAATTTTTTATGCGAGAACTGTACTAGTTTAAAATACATCATTAGTGGCCGGCATATGAATTAAGTGAGGACGTACGCCTTTCCATTTCTCACTCTCACTCATTTTATAAGTAATTCTTTCCTTTTCGCTCTTACTCCCACCATACTCGGAAACTAATGACGTAGTTATTCGCCCGTCAACTAGTTTTTCATTTATTTCATGAAAACGGTTATTATTTGAGCAAAACAAAGAAATAGGAGTAGTCTATTTTTAGCAGTTTTATTTATAAAAAAAAGTTTCAAAATTTTGTATACTACTCCATTGTACCAATTGGAATTTTGTTTATTTAAGACAAAAATCTGTTAGAAAATTCAGTACGGTGATTTTTTTCTTAAGTATCTGTTGAAGTGAAATATTTGGGCCATAACAGAAGAATTGGTTCAGACCGCAGCGAGAACGAAAGATGTAACACGTGTTTAGACTAAGTTAAAACCGGCAACTGTGTTGGAGGCCAGTGAGTACTGTGAGCTTGGTGATTTTTATACAGGCGAGTTTAGCTTTCTGTGTTTGGAGGCTGGTTCCTATGTTCAATATGCCACGATTTTTGTGTAATTTTAAAATTATAAATGCTTACCCCTCTCTAGATGCCCGTATTCAGGAGAAGCTCACGATTCTGAAACTGTATAATATACACGTCTAAGTTGCCTCCTTCTGGTGGAGGCGTGGTAGTCTGTTGCGTGTATGGAGGCAAGTAAGATAGCTGTGCACGTATATATACATATAATTGTAGATTTAATTATGTTGTAGCAAATATATTTTTTAGCTATCTTATTGGTCCTTATTACTCATTATCTCTGATCAAATGTAGATTTAATGTAAAACTCTTGATTACTTTTCTCTAAAAAATCGTACTTTTTGATTAAAAACAAAACAACCGAACTAATGTAAACATTCGCATTTTTTCCTCGACAACGTGTAACTTTGGTTGCCTACAGTACTTCCCCCTTCGTGAAACGTGTTCTACTTCTCGTCTTCCGAGGGGTCGTAATGTTGTTTGCTGGCAAAACTACATTCAGGTCTTCTGCTGCTGTAAACGTTGGTATCACTTGTGCTATGTTCACCGTAGTTGTTCTACCATTCACGTCGATTGTAAACGTTGCATTGTTACGGGACAGCACCTTGTGTGTATAATGGCTACACTTTTGTTGCCATGATGTGCCACAGGGGTTGGCTTGAGTTGCCTCATTTGCGACTGCAATTTTTCGACGAACGTAACTGGTTCAATGGTAGTGTCGCCAAGGAAAAATAATTCTGCAGGTATTCTTAATTGACTGCCGTATAACAGTTGAGCAGGTGAATCTTCTTTCGTAGCTAGCCGTAGTCCTAACAACACCGTCGGTAGTAATTCACACCAGTCGTTGTTTTCATGTATGTACCATAAGCGCGGCTTTCAGTGTCCGGTGAAATCGTTCAATAATACCGTTACTTTGAGGTCGGTAAGGCGACGTTCTACAGCGTTTAGGACCTAGAAGTTTCGGAAGCGATGTTCTTAAAGCTGCTTCCAACTGTCTTCCTTGGTCGGTAGTTATATATCCCGGAGAACCAAACCGTACGATCCATGTCGTATACAGGGTTCGCCCGACAGTTTCAGCTGACATGTCGGACATGGGGCTTGCTTTTGTCCAACGAGTGAAGCGATCGCTCATGGTCAACAAATAACGGTAGCCTTGGGACGGCGGTGTCGATGTGAACATATTCGAATCGTTGACCTGGTAATTCAAAAGAATTAAGAGGTGCTCTTGTATGACGACTTACCTTCGACTTTTGGCAAGCCATACAAACACGCGCCCAATTTTTAATGTCTTTTTCCATACACGGCCAAACAAATCTCGTTCGTACTGTCTTAAAAGTAGAATTCCCCTTCTGTATCCCAGAGCTAAACTGTATTAACTCCACTTTTTTCCGAAAATGGGTTTTATGCACCTATCAATACAGCTTGTTTTGCTCTTTCGACTGGTATATAACACTAACTCCTACTTAATATAGTTTCCAAGTCGCGAAGAATCTAAAATTAGAAGTTTGGGTGTGCTAAACTATGAAATTTTTCAAACACTTATCTTCGTAATGTCAATGGGACGTAAGAGCAAATATTTCTTGTGGATGTATTACACCATATCTGGATGTTGCTGTCAGTTGGAGATAACTGTTTCAGCTGCAGATTTGTCGTGGTGAAATTAAGCAGTTCCTGAAGTTCGGTGTCTCGTCTCCTTTTCTTTGGCCAATTCGTCCGGTTAAAGCATTGCAGGAGTGACGATCTCGTTTAAACGTGATTGTCGCCTGTTACGTGCACTATATTTGTACAAAATTGACTGATAAATAAGTCTAGGTGTCGCTGTTGTCTTGGTGAGGCAGGTGAGGCTTTTGAAGCTTTCTGGCGAAAAGCTAAAGTTAAAGGTTTGTGGTCCGTTCGACACATCTGACGCATCAGTTGTAAGTCGAATAAAGGCATTCTCTATCGGATGAGATAGTAAAGTCGTGTCTGCTAATGCTTTTTTACAATTATCGAACGCCATACAAAGACGATAAACAAACGACCCCTGAACATCAAAATTTTCACTTAGTTAAGCAAAACAAATTTATAATAATTGCTGATTAGACTTTCCTCATATTTTTGTAACCGAACTTCAGACACATTCTCTCATTGCTACTGGGAGTTCTGCAAGTATGCTGAATTCGACAATTCTTGAATGACCGTTGTTAAGTTCACACATTACACATAGTACACACATACTTAACCATTTTCAAAATCATATTTTTCTTTGTTTTTGAAATATTCCAAAGCCTTACTGATAGGACTAAAGAACATCGATTTTTTTAAACATTGCAAGAAGTGTATTCTGAAGGGTCATGATCGGTTTTATATTCTAAATCTGTGAACCCTTTCACTAACTACATCACTCACAATATCTTTAATAAAGTAAGGCAGTGTAGAAGCGGAGTTATTTAACTGCGTTAACTGTTTTAAGTTTTCAATTTTCAAATTTCATAGTCTTCGATTCGCATTAAAACGGATTTTGTTCTTTTAGAACTCAGATCAGTTTAGATGGCCGAAACTTACATGTAGGTCGCATTAAATTTAATTTTATTTTGGGAATGACTGTGTTTAATTAATTCATCACCTCATAGTTTTCTCAATTTGCTTCTAGGAATTTTATGTAAGCACTTCAGCTCGCCTACCTGCCACTGCCACATGGCACAAAATGCAATAGGTTTGTTCTTTTTAACCATAGAAGCAAAAGTCTCATGAAAAACTAGTCGGGGCAACAAAAGTACTTCCTCAAGGTCTTTTTGCTTCGTTTCCACATTTTCTTCTGAAAGATTTAAATTCCTTTCTTGGCAAAAGCCACATTTGTCGGCTTGGTATTCATAAAGTAAAATATTCATTTCATCTGTTCTTCGGTATTTCCCAGATGAAATTTTATTGTTTGGATTAGTTTCACAAAAATCGACATACATTGTTTTTATAGATAAATCAGGTGGTAAATATTTTCTTTTCCGCGATGGGTTTGGATTACACGAATTAATATGACTTTTTGTGGGAGAAGACACGGAACCTTTCGTGAAGGAACATGACGTCCTCGTTTTCTGTAACTGGCGACTTTATTTCCATGAGCGTCTTTACAGGACTTCAGAAAAAAATCAATAAAAGTCGAGCTTTTATACCCTAATGTCGACAAAAAGAACTTTTGGAATACTGTAATATATTCACTTCCTTCTTTTGGTAATTTAAAAATTCTTGATGAAAATTGTCCATTACTATCTTTAGATTTTCTTTTAGGTGGTATCTCAGAAACATGGCAAACTCTCCATATTATGCGTTGTGCATTTTTATCCAATTTCCAAAAAGTTGATTTACATTGTCTTTCTAACAAGAGATGCTCCAATCTTTTGTTTTCCATGCGTTCTTTTGCTGTTTTCAATATTTTTTTCTTTCTAGACGGTTCCGAGTTGTCTCCTACTATTTTGTTCTGATTCTAAATAAGATAATGATTGTCATGCTGTTGCCGTAAACTGCATTAGATCAATTACTTCATTAGGTGTTTCCAAATTAAGAACAGTTTGTTTATTGCTTGAAAGACTACATTTTTTTTTTGCATTATAGGAATCCCTAAGTTGCTTGTTTGAGTCCTGAAGTCAAGTTGTTTTTTTTTTAACATTTTCAACATTTGGTAGGTTACGATTTTAGTGATATACCCTTCTTCATCATTAGTTGAGCTTTCAGATCGAACAAAATCCTTGTCCTTTACGGAATCGTCTGTATTCTTCAAAATATATTTTCTGCACTGGAAAGCAGGAATATGAATCTGAATCAAATTATTACCTCTAAATAATAAATATAGTTCTTTAATAGTTATTTTAACACAGGACAACAATTTTTACGGTCAAAATCTTCTCACATATTTGAATTTGTAATTTATAAACATGTTGTACACAGGCATTTTAACTAAATTTTCTTTTACTGTCAATGTTGATCGCCATGTCTCAGATGGAGCAGACGTTCCCACCACTAACTACTTGCCGGAGGCACCATTGAAATTGAATTCCCAATATGTACGGGCTTCAGTTATTGCCAGTTCTTCCTTTTCTCTTACCTATATTTAATTCCCAATACTCATGTCCTTAAGCTACATTTTCTAAAAACGTGCTAACAAAATTAGGTGACTTTCGTTTCAAACAGCAATAATGTCATTTCTTAGAACAGAGTATATGTTTGTATTTCTTGATTGTGGATATAATTATGGAGAGTAATTTTCTTGTAAATATATTTCAATTTTTAATAAAACAAATAGAATCAATGAGCAGCAATTGATTTCAACTACAATAAATTATCATTATGAAGATCGTATAAATCCCCATTTTATTTTTAAGTAAAACAAAAAATATAAAATTAATGTTTTATGTAATACCTAATACCCTACAACAGTATTGCAAAAAATGCATATTGTTGTTACTACTAAAAAATACTGGAAAGAAAGTATTGTCTCTCACTTGAGTGTTTTACACTTTTTTTTTTATTTTTCAATTGACGCGAAGTATTTGCTATCTATAGTACAATTGACATTTGGGGAAATTTTAGTGAAATATTTTACCATGGTAACAAAACAATAAATTATGCTTTCCATGCTCTCCACTTGACATTTTCTAAAAAAACAACAATTTCCATATGAATCGGATCAAAAATGGAAATTCCAACCCATGGAGATGTTAGATGACGTGTGTAGGCCTCCCGGGTATACGTAGGTTATGAAAGATAGTCGCTTGGGCGACGGAAGATTTAGTGTCCACCAGATCGAAACACCATTGTCAAAAAAAGAGTACGAAAAAATTAAATTCTAGTGTAAAAAAAGGTTTTATTGACGTGCTTCGAAATTTCCGCAAGAGTTGCAAAAGTTCCACGATGTGGAATAGTGGGTTATAACCGGTCTTTGTAATTGATTCATATGAATTAACATGTTAACTGTGTAAAACTAAATTTACATATATTTAGTTAAATGGAGCTTTTTACATTAAGCATACTTATGAATTACTTATGAAGACCATGTGAATCGTCTAGTTTCAAAACTCCTTAAATCCATGTTTAAGGTTATTTGAGTTAGATGGCACAACAGGTTCCTATGAAAATTTCTACTGATTTGTACACTCTAATAATTTCAAACTCCACCAAATCTATTGGAACAAATTTTCAAACGACACTAAATCCACATCAGCCAATCAGAACGTGAATAAGGTGACCACGTGACTGTAGTTGCTCGATCATGTGTATTGTCTGTCATTGTTAATGCCTGTTTTAATACGAATACGACTGGATTGCGTTTGTTTACGTTAATCCTTAACTATAATGTGATAATAATAAGATATATTTCCTTGCCTTTCGGCTTTGAAAAAGATTCCTATTCCCATACAATGCTAAATAACTGAATACTGATTAAATAAAACTATAAAACATAAACATCACCAATAGCTAAATTAATTTCATTTTCCTCCCATCTCTTCCCCCCTTTTCTCTACATTCTTTCTTCTGTCTAAAACTCCTTTCATCCAGCCTAGTCCTTTCCCTTCTTCTCCTATCAGTACTTTCCAATCTTCTATCTCCTCTCTCAGCTCCTCACATTCTTTCATCATGTGCTCTATTGTTTCTGCTCCTTCTCTGCATAGTCTGCACACTCTCTCGTCTCTCTCTTTCCAGTATTTGTTTTCTCTTTCCTCGTTTCCACATCTAAACCTTGCTATTACTTTCTTATCGTTCTTCTCGCTTTCTTTTCTCAGGTATGCCGGCAATTCCTCCGTGATTAGTGACCTATACTTTCCATTATACCTTGACTCATTAATCCTCGTTCTCCTTTCCTGCCTCTGTACGTCTCGGTCCACCTCAACTATCTCTCTTAGTACATTTACTCCATTATTTCTTCGCCTCTCTACCTCCTCCACTGCATACCCATTTCTCTCGTAGTATTTTCTTCTCTCTTTTCCTGCTCTTTCCATGTTCCCATTCTTTATCTCTTTCCAACACTCTTGCAAGATCTTACATTCCGTTCTTTCTCTTATTCTCTCTTCAAATCTTACTGCTCTTTTTCCTGCTTCCACTCTTATCTTGTCTCTCTTTACTTCTTCTAGTACGATATATGCTGGCGTTTCCCTGTCCAATCCTAGTACCCATCTCCAGTACTTCGCTTGGATTGCTTCCAGCTTTTCCTGCTCCTTCCATCCCCATATTTCTGCTCCGTACATCATTACACTCTGTACTAGCCTTTCGTACATCAGTCCTCTCCTTCTTATATCTCGTCCGAATTTTCTCTCGCCTATTCCCCATACTTGACCTACCACCCTGTTCGCTTTCCTTTCTAGTTCCTTTATATGACTTTTCTCGTTGTTAGTCTCGTTAAAGGTGTAACCCAAGTATTTAAATTCTTTTACGTTTTCTAGTTCTTTTCCTTCCCACTTCCATTCTTCTTTCTTTCTTCTGCCTCCTTTCTGAAAAATCATCATTTTTGTTTTCTCCACGTTTAACTTTAGCTTCTTTCTTTTCAGGTATCTTCCTAGGCATTTTATCATTCCCTTCATTTCTTTGGCCTCTCTCGCTATTAACACCATATCATCGGCGTATGCCAACGAGTGGACTTTCGTTTTTCCTACCACCACTCCCCCTGCCTGTGATAGTCTTAGTTTTTCTTCCAGGTCGCTTATATATGCCGCGAATAGACTGGGACTGAGTGGGCATCCTTGTCTTACTCCTTTCGTCGTCCAGAATCTTTTACTTGTTTTCCCGTTTACTTTTACTTTGTTTCCCGTTTCTAAGTAAATTTCCTCTATTCTGCTCACCAGCTGCTCGTTGATTCCTTTCTCTCTTAGGTACTCCCATAATCTCTCTCTATTTACACTGTCAAAAGCCGCCTTCAGGTCTACAAACAGCGCGTACATCTTCCCTCCTTTCTTATCGAGTTCTTTATCTATTAGATGTTTCAAGATGTACACGTTATCGATGGTGCTTCTCCCTCTCCTAAAACCCGCTTGTCCATCTGGTAACAAATCTTTTTCATCTAGTTCTTCCTTCAATTTATCTTCCAGTATCATTGCGTAGATCTTGTACGCCGTGCTCAGCAGACTTATTCCTCGGTAGTTCTCCACCTTTTCTCTTGTTCCTTTTTTGTGTATCGGACACACTAGCCCCATCCTCCATTGGCTTGGTAGCCCCTTTCCTTGCCAGACGTCGTTTACTATCTCCCTCATTATCTCTATTATTTCTTCTGTTGCATAGATCCACGCTTCATTTTGCAGTTCATCTTCTCCCGCCGCTTTTCGTTTCTTCATTCTTCCTATACCCCTTTTAATCATTTCCTTCGTAATCTCTTCCCCTTTCTCTTGTTCTCTTGGTCCTCCTCCCTTCTGTCTTCTTTCCGTTTCGTCCTTTCCGTCTAGTAATTCTTTAAAATACTCTCTCCATTCTTCTATCCTTATCTTCTCGTCTGCCCACTTTTTCACTTTTCGTTCTCTGTTTATGTATTTCCAAACTTCTTCTTCTGTGTTGATTGATCTAATTTCCTCTTCTTCTTCTCTTTTCTTTTCTTCCTTCTTCTTCTCACAAGTGTCTTTGTATTTCTTTAATTGCTTCCGGTATTCTTCTCTTGATCCCTTCCCACTTCTCCATTTTCTCATTTGCTTTCTGGCAAGTCTTTTCATTTCCTGGCATTCTTTATCCCACCATCTATTTCTTCCCATTCTTTCTCCCACTTCTACTTCTATTTTCTTGTTTCGGTGTCTTTTTGTTTTTCTTTTTCTCTTTCAACATGTTGTAGCGCACTTCTGTACTTTTGTATGCTTTCTTCTTCCCAGATTGTTTTTATAATTGTTTCTTTCTTAGGTTTTTTTCTTTTTATCTCTTCTCCGGCGATTTCCATTTCTAACGGTTGGTGATCTGATTCCACTCTGTTTCCCACTTCGAATCTTCTTACTTCATCCAATGCATGTTGATTGACTATTGCGTAGTCAATCACTGATTCTCCTCTCGGCCCCACGTACGTAAATTCTCCTGTATCATCTTCCCAGTTCCCGTTCAGTACCTCGTATCCTCTCTCTTCTATAAATTCAATCATTGTTCTTCCTTCTTTATTTTCTGTCTTGTCCTTCGATGTTCTTTTCGCATCTTCTGTCTCATTATTCCGTCTTCCTAATCTTGTCCCAATTCTAGCATTAAAGTCGCCCCCAATTATTACCATTCTTTTTTCTGTCTCACTTATGGTCTCTTCTAACATTTGTTTTGTTTTACTCATCTCTTTACTGTATACCGTGATTACTTTAACTTTTTTTGTTCCTATTTTTAGATTTCTTTCTGTTATTCCAGTTCTCTGTAGTTCTTGTTTTGTTTTTATTTCGTCCTCAATTTCTTTCCTTACTCCTGTGATAATGCCTCCTTTCGCTCGTCCTTTCTTGTTTTTCCTTTCTGCTGCTTGACATCTCCATACATAATCTCTCGGCATTCTCTCTTCTATCTTCTTCCACTCCTTTTCATCTACCCACGTTTCTACCATTCCAATTACGTCAAATTCGCTTATGTATTTCCAGAAGTCTTCTCCTTTGTTTCTTATACCCGCTACATTCCAATATACCAATTTTATTCTTCCTTTTATTTTCTTCTGTTGCTTTCCCGTTGAATCGTGTACCTTCTTTCTTTTTGCCTTCTGTCTGCTTTTTCTTTCCCGGTTTTTTCCTTTCTCCTTTAAAAATTTTCCAGTCGCTCGGTGTCATCGTTCCATTTCCTCCAATTTCCCTCAACCTGCAGTTTCCTGTAGCTTACCCTTACCGTCTTTCCTTCTTCCCTTTCCCTCTTCGCTATCTCTCTTATCTTTTTCTGTATCTCTCTTTCTTTCCTTGTTAGGTCGCTGTTCACAAAGATTTTCGGTCCTGTCTTATTCCTAAGTTTTTCTTTATTCCTCATGACGTTCAGCTTCTGTTCCCAACTCTCAGTTTTTGCTATTACCATTTCTTCTCCCTTTATGGCATAGGCCTCTGTTATTTTCACTTCTGTTTCCAACTCCTTTTCAATCCATTTCTCGATTTCTTTTCTCATGTTTTGTCCCGTCCCTTTTAGTCTTAGCCCTGTTATTACTATGTTATTTCTTCTTTCACCTTTTTCTTTTTCCTCCATCTTCGAC